>JAUMHI010000054.1:13780975-13795868 GCA_032359435.1 Enteromius unitaeniatus
TCCAAGATCAGGACAAATCCACAACAACCAAATCCAGCTAACTGAGTTAGCGAGGTACGAAGAACGGACCCCTGAAAACCAATATTGAGATTTGAAATCAGCAAAACAAACACGTTCCTACCCCAAAAGGAGCTTGCCCCTTTGATAGCTCCGCCCCACACACACGTATCTTAAGCACAGTGAACACTGGACTCGAGTGGCGCGACTAATCTTCGATAGAAAACTGTTACGTAACATGTAACGTTACATGAATTTCAAATAATTTTCAGCGGTCGCTTTATCACGTCCAGTTTAACTCACCTGTCCAGAAGAACCAAAACAACCTTGGTGTCTGATCACAGGCCTTCCACTCCTTGAGTTCTCTCCAGCGCTGGACAGCTGAAATGACATTTACACGGGTCATACTTCTTGCCTTATCGCCCCGAAGACATTTTAAACTTTTGCATTTTATCTTTCTATCGCTCTGCTCGACTGTTCGCTGAACACTGTCTACTCACGTCACGAATAGACACGCCCATTACTGCTGATTGGCTACAAGTTTTGCTAAAAGGCCCGAAAGTTTTGCTGCGTTCCAGGAAACCCGTGTTTTTCCCAGCCTTCTACTGGTAAACGTACACTGGAGCTCCAGTCAAACCAGTGAATAACCACTCCTGAACTAGTACTAGTTTGATGTACTCCCAGTTACGAGTTTTGACGTCACATAGCCCGCGAAACAACAATGGCAGCCACTCCGAATGCACTGTTTATACAAGTAGTACACTAAAATAAAAGGTATAACAGCTTCTCTTGCCTCATGTGCCATTTTTCCTTCTCCGTTTCTCTCAAATAAGCACGGAAAGCACCTTTGGCGAAAGAAATGATTGTAAATGAGCATAAGCCCTGCACGGTCCGTTTGGCGTGTTTTGCCCGGAACACTAAAAGTAGTGAATAGTGGGTTCAAAGTCTTGCCTTACGGGCCCAAAAACCTCCCTGCGACGCAGCATTTATCTAAAGCATTTTTGAAAAATCGCATACACTGCCTTTAAGCACATAGATCTTGAACTATTGCTTAAGGAGTGTAAACAAAGTGAGAAAAAATATATAAGTAAAATAACTATAAATGCTAGAAATAACAAAGCAAGGAACTGTCAGGCAACTGCCAAATTAAAATCATAAAAGGCAAACGTTTTATATAGTTTAATAGTTTGTATAGCCTTTGAAATGTGAATTCCCTAATATTTTAAATCTTTTTTTGACTGGATGACTGAATATCTTGCGAATGACCCAGTTATGCAACTGAACTGAAGGCATCTGACTTTATGTTCTTTATGATCTGTTGGCGCCAAATATGAGATATATTTGAGTCGTTTCTCACTCAAGAAGAGCTGTAGCAATGAGCTACGGGCGCTGCGGAGGGTCAAATCTCGCTCGGCGCGCTGATGTGTGCGGAAGTGCCGCCGATTCCGATGATAACATCTGGAGCCCTTTCGTGCCAGGATCCCACGAGCGGATCACAGAGAGGGATTCACAGAGATGGACGGCAATTTGGCGCTGCATTTGGCGAATTTCAGCACTCTGTTCGTGTGTATGGTGCTGAAGTTCCCGCAGATCTTCGTGCTGATGCGGGCCAGAGCCACCTCCGGAGTCAGTCTGAACAGTCTGCTGCTCGAGCTGCTCGGGTAAGAACTTCACACTGACTCTGCTCTGAAACCAGACTGCTGCAGGAAAGGCTGGAAGACACCCGGACTGAGACTGACAGCATCCTGTCATTCATACACATATATGCATGTTCTAGCGACATTTGACAAATGTATATGCATGCAGGTTTTATTGATATGTGCTGATTTTGCTTTAAGTAGTCTTTATTTTAGAATAATTTTCATCAATAATTAAATTAAACCAAAATTTATCAAATGATATAACATTAGTGCACTATGCAGTAAAGTATAAATAGAGAATGTATAACATTAGTAGATACATTAGTTTAACTTTTACATCCCTGATGTACAGAGGGACCCATTGTTTACATAGTGTATAAAGCAGGGTTTCCCAAACTATGACATTAACAGCAGTAAACACTGGATTGTAAAATATTTGCACTCCAAAAAAACACCCCTAAATAAAAAAAAAAAACATAAAGAAAATATTTTCTGAATGGAGATGAATGGAAATCTCCACTGCAGCAGAATTGTCAGAATTTGTATTTTTTCTACACTTTTTTTTCCACATAGCAGTTGTAAACTGTTAACTGTTAAAGCTTTAGTCATTTTGTTGTTGTTGTAACTCTCATGAGTTTTTTTTTTTTAAATATCTGAAATTCTGTAGTTTTTTTTTAATAGGATTTAAAAATACATTTTTGGGATTTAAAAAATAAATATTTGACTTCATGGCATTTTATGACTTATTATTGTAAACCTCAAAGCTAAAACCAAAAACCATTTTTTTTTCACTTGAAACAAAATAAACATCATCTGAAATAAAATGAAAAATCTACATTTATTTTATTTTGCTTTAATGATATTTAAATGGTATTAAAATAATCCAAACTAGACAGATTAAAACTAATACATACAAAATGAAAGAAAAAAGTAACTAATAAAAATGTCAAAAAAACAAGATGACCTATATATTATTATTAACTATAGTGAAAACGGAATATATAAAAATAAAATCTAATTTAAAATATTTACCAAACACCACATCAGCTATACTAAAACTAACAGTGGCTTGAAGATCGATTAATAATAGTTGGTGGGCCCCGGTGATAAAAACCAGCTATATATTTTGATAGATGGCCAATAAGTGTCCAACCCATTTCTTCCTCTTCTTCCTGTGTGTGTAGGTTTATAGTATTCATGTCCTATCAGATGTATTATGACTACCCACCGCTCACATACCTGGAGTATCCTATTCTCATTGCTCAAGGTGAGCCCATCCGACAGACCAGACTCTGATGCTTAAGCACTCCAGATCCAGTCTCCGTTGTAATTTCAATCTTGTGTGTCCACAGATGTCATTGTGCTCCTGTTAATCCTGCACCTCAACAGGAACATGAAACACAGCCTCATATACGCAGCACTGTATCCTTCAGACCCATGCTGAAGGTTATGCGATATAAGTATGATCGTTTTTCATTCCTTTACTGTAAGAATCAGGTTTGTGGGTGGATGGCAGCTGCTTACAGTACAGAAGTGGGTGATTGATCTAGCCATGGTGAGAACATACCACTACTGATCCATATGCATTAGTGTCATATATAGGTAGATTAATACATTCAGATTAAAAGTAAAGCATTTTTGCAAGCTCCCAGGAAAATGGTAATAAGAGTTGTCTTTTTGCCATTGTCTCAGAGTTTGTGCACTTTCATTAGTGCTGGCAGTAAACTGGCACAGCTTCAGTGTCTGTGGAGCTCAAAGGACTCTGGGCAGGTCAGCACTCTCACCTGGGCTCTGGCCACGTATACATGCCTGGGTAAGTGACACGAAAGGAAAACTAAGCACTTCTTCAGGCTGTCGTATTGATATTGAGTTGTTTGCTGTGTTTGTCAGCACGGATCTTCACCACCGTCATGACCACAGGAGACACACAAGGTCAGTAAGAGCTTCCTGATGGGATTAAGCGTTTGATTGAGATGTCATCTTTATCTCTGCTTTTTTTTCTTTTCAAGTTCTCGTACGGTTCGTCGTCATGAGCGCTCTGAACATGTGGGTCACAGTCACTGTCATCTACTACAAACCTCATGCAGTGAAACCAGTGAAGCAGGATTAGGAGGGTGCAACTTCCTGCAGACGGTTCAACTCGATGCATTCCCTATCTGCTGTTGGAGTCTTTTTCTTTATAGAACTAAACTAGATTTAGGTCAGGTGCTATTTGAGTGTAACACTTTCTATATTGCAATTTAAAAGATTTACAGACTTTGGGTAAGTGTGTACAACCAAAAATCCTATCATAATGCTTTGGGTTTCCTAATTGTTCCAGTGCTGGGAAGACAATTAACAAAAAAAAAATGTATACTGTATGTTAAATTCAAAATGCAACAGTAATGACAGTATTATTAGCATTTTGAAATTGCAAACGGTCTTTGTGTTTCTTAGCTAGCTTTACACTGATACTTTAGTTTTTCATACATTTATTTTCCTGCTTTGCAAGCACTGGTATTTGTTTTTTTTTTCAGAACATGCTAATCTATTATGTATTGGGGTGTTAACAGCTTTTTTTTATCAGTATCTTTTTTTCTTTAATTCCTTTAAATCTCATATTCCCATGAAGGAAAACAGATATGAATGTTGTAGACTTACAAATGATGAATTGTATTTGAAGTGTTAATCAGAAGTCTGACCAAATATGTGATGTTTTCTGAAACAGTAAAAACATTTATTAACACTTATAATTCCTGCTAGTTTTCTAGTCTGTAACTCCCTGCATTTGTACAAGTTCAGATATACTGTTTTTAAAGTTGTTATACTGTAAGAAGTTTATTTAAGAACTGTCTTTTCTTCTCATAAAGGAAAATATTTAACTGTTAAAAGTGATTAATGATGTCAGGTTGCTGAACAGGCTGTTTACTGTAGTTCATAAAGGGGTGCTGTTTACATACGCTGAAATATGCACAATATTTATATTGAGCTTCCTCTATATTGATCTGTATTATAAGGCAATATAATGAACAATTATTAATGCAAAACCAATAAACCATAGGACTATTGAAATAACATTCTTTTTTGAGATTACTTTAAAATTGTTCTCTTGTATTTTAGAAATCAATAAACTTTACTTTTGTGCAAAAATGTGTGGATTTGTGTAATTGTATAATTTATTTATTTATCATATTTACTGAGTGATTTATTGAATCATTGCATATTATTTTTGTTTTGAGAATGCATGTGATTAAAGCTGCAAGAAAAGAACGACCACATTGTTTATATTAAAACTTTACTTCCTTTTACTACATTCACAGCTATATACCTATTTAACTCACTACTTTTGTTTACAAAAATAAGCAAATGTTATACAGGGTTTCCAAACAACACAGCTACATGCTTTTCATTTTATGGTCAAACAGTACATCAATATAAAACATGCAAATCTGGAGGCAGCGCTTTAAAATAAAAAATAAAAAGTGCCCAGACCTGTATAAATAGCAAACCAACTGCTAAGATGGCAGGTCAAATATACGCTGTAAATTCACACACACATATATATGTGTGTGTGTGTATATGTATATATATATATATATATACACACACACATACATATATATATATATATATATATGTGTATATATATATACACACACATACATAGATATATATATATATATATATATATATATATATATATATATGTGTGTGTGTGTGTGTGTGTGTATATATATATATAACGTGTAAAAGAACACGGATATGCATTCACAGCACACCCAGAGATACACACTGTTTGCTAGGGTGAAGATACACACACACAAAAAAACACAAAGACCACTTCAAAAATCACAAAAAAAAAATAAAATCTACAAAATACTTAGTGAATTTAAATGTGGTTTTCTGACATTCAGACACAGTCTTATGAACATTTCAGTTATGTGCTCACAAAATGAATCAGTTTTTGGCACAAGTCGTAGCATGAGACCCAACATTTCAACTTGTAACAGCTGATGATCAAATTCATAAGACGACCGGCCAAAAACTGACAGCTGGAAACATTTTAGAAACTCCTGCCCACATGCAAAGCTCACATCTCACCCGTTAATTAAGGTTCCTCCTCAGATTACATTCGACTCACACAAGGGAGTGAGCAGCACAGGTGTCCAGGAGAGCATTATGGGATGCGTTCATGATCAGAGAAGGTTTAATCAAGCTTTGATCACACAGTGGAGTAAACAAAAGGTAAAAACACTACAAGAAAAAAAAAAAAAAAACACAACAGTTTGATTGCATTTATGAAGGAATGAGAAACACATGTAGTGGTGTTTTCTAGCCGTTTATGTGGTGTGTTGCACTACTGACTATATTCAGCCATTAAAGACAACCCCCCCAAAAAATGTCTTCCACACTCTCTGGCCGGTCCAGCGGGGTTCAGTCTTAGCGTTCAGGTCAACTCTGGCCTTGAATGAATAAGAAGTTTGGTGTGATGCTGACCCTTCAGTTCTGTGTAGATCTGTTGTGCTCTTGAAGTCGAAGCAACCATATGCCCAGAGAATAAAAGCCATATCACGACGGCAAAGCCTTCATCAATATTTGTGCATCTCTCACTGTTTTTGGATTTGCCAAAATGTGCGAAAGGTTACGACAAAGGTCTTTTGTTGGTGTAACAGGAAGAACCCCAAATCACCATGTAGCAGCACCAGAATCCCAATACAAGGTTAACTAGAGAATGAGGGAGAAATTGAGAAAGACAAAGAGAAAGTTAGTTTCACCTCATTTTAACCCAAGAGGAAAGAAAAATCCTTTGGTCATTCAAAATAAAAAGCACCACAGCGTGCCATCATGCTCAAGAGAAGCAGATTAACACACCTGCAAACACACAACAGGTTGCAAACTTTTATTGCAAAAGGGAACAAAACAGACCTGAAAATAAAAACACTGTTTTTATTCATTCTCCCATTTCGTTTTTTTCTTTTTACAGTACAGCTGTAACATCTTCTTGATAAACAGTTTGTAAACACATTAATCAAACGGACTCATTTGTTCAGAAGGCTGTTGGTGGAGTCCTCTCGCCTCATCTTTGGAGTGTCCAGCAGAGGGGGACTAGGGCAAGAGGGTCAAAGGTCAAATAAGAAACACAAGCAGGCCAAATACCAATTCTCTGAACAAACCTCTTCTCCTTCATTAATAGTGAGAAACGATTGAGCTTTGCATTGGAGGGCAGAGGGTGTTTATGAGAATTGGTACAGAAACTGTTGGATTATGGCAAATTCTCCATATCCCATCTTGGCTAACACACTCGCATGCTTAAATTTGTTTCAACAGCAAAGGAATACCACAGCACACGCAAAAAAATGCACTCCATGACTCTGTTCCAAAACCAAGTGAGCAGCCTAGAGTTAATTTAGGGATAAAATGACAGATTTAACTGGTTTCAATACATTTTGATGATAAAATATTAACACCAATTTATTATCATTTTATGGTAACACTTTAGCTCAAGATGTTCTTGTTACATGTCACATTACGTATATAAATACATTATACATAATTACATGCAAGTAACCTAAGCTAATATAGTAAGTACAAGTAGTTAATTAATATTACTCAGTACTTTGTAATGTGTCAGCAAGTTGTTGTTTTTTTTAAAGAAAATTACTTTTATTTTACAGGCATTAAACTGACAGCAAAGAAATTCAGGTTGTTACAAAAATGGCACAAAGCAGCACAACTGTTATCAGCACTGATGATAATAAAATATTTCTTCAGCATTAGCATAATTTATAAAGAATCTTGTGACATTAAAGGGAGCAATAGCTGCTGAAAATTCAGCTTTGCAGTCAATAAATTATAAATTACATTTTTAAATGTATTCAAACAGAAAATTATTATTTCTAATTGTATTAATATTTCAAAATATTACTGGAACCAGTAAAATCCTACTGACCCAAAATAGATAAATGTTTGCAAAATTATAATGTACTGTATATAAAACGTATTACATTTAGCATTTATTTATGTTATCAATTTACTGGAAGCCCTGAAGGTTCGTCCAACTCTGCCTCAACGCTCAAACCATGCTGCTTTCAAATAAACCTTAATGACTTGATTAGCTGGATCAGGTGTTTAATTAGGGTTGCATCTAAACTGTGCAGGGCTTTTGGAACAGAGCCCCTATGCAAGCAGTTACCCTGTTTGAACCCTAAACATGCTCCTCAGAAATTAAACGTATGGTCATAATCTACATCATCCACGTCATCCAGAGCCCAGTGCCAGTCCTGAAGCTCCGAATCCAGAGGCCTGCAGGTGGAGGAGAAAGCATTCAGCCAACTTTCACCATCCTCACTACAGAAGGTCTGGAGGTAGTTAAGGTAAACCAACAACCTGGCACATGAGAGGTAATTACTATAACTGAGCTAAACCTCATAAATAAGGCCACTTCTTAATGTCTGCTGAAACTAAAAAGGCTGTTCATCTGTATGCATCTTGAGTTTGGTACTAAATGTGCAATCAAGTTTAGATACAGACCTCTATGCGAGTAGTTTGATGCATACTTTTAGTATTTCACCTTTAAATTTAACGTTACTGATCACAATTGAAAACCTGAGTTAAGATACAAAAGAGAAAAAGTGCTTTGTTAATGCCCAAGCTGTCCCATTGCATCCCAAGTTACAAAAAGTAGCCCAGCGTAACACTGTTATATCCAGTTAGCCACCATTAGCAAAGGCCATAATGTTATTCTGCTAAACCTTGAAAGCTTTTGAATGATGTTACAGAAGCATGCTAAAGCTAAACATCAATACATCCTCCATCCAACTTCCAGGTCGGCCATGTTTTCCTCTCACCCCGTGTTGAACTGGGGGTTGAACGGGTCTGAAGCACAGGGTCTGAGACTTTCCTCTTTCTTGTCCATGTGCTCTTTGTGGCATTTGATCTGGCATCTCTGGCATTCCAGAGCCAGAGGAGGTTTGAACATGTTCCACAGGGGTTTGGTACAGGCCTCACAGTTGGCAGGAAAGTGGTAGAATAAAGGAATAAACTCATGTCCCTTGTGGTAGATGAAGCCAGATTTCTCCAGACACACTGTTGGTTCCTTTACGCTGTGCACTGACCTGTGTATCATATAGAGTAGCACTCTAGTGTGTAACCCGTGCCAAACATGTGTCTAGCGCTTCTGCATTGATTTTATGTACAGCCATCTTAGAATCAAACTTTACGGAACAAGATGGTAAAGGGACAGTTCACACAAAAATGAAAAACAGTTAATTGTCTGCATTCACTCAATTTAATGTTGTTCCAAACTCATTTTTCTTCTATAAAATGGAAGCTAATTATTTTTTTGAAGTTGTACATTGAGCAAATAACTAAAAGACATGTTTTTCCTCAATGAGATTTCTTGATACATTTGTAAAAATGAGTTAATATTCTGAAAATTGTTTCAAATGAAATCCTACATAGATATTTTTTCAGTGTCTCAACAATTTCATCTTGACAAAACGATAACAATACTAATAAATTAAAAGAAAAAAGGTAATTGTGATTAATTTTTTTTTTTTCCTCACAATTCTGACTTTTATTTTTATAAATCCCACAATGGCGTCCCACAGCTTATAATACGCGATTGCGAGAACATTAGTTTATTTCCCCCCCCATCAGAACTGGACTTTATAACTCTTAATTGCAAGTTTATATCTTACAATTCTGAGAATAAAGTCAGAATTGTATGATTTCAATGCAATGCAAAAAAGAGTCTGAATTGTGATTTTTATTTATTTATTTTTTAGTGTCAGAAATGGCCTTCAAGGGCTAAATACACAATGTAAGATGTGGCGGAAATTAATGTGTATACACTGATGGATACGTAATTACAAAACCACTTCAAAAGCGCTTTTTCAAAGGTATAAACATACTACAGATTTGTTTGTTTTTTTGTATTGTATGTAAAGCAGCGGTTTGGACGTTCTGCTAAACTTAGGAGTCATACAGAAATGACACGAGAATAAGCACGCAATGACCATTTTCATTTTTGCACAAACTGGTCTCAAAAGGATCTGTGACGAAACGAAAAGCAGGCCTTTATGTAATCTTCTTACTCTAGAGAGTGACACTGATGAACAACAATCTGGGCAATGTATTTGAACTAACACAGTGCAATCATGAAAGCACAAGATAAAACTGAACACAGCCATAAGATTAACTGAATTTTGCATTTTAAAAAAGGCATGTCAAGGCTTGGTGCTCACCTGGGTTTGCCGGAGGGTATTTGTCGGCTGGGTCTTCTCATGGATTGACTGCTTAGTACTTTAGCAGGAACTCTGGGAGAGGAACGATGAGGGGCCTCTGGTGCTGGAGGTTTTTTAGGGATCTTCTTCATGAGCCGACTAACCCATTTCTGCTGGTCCTCCTGAGACAATGCTAACAGCAGCAGGTTTTTAGCTGTAGACACGTCGTAGTTCACTGGAGATAAATGCAGAAAAGAACAGTGGATGAGGAGAACACCAAATCAGTGAGACAAATGTTAAAATAGTAAAAATAGAAAAAATCTGATATGCATGTGTATGTATGTGTAACTTGTGTGTCTATTTCTTCATTTCATGGTTTTCAGTTTCCAGTCATGTGTGATGAATAAAAGCACAAAATTACTTATATTTCATAGTCCTTTTTCTTACTCAAAAAATAGCTCTTACTTGATTAAATACTTCAGAACTGAAAAAAAAGTTTATGACTACATCCAAGGTTTTCCAGGAGCCAGTAAACCCTTTTTTCACTTATTAAGGTAGTACAAGAAGAAAGGTTATTCTTACCTCGACAGGGAGCAATGATTTCCTCTTTCTTGTCCATGTGGTCTTTGTGGCACTTGATGTGGCATCGTCTGCATTCGAGAGCTGGAGGTGGTTTGAACATGTTCCACAAGGGTTTAGTACAGGCTTCACAGTTAGTGGGGAAGTGGTACAGGGTGGGAATGAACTCATGACCCTTATGGCAAATGTAGCTGGACTTGTCACCAGGAAGAGGTTCCAGTTCTTGCTCCTTCTTGCTCTCACCCTCATTAGCGTACAAGATCTGGGAAAAGCAATGATAAGAGGCAGAGTCCTTAGCTTACAGCAGTTATTCTTAGGATTCAAACACAATTTTATAAAACTTCCCTAATACCCTGCCCTGCCTGTGTTATCTATGGTGCCAATATACCTGGAATATTCTGGGGATCTCTTTGGAGTCAGCGCGATAGACATCCGTCTGAGTTACCGAACGCACATGGAAAAGTTTACTGTCAAGGGAATACCAGAGATATTAAGATAATAACAAGATGACAGAAATTACTTAAGTCAGCCAAAAAGATAAAGCAGTTTTTTTTTACACTGGGACAAAATGAATGTGTAACCAATGTAACGATTTAATGGATTTAAAGAATAAAAGGACTCACTCTATGTCCAACACCATGTAAGGATTGGAATGCTCTTTGTCCTGCTCGCTGTTGTAGAAGAGAATCTTCTTGCTGCTCACCACAACATACTAGAGGAGAGAAAAGAAACAAAAGACTCACTGAATCCTGCATGATAGGGTCGGATGGGATTCCTGATGCAAGGCTATCTGTGTCTAGCAGTACAACAGCTCCCGTTTGCAAAGTCACTTGAGGTTTAGGTTTAGTCCAGGTAATTAGAATTTGTCATGTGGCTGCAGACAACATGAGTTAATCATTCAAATAGGACAGGTTTATTAAATTGTTAAGTCATTTATTCACTCACTACAACACCAGTGTTCTTTTTTATATATATATATATTTTTTCAATTCAATTATATTTAATTTTAATTATGGTTTCATTTGTAGCATTTTTGTTCTTGCACTTTGTTTTGTTTTTTTACATTGATATTTAGCTTTAATTTTTTTTTAATATATTTCAGTTTTAGTAATTTTAATACTTCAATTGTAATTCTATTTCAGTTACTTGCCAATGCAGTATTTCTAATTCCACTAAATATTAATATTTTATTTCAGCTTTATTTAAATTTACCAAAAAATATTGTCAATAGTTTTGGTGTAAGATAAAACTTGACACATTAATTTAGCTTAATTACTCATTTGCAATCCCATGCACATCCACCATGATGTCATATCATATATATAATGTTGCTAATTTATTCTAAATTTTTGGTTTTCTTTATTTTCTTACTGACCTGTATTGTTGTTTTTTTAAATGATGCACTGAATTCTTTATTGACTGGTCCATTTTAATGCCATGTTGATGTTAATACTATTGCATTTATTTAACAGCACAGCATCCTTAGCTAACTGCTCGTTTTAAAAAATGCATTACTACCATCTAAAAACATACCTTCCTTTCCCATCCGAAGCGTTTGGTGTTGTTCCTCACCGGTAAAGACAGCCAACCCTCCAGTCTTGTCTCTGTACAACACACAAAGAAAGACATGTATAATAAAACAGGCTTTTCTCTGATGTAGTTTTGGAAAATTGCTCTGTCAAGGGAAAGGATAAGATCCACGCAAGTCTTAAGAGGTCAAAAGGCACTGAACGTCATGCAGATCACCTGTAGGTTTAGGCTCTGCAGTGAGGTGAAGTGTGAAAGATCAAAAGTTGAACTGAGAACCAGACCAAAACTAAGCAGAAAGAAAGGAGGGTGACATGGAACGATGTGAAGAAAACACAAGAAAAGTGAATTAAAAGGAAGAGTTTTTAAGAAGGGAAACAGAATGAAAAGAAGTTTAGAAAAGATCTTCCCAGTACCTTGTAGTGACTCGTCAGTGTCCATGTCTGGGCCGCTACTCATACTGGCAGAGTCCAGCGACTGTATGTTAAGAGAGTTCAACAGGCTGCGCAGCTGCTCAATATCACTGTCTTTACTGTCCAGAGCCATCTGCAGTTCGATACGAACCTGAGACTCGTCTGCCAGTTGCTGCAGGAAATAATCAAGAGTAAGAAACAAGCACTCAGGCTATATGTCAAGCATTGCAGAATTCTTTAGACTGATTAGTGGTCATACCGCTTGCATGTCATTGATTTCTCTCTGGTATTTGATAATAGTGCTGTTAAGCTTCTCCTTCTCGGAACGCAGCTCCAGCTGCAACTTCCTGTTTTCTTTCTCCTTCCTCCTCACGTCGGTATCATTTCCACGGCGACTTCCACCACCTCTGACCTCCTTTCTGTTCATGATCTCTGCCAACTTGTTCACAGCCTAGAGTAAAAAGCCAACAAAATCAAGGAAAAGTAGTAACTGAGGCCGTAAATAAAACTCAAGTTCGATTTGATTCACACTTGCTACAAGGGCAACATTATGGTGTACCTGTGTTTTGAGAGTTCTCTCTGACTGAAGCTGTTTCTCAAGGGCAAGTTTTACTTGAGTGATGGACTGCTCTTCATTCTTGATATTCTGCAGGTCTGAAAATTACAAATGTTCTCAGTCATCACAGACACACAAAAAGTCAAATTCGGCCACTGTTGAAACCTGCTATTCCGCTGGAAACTTAATTTGTATTTTAAAATGATAATGTAATATAATGTATAAAGGTTGATGTATTTAGCCACTGTTGGTGTAAGTATTGAGTAACTTACAGTCCTGCGTTTCCTTTAGTTTGTTGTTGAGCTCTTCTTTCTCATTGGCCAGGTTTGCCACATCATTCGTCAATGTGCGATTAGCTTCCTCTAACTGTGGAAGGATGGGACAATTAAACCAAACACCATCCAATGTCCTCAACCTGTTCAAACCTAAATGTGATTTCTGTAACAGCGGCTAATAGCTGAGGTGTGGTGTAACTCACTGAGGTTATGGTGGTGTCTTTTTCAGCGAGCTCCTGTCTGTGTCTGGCCATCATCTCTTTGATCTCCAGCTCCTTCATGATCTTCTCCTTCTCCAGGTCAGAATACTGCTCCTCCGCAATGGAGCGCGCTAGCTGTTCTGAGTCAGCTTTTGTTAGTGTGATCTCCAACTGGGCCGCAAGAGAGTCCCTGAGAATAAGATCCAAGAAAAAGGTATACTGAATTTAAACCATATACACAATACATACTTCCAATTTGCAATGTGATTAAAATATGCTGGTACTTTATAAATAAAATTATATATATTGAGGATTTAAATACTGTAATTTAAATTAAAAAAAGACAAGACTATTTTTGCAGACTAGGCTTAGTAGCCTACATGTTTTCCTGCTTATTATTGAATATATATCTCACCTTTCCTCCTGAAACTCCTGTAGGTTCTGTTGCATGTCTTTATAGAGTTTATTTTTCTCCTCACACTCTTCCTTCAGCTCCCGCACCTGTGTTTTATACAGTGTCTACAAACAAACGCACAGACACAAACAAAGTTATGTTAAACCTTTGAGTGTTCACTTTGTTTCTGAAGGGGAAAGAAAGTTTAGACTTACAGAGAAATACTGCTCTGCCTCCAACTGATCCTGCAGTTCCTTCATCTGTCCATCAGAATCCTGACGCTCCCTAGGATCACATTCACAGAAAAGCATCTAACATATGAATAATTTTAATGTTTTTGCAAAAACAAATGAAGTCCTCTATCACAAAAAGATTGTGTTTTTCTGAGTAAGGTAACGAATATTCAATGAGTTCATATGCATGCGTTGCATACTTGCGCAGTTCCATATTTTGTTTTTCCAGGCTACGTTTGATTTCCAACAGGTGATTTATTTCTTGTTTGAGCTGTTTCTCTGATGTCCGCAGGGTGCTGAGCTGCTGGTTCTGAACCTTCAGGTCGTTCTGAGTCAAAGTGCGTTTCTGAACCTCTTGCTCGATCTTCAAACTCAGATTCTTCACCTAAAGAGAGAGAGAGAAACAAGAGAGGGTCCAGAGAGAGGTAAACTGGTTAAAAGGTTTTTGTAATATATGATAAACACAATGCTTCAATTAAAATGTAAAAAAAGAAAGTAAAAGTAAAAACTCCTTTCCATTTTAATATAAAGAAACATGTATATTTAATAATAATTCCAAATAAATAGACAAAACTATTTTATTTCTAGTAAAATACTAATAGTTTGGGATCAGTAAGGTTTTTTTCTCACTGAGGCTACATAAATGACAAAACTACAGTAAAATAATAAAATAACTGTGAAATTTTATTACAATTTGATGTAAAGGTTCTCTATTTGAATTGAAAACACATTTTATTGGAAACCATAATGCCATAATTTTTTATTCTTTGTTCTATTTTTACTTTATATCACCATAAATATGAAATGACGTGACAAGTGGCCAGGTATGGTTTCCCATACTAGGAATTTGTGCTCTGTATTTAACCCATCCAAGT
>JAUMHI010000054.1:13795968-13812467 GCA_032359435.1 Enteromius unitaeniatus
AATAAAATGTTAAGGGGGCAAAGGGGGCAGTTGTGGCCTAATGGATAGGGAGTTGGGCTTGTAACCCAAAGGTTGTGAGTTCGAGTCCCAGGTCCGGCAGGGTCCGACACACACACACACACACACACACACACACACACATAGCCAGTAAGAGACATTTAGAGCCAGTATATTTTCTAAACGTACTGGCTCTCCGCTGCTGTTGCAAAAACACATTTCTACCCTCCACACACCTCTTCTGTGAGTCTCTCCTTGTGTCGTCGCAGTTCCTCTAGTTTCTGCAGTGACTGTTTATAGTCGCAGTCAAGCATGGAGTTCTTCTTCTCCAGTTCTAACACCCTGTTCTCCACGCGCTGTTTCGAGGAACGCTCCTCCTGCAGCTTCTGTTCCAGATCTAGGTTAACACACACAGACATACACATTAACAAGTCATAAAACCTGTCAATCTTCCTGTTTAAATAGGAAATTTGAAAACATACCTAAAAAAAGTTACTATCAATGGATCTTAAATGTCTTTAAACTTTTCATACCCTTCACAGCCTCAGATTTGGCTCCTTCGATGGACTCGCTGATCTTGTTCTTGTCAGCAAGACGAGCTTTCGTGGCCTTGTGTGCTGCCTCCTCCTGCTCCAAACCCTGCTGCAACATCTTCAACTTATAGGTCATGTCAATCTGGTTATTGCTCTTCTCCTATTGGGTGCACAAACCGAGAAGGAGGGACATTAGAAGAGCGGTTGGACATACAGCGAGTAAACCCTAGTAAATCAAGTCTGTTTCTTTCTAACAGCCATATGTGTACAACATTATTTCAGCAGGGAATGCTGGGAATGATTAACACTGTGTGAGGAAGGCATTAATGACATTTGATTCTACAACCGTAGCCTATAATGATGTCACAACTGCCTCAACAAGGAAGAGTGATGTGTTTACCTTTTGCAGGTCTGTAAGCTTCTCCTGAAGTTGCCTCTTCTCCGCCTCAGCTTTAGATAGCGCCAGTCTCGCCTGTTTCACTTCCTCCTCCAAACCAGAGATGCGTGCTGCAAGATGGGGAATGTGGATGAATGTTGTCAAGTGTTAAATGAACACACACGATAAAAGCTGAGGATATGCACTTACACTGCAGATCAGAGATAGTCTCAGAGCCCTGGGTTTGCTCTCGTTTCTCTACATCCAGTGCGGCCTGCAGGCTGATGTTCTCCCTTTCTAGCGTGAGTTTGCTGTTCTCCAGCATGCAGCATTTGTCCTGCAGTTCTCTCGCATGAGCCTCCAGCTGCTGCAGCTGTTTTGAGCTCTCTGTCTGTGTTTTACGCAGACGTGCAGCAGCATCGGATTCTGCCCGCAGTAATGCATTAGCCTCATCCAGCTGCCGGAGAGAGAGAGAGGGAGAGTGATTGAGAGATTATAATGGGGACATGTTTCTAGGATCACTCTGTTACTTGATCACACATGAGAAAAACACATAGCCACGTGTTGCTCCAGGAAGACAGAAATTCTACTGAATGATGCTTTTAACAGATGCTGTATTAATCTGACAGAACATCACAAGTATAAAATAATCACATAAATGTTTAACTTCCAAACTATTAAAATACATGTCATATTTATATATTTATTATATAATACACTTACTTATTATATATATTATATACATTTGAATGTTAACATTTAAACATTTGGACTTGAAAGTCTCTTTTGATTTAAGGTTTGATTTACTTGACTAAAAAAAGCAGTAAAAACAGTAATTAGTAAAAAATTATTAAAATTTTTAAGTAACACTTCTTCTGTTTTTTTAAATGTTAATTATTCCTGGACATTTCAGCTTCCATTATTCCAGTCTTAAGTGCCACGTGATCATTCCAGTGTCACATTGTGCACACATATTTTTCAAAACACCATGTAAACAAAGTTCAAATAGCATTTGAACATTTTTGTCTTTACGGGCATTTTGGATCAATGTAATACATTCTTGCTGAATAAAAGCATCAATTTCAAAAATAGTTTGAACAGCTATATGTGTGCATGTGTGTGTTTTTTCTCGCTGACCCACAAACCTGTTTCTGCAGGTGGATGTTCTTCTCATTGGAGATGTGCGAGTTCTGGTTTTTCTTCTTCATTTCATCCAGCTGATCCCTCAGGCTGTTCACTTCATTCTCCAGCCCTCGTTTGCGGTCGGCTTCACTCTCTGCCCTGCGGTGACTCTCTACGCTCTTGTGCTGTAGGAGAGCTTTCTCTCTCTCCAACTGTCTCAGAGTCGTCTCCAACCCTTTTCTGCCATTTATCTATAAGCGCATGTTGTAAGATTACTGTATACTTCTTCACACAAAATGCTGAGACCTCAGAGAAGAAACACCAACTCACTTCTTCATCAAGCTCTTTGGTGATCTTCTCCAGGCGGCTACAGTTGCCCCTGTATTTTTGCTCCAGCTCATCTTTGGCCTGCATTTCATTGTTGAGCTGCTCTTCAAGAGAGTGAAGTTTCTTCTGGAGCTTAGTGGAAAATAAAACAATTAAATATTGTATAAATCTCCTACATTTATAAAAGACCTAACAAGATCTAGAGAAAGTGAATACTTACTGCTAAATTGTCCTATGGGAAATAAAAAGAAAGAACAAAATGTTACGACCAATGCTGCATGAAGCACTAATCAGTTTAAGTCTAAGTCTCATATTAAGTCTCTAACCAGCAGGGACTACTGGATGATGTAAATCCAGTCTCTACAGATCATATTGTAGTGAAATTAAATGCACAAGATGACAAAGGTGTGAGTGTCGTACCTCTGTTTTGGATGCTAGGTGATCTTTTTTCATTGCAGAACTGTTAACAGCATTTAACAACCTATACCAAAACACATCAGTTATCAACTGGTTTTGCATCAGGGCAAAAGTAAGTAATGGTTTATTGTGCAAAAATGAAAAAAAAAAAAAAAGTCTCACTGGTCTTCTTTAAAGTAGGTGAACCCCACAAACGGCAGCTGATTGCCAACAAAGGCTTTGGGTGTGGGAAAGGTCTCCACTTCTCCTTTATCTTCCTCTATCTCATCAAAATTACTGGTGTCTATGTCACTGCTCAGCTCTGGAACCACAGGTGCTGCAGCTGAAGAGAGAGTGAGAGAGAGAAAAAAACAAAACAAAACATCACTGTGCGTTTATAACAGCTGATGTAAACATCACTGATAGTACAGATACTACTCTACTACAACCTCAGTCTTGCTTTGTCTTTACTTGGGTAACACTGAAATACGAATGTGTATTGAGCACAGTTATTATAGTTTTATCTTCAATTTTTATTTTATTTTAATTAATGCTTATTTTAATGGTAGGTAAATAGTTGAGGTATGCACTAACATTAATACGAAATACTAATACTAAAAATATTACCTGCAATATTTTAGTTTTCTAAACAGGGATCTTATTCAAAGAATGATATCAATCCCCTTGTAAAATAGAAATACAAAATAAAAATAAACATAAATGAAAAGTTTTGCAGAAATGATATACTTTCAAAAAACACACACAGCTGTATTTTAGTTGAAAATGCATTAAATCAGCTGAAATGTTCAACTTCTAAATATTTTTAATAAATAAAATAAAACCGAAATAAATTCGGTTTAAACATACTTTTTAAATACTTATTTTCATCCATTTCAAGTTTTTATTGAAACTTTTTTTTTTTATTAAACACTTGTAAATCACACATTTATGATATAATTTTAATATTATAATGATTAAACTAATGCATTTAAAATATATTTTTAACTATATCAACTATAACTATATCAACATGATTCAGTATGTCAAAACGATGCGCAAAATATTAATAAATAAGATTAAAAAGAAATACACTCACTTCATAGATTTTTTCCCCAGTGATATGATGAACATTTTTATTACTCGAAAATTTATTTTGTTTAAAATGCACTGTAAAACACATGCAAGTATAACGGACATTTACTCACTCTCTCTAATGGTGCTGAAGGTCCACTGGTCGTTTTTAAAGAAAGGGTGTCTTTTAATTTCTTCTACCCCATTTCGACCTAGGCGAACCTCCCTACCAAATACAAACAACCACAAAACATTTAGCCAAACCATCAATATGGAAATACCTGAAAATTCACCTGCGCATGTAAAAGCTCACCTGTCTGTTAGGAAGGCACAGATGATGTTTTTGGCTTCTTGAGAAATCTCAACGTCGTCAGGAAAGTTAAGAGAGTTCTTATGGTCCATAATCTTACTGTAGGTTCCCACCAGAGAATCGGCGTAAAACGGTGTATCACCTACACACACACAAACATTTATCTCATTTAATAAATCAATACTACAAACGCACAATTTAGACAAACAAACACATTCACATTTCTGACTCACCAACCAGCATCTCGTAGATAAATACCCCCACCGACCACCAGTCACACTCGCGTCCATAGTATCCGTCCCCTCCCTGAGACTTGAGAACCTCCGGTGAGATGTAATCCGGGGTTCCGACGGCAGTGTCACAATGAACCATCCCCGTCTATCATCAACCAACCAATCAATCAATCAATAAAGTCAACTGATAGAATCTTTGTTAATCTAGATTTAGAGACTCTACATAGCAACATATACAACTTACATGACATTACATTACACTACACACAAACTGACTCTAGATGGCACTAAGACATCACTTAGCAGTATGTCCAGCCTAGTTTTAATGGCTGGATTGTGCTGGGTTTAGAATTTAACCAGGACTTGGGGGAAATCACTAACAATAAAAGCGACAAAAATGCCCCAGAAATGCAAAATGTGGGGCAAACGAAACATGTCCCTGTAGTGAATTTTATATATTAATATCCGTTACATAACTTTTGACGTATTTCATAACCTTCCATTCCAGGCCTATCTGCTCTCGAGTTCAGTGCCCCTACCTACATCTTCAGATTTGACCGCTGCTAAATAAATAGAAATATATTGATATAATTGCCGTTTTAAATGTAGATTGGTGTTCACCTTTTTTCATGACTCCAAGCTCATAACATTTAGGTATGCCAGACTCATATATAAAATATTGTATAGCTATTGCTCTATAATAAGATAAAGTATAAATGAGATACAGCAGAAAATGTACAAGACACAATGAAAATATTACCTTTACTGCATCAAACACAACTGAGCTATTTGTGCCGATATCCTATAAAACTAGATGGCAGGGAAATGTTGGCTGGCTAGATTTAATCTTTAAATCAACAACCAAGCATTTTTACAATGGCTTATTAACCTCAGTATGACCCTAAGACCTCTGAACCCACCTGAGGTCTCACTCAGACATAAAGGAATGAGAGGAAGGCTGAGTTTTTCTTTGCTCCTTTGAGTTTGGACAAGAACTGGCATGTGTTCAAGGTATTTGTCATCTAATTACATCCAAGAGTGACCTAAAAATCCCTGCACTCAGGGCGAAAGCACCTGGTTAAAAGCTAACCAGAGCAAGCCTGAAGTCTTTGAGCTACTAATATTTGGTAGTGCAATAACTGATCCTCTTACCCCATCCATTTTCATGCATGTCCCAAAATCGGCAAGTTTGAGGTGTCCGTAGCGGTCCAGCAGCATGTTGTCTGGTTTGACGTCTCGGTGAATAAAGCCCATGGAGTGGATGGCATCCAGAGCCAACACAACCTCAGCAGTGTAAAACTTTGCCCACTTCTCTGGAACGTCATATGTACTGGTGAGATTGACAAGATCTCCTCCTGGCATATATTCCATGACCATGAACAGAGAACGGTCATCCTGGAAAGCACAGCACAGCTGAGGGAAAAACAAGAAAGAATTAAGAGAAAGAGATTTACTAGAGAATAATAATTGATTCATTTATTTGTGTGTGTGTGTGTATGATTGAGTTGATTAAACTATATGTATTTATAGTCCAATTAATTTAACACCTAATTTAACCTTTAGCATTTTAACTAGAGCAGCTAGCTATTTTTTTTTAAACATACAATTAAAATGCAGAAAGTTGATCTCACCAACTCATAAATAACTATTTTTATGTTTGCAAATTAAAAGTGTCCCATTTCATTTTAAGAAATATTATAGTAATAATAATAATAGGAATCAGCAAAAACAAACTGAAAATGTTGATGAAAGAAGCCTTCTGCATACCAAGGATGCTTTTGTGATACAGTAAATAAATACAGTACAATACAGTAAAAGCACTATGAAATATAATCACATTTTAAAATAATTGTTTTCTACTTAATATAATTTAAAATGTCATTTATAATTTTATTCTTGTGACGGCAGAGCACAATGTTCAGCAGTCATTCAACGCCCTAATCACAATCCTTCAGAAATCATTTTAATATGCTGATTTGGCTCTCAAGAATAGAACTTTTTTTATACAGTAAATGCATCAGTAAATTGCATATTTTTTAATTCTTTGTAATAATAATTCTTTTGATCAATTCAATGCATCCTTGCTGTATTGAAGTATTAATCTTACTATTCTTTTTAAATAATATGCATATTGGATAATCATTGGATATTTAATATTTGGAAACAGCATATTCCTTATATTCATCAAACCATAGTGAGTATTTGTGTGTGCAAAAGCATTGTTGCACATATTAGGGGGATTTCAAAAAGTTTTGGTTTAAAAAAAAAAAAAAGTAGATATCAGGCCATTTTACCTGCACGACCCATGGACTGTCAGCAAATGCCATGATGTCACGTTCCTCCCAAAAGAAGGCAGAATCAGAACGCTTGATCATTTCAAACTTGCTCAGCACCTTCATTGCATACACCTTCTGAGAGGCTTTATGCCTAACCTACACAAACAAAAAAAACATCCAGATGATAACAAAACAACATCATATACCTTCTGTGAGAACACTAGTCAGATGCTCACTAATGCATGCTAACAAACTATATTATTCCATTTCTAACAGGCCTTGTACCACACTCCCAAAACAATTTAAAAATAAAACTAACAAATACTCTGTGAGAGGCTGTTTCGCCTTCAACACAGACAAGCTGCATTTTAAAGCACCCTCTGTTGTTGTGCTTTAGGCACACCCACACAGCCCCTGTCAGACAACTGACAGAGGAGAATACTGGGTAATAGTGTTGTTTGTGTCTGCAGGCTTGTCCAGACGTATCCCACTGCATCTCTCCCCTGACTATCACAGACACACACCTAGAGTGACGACACAATGAAAAACTACACATGCTCTTTCTTTTTTATTTCTGACATGTTAATACACAATTATTTGACAGAACTGCTTGCAGCATTTGGATGAATGTAAACACACACTTAAAGCATCCACAAAGACAAGCATATTGATTTAGCAGTGTATGCGATAACTTATATGTGCAAAATAAATTGCTTTTGGACTAAATTTACTTATAAACTAGCTATAGGATGACATCAGACACAAAAGAAAAAACTGGGGGAAAGCTTTGTTCGTTTTCTTAGAAGTTAATACATTATGTTTTAATGCAACCTGAAATTCTTTCTTACCAGCTGGACTTCCCCGAATGCTCCTCTACCAATCACCTTCACTCGGTCAAAATCTTCTGGCTTCATCTGGAGCTCCCTTATTTGGCCCATAACCTTTTCATCTGTACACACAACACATCACATTTCCTTGGTCATGTCATGAACAGCCAGATTTATATATATTATGTTAATAACTGACTAATATAAAATGTACATAATTATTATAATCTAAAATAATAATAATAATAATATACCAATTATTAACTGGACAGTATTTCAACACAATACCCCTTAATCAGGGTAGCGCCATGTTTCATTTTTGACAGGAATGAAAAAGAGGAAAAAAGAGATTTTATGAATAATAATAATAATTTTATGAGTAGTTATTCATCAAAACACTGAGCATGTTTAGCGTGACATCAACATCAGGAATAACAATTATCAAAGGCCAGCACTGAGTGCTCACACAATCTGGATGAGAGGACTGTTGAGTCACACTCTCTCTTCCAAACCAAACATTATAATGTCCATACAGCCCTACCGGTCTCCATGACAACAGGCAGAATCAGGAACAAAATCGGGACAGAATGTGATAATTAGTCAAAAGTTTAATAGCGCATGAATAGAACACAGACACAGATGCGTCCACACAGGCATGCTACTTGGCTACTGTATTTAACATTGATCATTTAAGAAAACAAAATTAAATACTAAATTATCGGGAATAATTGACAAATTAGATGAACTGTGTTGAAAAATATAATAAATGTCAGCTTCCCTTGAGCCATTCTCCAAACTGCTTGCTGGCATGAGGATGCTGAAGTCTATCCAAAGGTACTGGTCCATAGTCAGACGACTGGATGACCAGCCCATAACAGAGCTAATATTACATCACCTGGTATTTCCATACACACGCTAATATTTACCAAACCAAAACTTCATTAGCTTATGAGAATGTGCACCTCCAGAACTGTACAGTCAAACTTAGTTCAATGTGCTTCCCGCAATGAACTGCACAGGAAGTGCATTAAAACCCTCCATGACATCAATTCCAAGCCATTTCTTCATACCGAACACACACAAAAATGCAGTTTTCACAGTCTGTGTTGACACTTATTTATGTGATGAGCTTCAGTGTTTTAAAGTGAGGGGCCCAAATTAGGAAGAGCCACTCAAAACAATTCAACTCAAATAAACGCTGTTGATGTTGTAGCAGGAAGCAGCCTCATTGTAAAACTTGATGCCACCATTAAGTATTTCCTTTACCACGCAGAATAACAGAACAACAATCAGAGAAAAACATGGCCTTTAAAAGCAAATACTCACATCTGTTCAAGAAGGTCTCGATGTTCTTATTTTTACGTAAGGCCGGAAAGTCCAAATCTAAAACCAGGGCATTCATGGAATCCTGAAACAGAAAGACAAACACTTTGAGTAAAACAATAAAATAACACTCTCCTTGCAAATAGTATTAATTCAAAGTGAACATGTTGGTTTTTCTTAAACAAAAATTTGTGAAGCTATTTTTTTTTTTTTTTTTTGTAAATTCTATTCCATTTATTTTCACAATACTCATTTAGGTCATCCTTGGTCAAAATAAGTTTCTCACTCGGTGCACTTACATTCTAAACTTTTTTTGGTGTCTGTACATGCATATAAACTTTTGTCACCACCACTCCACACAACAGAAGAAATATTAGCGAATCAAAACCAGTACATTTTCATGTAAATAACTGTAGCTAAGCAATGTAACAATTTAGAAAACTAATCCCATCTGGTTACTGTTTTGGAAATGTTTGTCTGGGAAAAAAACTAATGTTTAGTGCTATCTCTTTTACTTAAACCCTGAGTGGAATGAGCTACAGGCATATTTCAAGGACGGGAAGTTTAATGGCTAGGCAGTACTTCCAGGCCGAAAAAAATTAAGATTGATAAGTCAGCAAGGCTTTACAGTCAGTAGATAATAAAAGAACATCCACTTCTCAGTGAAGCCTGATCTGACAAGTCATTTATCATTTTTTCTTTTCTTTTTTTAACACAGCCTTTGTTCCCCAGAACACACTTCACCTTTTTTGGGCATCTAGATGTTCTGCCTTGAGGGAATGCAGCGTATAATGAACGGAAATGCATTTAAAACAATTAAGCAGACAGAGGCCACCAGACCCATGGATTTGTTCCTGCACATGCAGACTGAGGTGATGGCTGGCGGTTACGGCATTGCTGCGCTTGTAAAATGCTTTGTAGCAAGACCAGGTCTGTTGTGACCGACATACCAGGCATGGTCTCGCTGGAAACCCTTACCGGAAAAGCATTCGGAATGTCCAGCAGCCACACCTCTCCCCCTCCTCTGCCTTTTTCACTCTCTCTCCTGCCCTGCCTTCAACTTCCAAATGTTCTCTACCCCTTTCTGCACAATGTGAAATCTTCATGGACACAATCTTCACTTTTCTTTGCACCTCACTTTACTCGACAGCTGGCCAGGGTGATATATCAGATAAACATGAACTGTTAACAAAGTGATGATTTTTTATTTGGCCATTAGACTGTACCATGGAGATTTTAAAGTCATGACTAAGTACTAGCACAAGACATTTTAACAGCATTTTACAATTGTATATTTTACCATCATCTAATTATGTTTTTTTTTATACACTGCTCACAAAAAAAAATAAAGGGAACACTAAAACAACATGATGTAACTCCAAGTCAATTACACTTCTGTGAAATCAAACTGCCCACTAAGGAAGCAACACTGATAGACAATCAATTTCACATGCTGTTGTGCAAATGGAAGAGACAACAGGTGGAAATTATAGGCAATTACCAAGACACCCCCAATAAAGGAGTGCTTCTGCAGGTGGTGAGCACAGACCACTTCTTAGTTCTTATGCTTTCTGGCTGATGTTTTGGTCACTTTTGAATGCTGGCGGTGGTTGTGCTTACAGCCCAAAACCGTGCAGGACGTTTGGCATTATGCCAGAGAACACCAAGATTGGCAAATTCGCCACTGGCGCCCTGTGCTGTTCACAAATGAAAGCAAATTCACACCAAGCACATTTGACGGACGTGAAAGTGTCTGGAGACGCTGTGGAGAACGTTCTGCTGCCTGCTTTCATCTTTTCATCTGTCATTCTGGCAGTGCTTGGGATGCTATATAAAAAAAGTTTGGTTCCGCTTTATATTAAGTGTTTTAACTTCTATGTACTAATTACCATTTAAATCACTGCACTTACTGTTTTCTATTGTACTTACTACATGCATACACCTGTATGTAATTACATAAGTCATTTCTGTAATTTCAGCTATAACTACACTGTTGACCCCAACTCTACCTCTAACTATAACACACTTCACCATACCCAATGCACTGCACTAGCATTAAAAGCCCTTTGCAATAAAGCAAGAATCGAATATAAAGAAGGCCTGGGTGATTTTTGCTTATTTTATTGATTTAATTTTTTTTTTAAGCAAGTAAATACGATTTTGGATAGAAATATAAAAAAATAAAAATTGTAGGCCAGGTCTGATATTTCATGTTTGTAATAAGCTAAAAGCTGTTCTTGTTTTTACAGAAGATTTATAGTTAATGATAGTCTACTTATTTTATATTTTCTTTTTACATATAGTTTTTATATATGTTGGTCAAATGCACTGAGAAAAATTTTTTTTGCGCAATTGCCCCGGCCCTAAGTGGAGAGAAAAAAAAAACTGTTTGCAAATGAAAACATGCAGTCAATTTAAGAGTCAATACTTTAAATGAATCAGTCCAAAAGTCCGAAATTTGTGACTATATCACTCAGTAGCTGAATTCTGTCAAAATCAGAATGGGACTAGAGCCGAGTCTGACATTTAATTGAACTTCTGTGTCTGCCCATTACATTTCATCATATCAACAGCACATTTCCCACTACAGAGCATTTAAAACTTCTATTTAAGGAAAAACACACTGTCTATCTCAAAGCACACAGAAGCAGGAAATGACACCTGCCACCAGAGACTCCAGTGAAACTGCTGTAGTGTCATACTGCAGTTTAGAGATGACATCATTTGTTCCTGTGGCCCCCTCTCCTATACAGCCATCAGAGACACGAAACAGAACATACCAAAACACACCAAAGTAAACATTTCAAATGTGAGGATGGTGCGAGGTGTGCCGAAAAGCCCTAAAATATAAGGGGCCAATGGTATGCAAGAACACACATGTAACCCACCTGTACAAACACCCACAAAACGCAACCACACTGGATTTTCAGCATAAAACTGTGGCTCCACTTTCACAGAGTACCAACTTTTGCCAGTGCTTGGCTTAAAGTTTAACTTGAAACTGTCATTTTTGCACCACTAAATATGTGCCATTTTGCACATTAACCCAAGACAAGTATTTTAACACTTAAACTTTAACTGTTGATGTGCAAAAGGTTAGACTTGACCTTCAGGCTCTACAGGAAAAATAATATAAACATATTAAAAGCATTGCAGGTTGTGTAAGTAACATTTATTTAAAGACTTTATTGAACTTTAGAACCAGAAATCAATGTGTGCATGCAACTCTGGCTAAATACAAGAAATCAGTTAAAATGCCTATACAATTATTTATTTATAATACTGTGTCTGCAGGTCAAAGCACAAATAAACTATTCAAGAGTTGGTCAGGACACCCTTATTGTGTCATTGAAACATAGATGTCAAGACTTTTTCCTCCAAAAAGTGGAAAAGTTTGACTACAAAAAACTAACTAGACAGAAAAAAGAAATAAAAATCTGTAAGTGACCTATGACAGACATTAGTTATATATATTAGTTATAGACTTGCACATTAATTAAACAACGACAACACTGTTGTTATGAAACATGCATGAAATTCATTTTAATGGAAAAGGCAAATGAAAACACTGAAATGTGTGGGAGTTAAAAATACTGCATCTCGGCACTTTAACATTACCTCCTTCTCTCACACACACACACACACAAATGGTGAGTCACTCCCACCTACACACACACACACACCACCTCCAACACTAACTGCAATAATGACAAATGATTATCCACGCTTCAGTTAAACCCGCAGACATCCTCTGGCTCTCACACCCTTTATTCTCACACTTTCAACCTCATGTTACTGACAACCTTTCAGTTTATTAGCTACCCTGTGTGTAGCAATTGGCCGTACACGGATACAACATAGTGATTAGCAGACTGATATCTGAGCATTTGCAATAAGCATCACTCAGTATTAAAATAATCTGTCTGAATGTCCGAACAACTGAGATTGAGAAAATGATTACATCCCGATATGCACGACAACGTGCCCCAATACAAATCTGCCAAGTTCATTGCACGCGGTTTACTGTAGAAAAGCATGCTAACCGATCTTTATTCTGTATTCTTTTCTCACCATCATGCAGCCTGGTGTATTTAGTTAAGAGCTGTTTCGGAAGCTAAACACTTCAACTGAACTGATGCTGATGCAGTATCTAGAGAGAAGGGTGGCAGATGGCTGATATAACATCAATGTTTATAGGTAACAAACTTTTATGATGGCAATGAGAAATGCTGAAATTAAATGTAAAATGCTGCTCAATATTTACTCAGCATCAACATCAACAAACATTTGATCAGAAAAATGTTTATTATCCACTGATAAAGATGTTGACCGATTTTGGAACAGACAAAAGGGGAACAACCACTTCTGTAAATCCACCAAGCAGTTATTAATCAATGCAGATCATCTCAAAACAATACATTCTGCTGTTTAATTGGTCTGTCAAATACATTGGTGTGTCACTAGCATCAGAATTTGACAGTTGTTCACACCTGCTATTTCCTGAAACCTATAGCACATTTCTCAAAACTCTCGATGCAATGATCGAAACCTCAAAGATTTCAAAGTTCATCAGCACCATGGTTCATGTGATGCGCAGATTAACTGTAAAATTGAACAATCATAGAGAGAAAGTTCATCATTTGTATATGTTTGCCTTTCCTTTTTCTTTTTTTAACCAGACAGCACAAGAATACTGTGTTGAAACCCCTTTTGTATCTTCTTGTGTTGAACAGACACGTATACAAAATTCTAAATACCTATTATTCTCGTAAACACTGTTGGTTATGTCTTTAGTGAACGAAAACAACAGAGAAACAAATCAGAAGTGCATCAGGTCCTAAACTGACAGCAGCCAATAAGTACCTGCTGTAGTTTGTGTCATTAATATTAAACAACAAAACTCAGCTTTGACAAAGATTAATCTAAATTTAATAGATAAATAGTTAATACAGTGAACTTATTTTACACTTAAATATTAGAATTCTGTACAGCTTTGTTTCATTTGTAACATCATATTTGTTTCTCTTTTTTTTACGTGCCAGTAATCATGTATGAATTCGGTTCAGTAGTTTTTACTGTGGTGTTAAAGTACTAATACGTAATTAGGCCTAAGTAATAAATGGAAATGCTCCTTGACTTAAAATGCAATATGAACCAAACTGGGAGTTTAGCGATATGTTAAACCCACTAGTTTATTCTTATTATCATGACTAATAAATGTAACTATTTTTAAAAATGCATAATACCAAAGTTTAATTATTACTTTTATCCATCAATAATACAACTGACCAAAAGCGAAATTTTTAAAATGTTACTGGCTAGACATTATAAATGTCTATTTCAAATAAATGCTGCTATTCGCAACTTTCTATTCAGCAAACAATCATGTTCCCATTAAAAGGTTAAGCAGCACAACTGTATTTAACACCACTCCTTTTGAGAACCAAATCAGCATACTATTGATTTCTGAGGGGTCATGTGACACTGAAAATTCAGTGTTGCTGTCAAAGGAAAAAAAAATTTGTTTAAAAAAAAAATAAAACATTTTTAAAATGTTAAAATCATTTTTTTACTGTAAAAATAATTCACAATGTTATTGTTTTTACTATATTTTTCATCAAATAAATGCAGCTGTAAAAAAATGTAAATATAAAAAATTTAAAAAATATATTAAAAATTAGTTTATGAATTTCATGATATTTCTGTTGCACAAGAACCTGTTAGAGATTTCTATATGAGAAGATTTCCTGGTCAACAATAGGCAGGCAGAGAAAGTGTCACAGAGGGCAGGATTTCTGTAACTCTTAAAAAGTACTGGGAAAAGGTTTCCTGGTTGTTTTGACTGAGGGGGCGAGAGGAACAGCTGCTGTTCCCGAGTAAAAATGGACAAGGCCACTATCACACCACCTTATATGGCTGTGTTTCTCCTATCTGCCCACAGAGAGAAAGAGAGAGAGCGAGAGACAGAGAGAGAGAGAGAGAGAGAAAGAAGGCGAATGAAAGGAGGTTGGGACCTAATAACTTCTGTAAAGAATAAAAAAGCCAAATTTTACAAGATACTTTTACATAGTAATCTTCTCATTCAAGAAACAAATACAAATGCGATACGCAGTAAAGACGGTTTCCTTCTAAAAATCTGTCAAAACAGATATCAAAGCTTCATGAAAATGCTAACTTTTTCTGCACGTATGCTTGCATTTGCATTCTTATAAAGCATTATAAACATGTATTAGTTAACTAGCTAACTCTACATTTTCTGTAACCACTGAGAATTTCATCAGCAGCATTCCCACTTGATTTCAAACTGACCTGTCAAAACGCTCCATACACATTCCTATCTGCCAAAGTCAGACTCATTATCCGAGCACCTTTAGGACAAGAGCTGCAAGTGATTCTTGTAACTCATGTGTTTGAAGTGTAATTTGATAATTGTGCAACAAACCACTCTTACTTGTGGTGGGGTCTCTTAAGTGAAAACGTCACTGTTTTTCCATATTCCACTATGTTCTTCCCTCAACTTAGACAAGGTGATGCATATCTCTCCCGTCTCAGTGCACACACTTAATCACTCTAGCACGCGGTGCCACTATATTAGCATTTAGCTTAGCTTCATTCATTCCTTACGATCCATACAGGGATGAATTTAGAAATCAGTAGTGGAGTGATGATATTACTGCATCAAGGTCGAAGTGCTCTTCTGCCATTTATCCGCTTAAAAAAGTTGCCACGTTTTATTTTGTATCACCATAATTACTTGGTTAACTAGTAATGTAATGGTCTTTAAATAGGGAAAACGTGGAAGTGTTTAATGGTTTCTAAATTCATCCTTAGGAATGAATGGAGCAAAGCTAAATGCTAACATAGTGGTGCTGCCAGGGATGGGTACTGTTAAGGTTAACAGTATTACTACTTTTATCAAATACCCCTTATTGATCCGGCAGTACTGTAAAGGCAGTTTTTATTGTTTAAAACTGATTAAGGCTACTGCAGAAAAAAAAAAAAAAAACTCATTTTGTTACACATTTTGGTTACATTAAAAATAGTCTACATATAAATAATTTAAGTATTAACATTATTATAACATGCTAATTTAGAGAGACCATATGTGATGTTTGTGTCATTATTTTGGAAGACTGCTAGCATACGTAATTATAAATGTTTTCTCATGCAAGACTTTTAAAGACGTCAGATGCAGTTTAATAAGTAAAAATGAGCTGTCCCAGTGCAATGTCTGCGGTCATATGAGATGTTAACAAGTTTATTGTCAGGTAACATTATTCTATCGTTATTTTTCATAACTGGTTCTGAAACAAAAAGTCTCTCACCTCAGAAAAGCAAACTATTCTTTTCTGATAGATGTTATGCCGAATTCGTTGTGTGCATAATGTTTTGTTTTGTTTTTATTTTCTAACTAACTAATACATATACAGTACATGCCAAAAGTTTGGACACACCTTCTCATTGTGTTTTCTTTATTTTCATAGGCAGATTCTCACTGAAGGCATCAAAACTATGAATGAACACATGTGGAGTTATGTACTTAACAAAAAAAGTGAAATAACTAAAAACATCTTTTATATTCTAGTTTCTTCAAAATAGCCACCCTTTGCTCTGATTACTGCTTTGCTGGCGTTCTCTCGATGAGCTTCAAGAGGTAGTCACCTGAAATGGTTTTCCAACAGTCTTGAAGGGGTTCCCAGAGGTGTTT
>JAUMHI010000054.1:13824103-13847941 GCA_032359435.1 Enteromius unitaeniatus
TGCCGGATAGAAATGCTGGAACGGAATTCAGAGCGGACCTTTATATCGGAGATTTTAGATGCAGTCCGATAAAATCCAATACTGTTTTTTTTGGTCAATATCGGACCTATTTCCGATATCAATATCGGATCGGGACACCCCTGATATTTTTATTCATTAGGCATTGGCTGACAAGTATCACAACAGAAAGACTTTTATTTTGACAACACTGAGAATCTAGCAGACTAGCACCTAAATTCTCTCACACAAGAGTGAATATTTAATGGAAATATGATTCCTAGTGTGCACAGATTTACCAGTGCACTGTTGTTGGTTTTTTTCATTATTTTTAACAATGTCCCTTATAATTTAACCAGCAAAATATGATTTATCTTCATAGAATGTTTTGCTCACAAATGTTATGCATGTGTTATTTACTACCTATTAAATTAAACCCTGTTGGCATCCACATCAGCTGTAAAAAATAAATAAATAAACTATATCAAGAACTTTTGGAACCTTTTTTGTGCATGTAGTACAGGATTAACAACTGTCACAATAAGAAAATGTAGTAATCCAAGTAAAAAAGGGGGCTTGCATTACACTATAAATATGGAAAAGTGCCTTTTGGAACCATACCTGGAAAATTAAAACAATTTCTGATGAATTCGGCTGCCATCAATCTGCCAACCACACACAGACTGGCCAAAGCGGGTGTAATCTCAGGCTCAAATACTTGATTTAAAGGCTTGAAATCAATCGCATTATGCTGGATAACTGTTGGTAATCAGCTTGAGCTATAATTTATAACACATTAAAGAGCTCATGAGAAGGTGAAAGCAAAGAGCCAGAGATTATATTTGTATTTTTGGGGGGGGATCAATAATTTCTGCATTCTAAATATCACATTGGAAGAAATGGAAATACCTGTGGAGGAATCATCTTGGTACAGCTAACCCCACAGAGCTATCTCCTGCCCTGAGCTAAACCAGAAAGGGACTTGAGCTAAAAATGGCAGAGAGAAAGACAGAAAGAGAGTGAAGCCTGTTCACTCCCACTCGCTGCTTCCCACTTCTCCTCTGCTCATCTCCTCCTCAGGAAACACACACATTCTTCAGCCGTGGAGAAACTCTGTCACCAGCACCCTCATAATGGACAACACACACACTCTTTGATAAACATACACACTGATTCTTTCAGAAAGGATGACCCATATCTTTCCCTCACATATCTGCTCAGAGCTTAGACCAAACTCTGGCCCAGATACAGTGAGTCAAATCATGCTTCATCAAGTGTCTGCGTAGTATTGTTTAGTTTTGGACCAGATTAACTTTAATCGGTCACACAGATCTGACATTTTACACACAGTATATGCACGCAGGAACATTCAGTACCAAAGGAACTGCCTCAAATGAATCCCTCCACTTACTACGAGCAGTAACTAACTTTCATCTGTGATGAAATCCAAACACACATATGTAAAGCTAACGGAATATTTTCTTTTTAGACATGTAAATAGTTTGTTATCTCATCCAAAACCATAAGTAATCCATTAATAAGCGGGTTTCCCTGAACAGTGAACACTGTTGTTCTATTAAATCATGACTGCTAGTTTATGCATCACAACTAGTCCAACACAACAGCACTGATTTGACCAATAGCGAGAATTTTGGGTGGAACTGTACGTCAGACTAAACAAAGGTTGATAGAGGAGAGTTTTTGCTTTTTGTTGTTGTTGTTCTGTTTAATGTTGTTAGGTTTGCAGAAATTAGACAATTGGAAGCTGCCAATAATCAGTATTGCTTTTATTAATAATGCCGTTTCTTTTCAATTGACATGTTTTACTGCATTTAATACATCAAAAATGTATGATGAGAAATGTTATTAGAATGTTAACTGAAAGTTTTCCTGAAATTTAATACATTTTAAATGCTAATTATTCCTGTGATGGCAAATCCAAATGATCAGCCATAACTACGATTGTTATTGTCACATGATCATTTAGAAATCACACTAATATGCTTATTTGATTACTATGATTTATAATATTTAATAGAACAGAGTTAGTTTGAAATTGAAATCTTATGTAACACACGATACATGTCTTTATTGTCACTTTTGATCTATTTAATGCATCCCTGGTGATTAATAGTCTTTCTCATTCACTAAAAAAATACACCCGACAAGCATTATGGTGAATTTATATTGCTCTCAAATAAAGTTATGTATAATCACATACTTGCTAAACCATTTTCATTTATATAGTTTACAGCAGCCTTCTGTTTGATGGTGTGCCCAAAACGAGGTTTTGTCATATTTATCTCACTTCTGGCATTCTGCCTATCTTCTGTATTTTCAATAGCTAGGTCAGACATAAGCTGATTGACAAGCTCTAGTCTCGAGTTATTATCTCATATATTATGGCACCAACTGAGCCACACATGTGCCCACAAACACACAAGGGCACTTAACAGTTAGCAAACTAAAATGAAAGTGTGCACTATAAAACTGTGCACATTTCTTCTCTCAGAAATATGTGTAATACCTTCACCTGCAGGTCAGTTAATAGCACAGTCTCCTTCCAGAACCAAACAAGCCATCAACAGCAGGAAGAGGGAATTACGAAATTGTCATGTTGCAGGCCAACAATATTACTATATTTGGAGCGAGGCAACAGATGAACTCAGAACTTGACGCAGCAGAGTTATTCAAATATGGCAAGTGTATGTGAGAACACTTTTATACACGGAGATTGGGATTGAGGTCAGCCCAAGTTATTGACGAGGAAAGTAGGAAGCGGGGGCGATGTTTATGTACAAAAACAGAGGATCTTAAGAGTCATCACTGAGCTTCCTCACAGTGGATGTTTCTGCAATGCAACATCGCGGTTAGGTTGTTGCTATTTCTTTTTTTTTTCTCAGTGTGTCTAGGCAACGGATCTTCGAGGAGCATTAAACATTGATGAAAAAGGACGCTGAACTTACCAGCAAACTTTCCACGTTGATCGCAGACCGCGGCTCTTTGAGCATGGCTTCCAGTTGTCTCAGCCGGTTTTCCATCCTTCTCTCCGCTCCCAGCGACATTTTTGCCTTGTCTTGGCGCCAGTCTGAGCAACGAAGAGCGATCTACCAAACTTTTCTGGTTCACATTAAAGATACAAGATCTTCTTTCAAGTAGTCGAGGAGCGGGCCTAGACAGCCTCCGACTCGCCGCCCTCCAAAAAGTAACGTACCCCGGGCTTGTCCAGAATCAAGCGGAAAAAAAATAATCCAATGGGAACAATTGAGGTTTTCCAAACTTTCCCCCTCAAAACAATCTATGAAGAGATGACTTTAAACAGCTGGGCGGATTCACACTTCCCATCCTTCAATGCGAGCGTACCTTCAATGGCGCGATAAACTTTTAATTTTGAGAGGATTGAGCAGCAGGGCGTTTTCTGGGCGCCCCTCTCCTCTCCTCCCCGCCTCTCTCCTCCCTCCCCTCGTCTCCTCTCCCCCTCTGGCTGGACGAGCCTCACTTCAAATCTTCTCCGGTTCATAAACAACGCTGCTGCTGTTCAAAGGCGAGCATCTGTTGGAGTCGAGCAGACCACAAACTCCAACGCATTCCTGCAAGACACTAACAGCGATGTGAAACGGAACCGGTGTGTTTCATTAATAACTCCTGATAAAGTTAATCATTTGAAGTTACTCGCGAGCGCTTTCCTAAAGTATCTCCGCATGTCGTTAACGTCGGTGGCTCGCGCCAGCTCCGCTGAACGGTTCTTCGGTGTTCCTGCAGGTAGCTCGAGCCTCGAGTTCGTTTCTCTGACATCAACTAGCGATGTCCGATCCGCGAGCGAATCGTACTTTTGACTCGGACCTTTTTGAATGAACCGGTTGATCCGACTCACTAAAATGGTCCAAACGATTCGTCTGAGCGATTCTCGAGTTCGCCGCTAATGTGTTGATTAAAGTTATAATGACTGAAATTGAATTCAACGAAAAGACATGAAATTGTAATAAACGTCTGTAAAGGTGACTAAATATGGCGTATATGAAGGTTTTAACAGAATGTCATATTAAGATAGCAAGAACCACGTGATGACGCGAGTGCGTCATGACGCAAAAGAATGACTGAATCATTTATAGAAATTGTTCTTTGAAATGAGTTGGTCAAAAGAACCGATTCGAGCAAATGAATCCTTCACTAACGTCGACGGCAACGGCAGTGAGCAGTCTTTACCCATAAGCCTCTTCTCTCTCCGTCTCGCCCACGAACGGCGGCACACGGGATAATGCAAATATCCTCCAGTGGATATGGTTCTCACACCCACCACACATCACAGAAGAATCACAAGACATCACTCGGCTTTTAGTTTCATTAGTTTACTCCACATCATTTCTAAACACAATGTTCAGGAGTAAAGGTTGTGCTTGAGTTGACTGAGCCGAGTGAGAAGTGAGAGGTTGAAATTATCGCTTTGAATTATCGTTATAAATAGCCTCATAAATAAACAGAAAGTGGTTTAACCAAAGTGGTTAATTCGTAAAATGGCTTATTCCTAAATCTCTTATGAATTTATCCTCAAACTAATTTTGAAGTACCGCGAAAAACACTAAAGCAACAAAACCTCCTAATGAATGAGAGTTACAGCGACCTCTTGTCGTTGTGAAGTTTCACTTGTTGATATTGTTAAGAAAGGCACATTCTTCCACTAGAGGGCGCGTTTTACCTCTAATATGACACAAAAACAAACTGGCTGCACCTGAAATATTTGGGATCACAACCAAGAGTGAACCGACTCCCCATTTCATGCATGCCTACCCTTCCTCAGGTTTTAAATCGATCATAATTATTACACATTAAAGTACTAGGAAAATAAAAAGTCCAAACCGTTTGGCCTGTCAAAAACACGCCATCCCTCTTTCTCTCAAAGAGTACAAATAAGTAAAATAAATGTATTTTGAAAACTCTGACTGTCATCACATTTGTGGTCAAAAACAAAAGGCACAGGGTGTAGCTGTTTAAAAGGAGAAAAACTTTATTGGAATATAATTTGGCAAAATATGTGTATTTTTAAAAATGACTTGGCAAAATATTCCAGTCCTAACCCTTTTAATGTTCTATGGATAAAGCGTCTTTATTGGCTGTAACTGTTTGTAAACTGAATTGTGAAGAATTATCTGTCATATCTAATCCCTCTTTTCTCTTGAGATGCAGACAAATCTAACCATTTCAAGTACACACAATAAATCTCTCTGATCTAGGAGATTCAATCCAGTTCTGTAACTAATTTGCATTTATACACTGAGGAGTAACTGCGTTCATCTAAAAAATGAATATGCAAATAGTATATTCTAAAATCAGTGTCTTCTTTACTGCCTTCCAGCATATTACAGTACTCTGAGAGATGCATATTAGTCTCAACACAAAATCTAATATAAAAACTAAATTTCATAACACATTCATACACAGGTTGGCAGCTGGTGTTTGGGCTGTCCAGAGAGAAAATACATCTACAAAACAAACAGTCACCCGCTGAACACCTTTGAGTTTTGTCTAGTTATACAGGTAAAGGCAAGACAAACAGAACGACCTAAGGGAAGGTCTCTAGAGAAAGCAACAGTCTCTGCTAATACACTACAGAGTCTTCTGAACACATCCTTTGCCTCTTACACCTCAGCACGGTTGCATCTCTGGATTCCTTTTGGTCTTCCGGTGGTTTGCTGTCAGGGTTAGCAGGCTGTCCAGGTGAATGAGCTCTTTGCCCAGCTCAGTGTACAGGCCACTGCCGAATATTTGGTTACTGGTGTTTGGGACTCTGTCTGAGTATAAGGACACAGCGCTAGGGAGAGGAGTTTCTGTACGCGGATGACCCTGTGAGAGTGAGAGAAGTACATCTAAACTGACAAACAGCTTAATAATGCAGCTTGAGAAAATATTGGTAATGTTGCTTTTATAAAATAATAGTAATAAACATTATGTAAAGGACTTTGAGCATGCATTGAACGGACTATATACATTATTATCAGTAATACAAATAACATAATGTGAACATAAAGTATGATCAGTCCCATGCATACTGATACAATCCCCTTCATTTTAATAATATTTTTCAAAAATACAGTTATTCTGTACAACTAACAATAATTTATGAGTACATTAAATAATTTACTGCTATTTCATAGTTGCCAATAATTGTAATAGAAATGACACTTCAGAAGTTTGGGGTTGGCTAGATTTGTAATGTTATTGAAAGAATTGTGTTATATGCTGACCTAAATTGCATTAATTTCATTCACATTAAAAACTGTAATATTTAAAAAATATAACTGCAGATTGTTTGCAAGTTGATCGCTACTGGTTTAATTTTTTCTGCAGTCATTACTGATTAGTCTTCAGTGTCATGATCCTTCAAAGCTATTCCACAACTGTGATGCAATTTTTTAAGATTATTTGTTAAATAAACATTTCAAAAGAACAGAATTTTGTAATTATAAATCTGTTTACTGTTACTTTTGATTTATTTAATGCACCACAATATAAAAAATATATATATCTTACCGATCCTAAACTTTTAAACAGTATATCTATTTGAATTTGCAATATGTAACAATAATTTTCATTTTAACAATATTCCAATAAAACTCACGAGTAACGGTTCTAGGTCATCACTGATAAGAGGGCTTCTTACCAGCTGGTCAAAGTTCATCAGGAAACTCCAGTTCTTCTCCCTGTGATAAAAACAACCAAGCATTTGTTCATTTGTAGCATGATGTTCTCTTATCTCCAGACGATACCATACAATGAATCATTTAGAGGAGAAATCGTGATCGTTTTATTACATGATGGTGATTTTGTGCAACCACGGCTGTAAATATAGCCTACAGTAGTTGGTAAAGAACAAAAGATGAGTAACCGTAACGCACACCGTCCAGGGGGCGCCTGGTCAACCACAATCCATCCCGTATCAAATAACGGGTCAAACAATGCCACATGTAAGAGGTGAAAGAAAAGATTAGTAACGTAACTCCAGAGAAAGTAAGAAAACAAACCGGCAAGCCCTTGACATCTCTAAGAAAGTAAATGCAATTCTCTTTCTTACCATTCTTTCACACCGGTTCTCTCCGTGCGCACAAACTCTCTCCAAACCTGGTCCTGCTTTACAGGATCTCGGGTATCATCGTCTTGCGCCGGTGTCTCACCGGTGTTTCGTGTCCTGCCCGCTGAATGCCTGAACACTGAGACTGAGGACTGAGAGGCGAGAGGACCATTGGGTCTGTCCGGCAAACGGTACCCAGCTGAAGTGGCGCGCCGCGTGGTTCCTTTCCTATCCATCTCTCAGAATTGAGTTCGTCAGTCAAACACAAATATATATTTAAGCCACTGTAAAATAAATGTTTACCATATATATTTAGCCACTTGACTTAAACTGTTGTAAGAGATTTTCTGTTTAGCAGACCTTCCTGTCTTGTGGCGCGTCAGTTTCAGCAATCACAACCCCAGAGCTGCTGCTGCCGCCCGGTTGCGCGGAGATTGGCTCTTGTTTACCCGGGACGTTTCCCCGGGAGACAGCCGGGCGATGCTGGGATACCCTCTCAGAGCTTTTGTTAATTCACGAGGAGGCGAGACATCCGCTGCAACAATGCAGCAAATTAGTATTACAAAAGCCAAAGACTGACAGACCGGTGACATAACAGTGCACGTGGGCCTACATAAAAGAACAGTTATTCAACCAAATATGAGAGAAAAGAAAAGAAAAGAAAAAAACATATTCGCTCTTTGCTTATGGTCTCAAATGCATGCAACATACAAGCAGTAATCTCTTGAAGTTTGTGGCATATCTTAATCCATCCAAAGCAGTGATAAGAACAAAGGTGTAGGCATACTCTGTCCAAAAACCATGTCTTTAAAAAAGATTCCTGTGCACAGAGAATAGAGGGTAATACTGCAAATCTTACTGCAAACAATGGTGACTTGTTACATAGTGACATTTGATCTCTAAATGAGAGGTTACTGTGATCTGCTCTGTTTACATAAACAAAAAGATTGTAACCAGGTTTATTATTCTAAAAATAACTTAAGATGAAGAAAAATTCATTAAAATAAAAAGAAAGCTTTGAAAATTGTACCTGTACTTAAAATAACTAAAACCAATTGAAATGAAAATGAAGTTTTTTTTGAAAATGAAAAAATAAAATTATAACAAATATATAACAGTATTCAAATATTACTGAAATAATAACCTACTGCTTTACGTAGCTTTTCTTAATTTTTAACTTTTGTGAAAAAAAAAAAAAATTGAAACACAAAAACCAACCAGCCAAAACCTGTCAGGCTGTTTTTTTGGGGTTTTTTTAAAATTGAGATTTACACATCATCTGAAATCTAAACAAATAAGCTTGTTAAGATAGGACAATATTTGACCGAGAATAAAATTTGTCCGAAAATCTGGAATCTAAGGGTGCAACAAAATCTAAATATTGATAAAATTACCTTTAAATTTGTCCTTAGCAACATTATTAATCAAGATGTATGTTTTGATATATTTATGGTATAATCTTTCTTTAATATTGTTGGAGGAGTTCTTTTATGGGATGTTTTATGTTTTCCTGTTGCCCTAAAGGGGGCGGTATACTCCACATTTCGTTTACTTGTAAGCAGCAGCAGCAGGTTAATCACCCAAATGTAAATTAAAGACAGAGAGAGAGAGATTAAAAGTAAAAAAGAACAATTTGAAGCCTATTATTTTAATTCTGAGTCCATAATTAAATGTTATGAGTTTAACAGTTCCTCACTGAAATATTTTTAGAGAGCAGGGAGTTCAGGGCTGTGGGATGAACTGAGTTCAGATGGCGTTAAATTATTAATCTGAGTCCAGTAAAGCCTATGATTCATTGTGACAGTAGTTCTGACTTCAGCTTTCGGGGTACAGGTGATGTTTGTACCTGCAGTGAGTCAGACAGGTCCAGTTCTGCAGACCTCATGGAAACGAGATTGTCTATAGCAGATAGAGAACATCATGAACAGGGTTGGAATAGTCTGGTTAAAGCTATAAAGATCGTTTCCATATCAATAAAACAACTGGCCAACTTTGTGTCATAGCAGTCAAATCTATAGCCAGGAGCAATAACACCATGAGCAGCCAGCCTACATTTATTCGAAGAGTATTCTTTTCAGTTGCTTGACATGTAGTTTAAGCCATTTTATGAATTTATGTATTTCTATGAGATTATTCTGATGATGATGATGATGATAGATTATATAAATTCATAAATAAAGGTTATTTATTGGCATCTGGTTCCATAAATAATCTTTAACATCCATGGAACATTTCCATTGCACAAAAGGTTCTTTACAGTGAAAAAAGTGTTTATTTTAGGAACTGTTCCCTGTAAGATCTGATACTGTCAGATTAAGTTATTCATAGAAAAGGAGTTTCATCTACAAGTTTTTTATGTTTTGACCTTTTGCTTCTGCTTTGAAGTGTAATACTGATATTTTCTCAGATACATTTTTAGGATAAAAAGTGTCTCATAAGCATTATCAAAAACTGTATGGATACCCGCGGCATGTCAGACAGTCACGCCCACAGCAGGGGGAGACTTCCGTACTCTCCAGCTTTTAAGCCTCCATATTGATTTGCAAGAGCCTTGTGGGGTGCTGTAGTCTTCCAGCCCATTTTAGACAAGGCTTACTCATCACTCCCAACCAATTACTGCCTTTCACCATGAACGCATTTAATGAAACGATCAGAGGCAATTTTTCCTATGGATAGATATCCGATTCCTGACGCACAACGCCCACACACATCTTCCCATCAGCCTCATGGAAAGGTGACAAAATTGTTGGAAAAGGTGAAGCGAGAGAGACAGAGGGAGAGAGATGAAATCCCTTTCTGCATGGTACAATAAGATCAGAAAAGGACTATTTCCGGCTGGCTTTACCAATCTGAAACTGTCGTTTCATTTAAAGTCGTTTGATTGAGACTGTGATCCACAGTTCTGTCAGGAGTTCGCTTCTTTGATCTAGTCTTTGGAGACTGCTAATTAACTTAGAAAGAGTTTATCCCTATTTCCTCAAAGGACCTCCTACACATTCACAAAGTCACTTTATTTTGATCAGATGATGAGAAAACATCATGTTAATGTTAGCTGTATGATACCGAGTATGTGCGAGAGTCAGCAGCGAAAAACAGCAAAAAAGGCAGACAAACAGGTATATGTGTGTGTGTCTAGCAGTGAGTCAGTGTGTGTGTGTACAGACTTAAATATATGCCTGAGAAATGTTCACTGGCATGAGAAATTGCATGTGGGTGTTTAGAGGGAGATGTGGTTTCTTTGGTATCATTAATATCTCAGAAATTTTAATTAAACTTTACTCTGTGTCCCAGAGCAAATACGACACATGACATAAGCAGTCCTATGTATCCAAATGATATGCTCTTTCAATACACCATATACACCACAGATTAATAATTTAAAGAAAAATTATATTTCTAATGTATATCACTCAGGTGTATATTTTCATTAAATCACCTAATGTAAATCTGAAATGCTGAAACTAAAATACACCAATATATCAGGATGTGTGTGTTCATGTGATTGTGTGTTATTTCCCTGCAGGTTCTTTTCCAGAAGTGTGATCACATCTGACAGCAGTCAGTCATCCTGTCGATTAAATAACATTACAGATACAACAATCCGAGGTATAAAAATCCATAAAAGGAGACAATGTTTAGTAACCATTTGCTGTAAAGAAAAGAAAACTCTCCTGATTAAAAGTTTCCACAAGTGATCTTAAGTGATTCATACATTTGTATTGCAATTCCCAATATTCATCAGTTGTATATGTGATGCTACTATGTTGGTCTCATTATAAGAAATGTTCTGAATCAAATGACAAGCAACAAAGTAACCAAGAGACAAAGGCACAAAAAGAACAGCCACTAATAAAGATTACAACTAGTATTAACTGCTTCTGAACATAGTGATCTGGGAGGAACACAAGAAAACATGTTTCTCCTCAACATAGGATGGTCACACAGGATTAATATAGAAAGAGAGATGGACATGATCACTCTTGCCCCCGCCTGCATCATTTCCACCTGATTACAGGTCAGGTCTGACGGCTAAAAGAGTGTGCAGACAGGCTTATAATTTATTTAACCTAATTATAAATGACTCTCACTGATCTGGAACTTGTGCTAAAGGTACTGAGAGAAATTACACGAAGCACAAAATCTCTGATGAACAGCTAATTGAACGGTTTGTTCACAAACCTTGACATAATTGTTTTTAATTAACCTCACGTTTATTATAACGACAAATGGAATATATTTTCTTACTCTTTGCACAAAATTAATCTTTTAAAATTCATGTGAAAAATGAGAATCTAAAAGTAGTCTGCATATGTTACCTAAATTGTGTAATGTAACAGATTACATTACTTACTAAAAATTTTTGTCATGTAATTTGGAATGGATTACAATTTGTAAGTAATTTACTCAGCTCTGCTGGCGACACATTTTATTCCTGTCAATATTTCTTAAAGCAGGTATGGTCAGTTGATATACTTCAAAAGTCTGGGGGAAAAAACTAGGAAAAGATACAGCTCATTTAACATACAATAAATAATAGGCATGTTCTCAAAATATATGGAATAAACTAGCTTTAACTAGCCTGTTGTAGTTATAATTTAAAAGGTAAAAGATTTACAGTATGTGTCATAAAATTACTAGGCAACTGTGTTTTAAACAAAATTACTAAAGGATTACCTGACTTGAGATTTATGAAAAACACTTTATCCTGAAAAACAGTTTACCTCTTATTTAGCTGACTCTATAGTCTGAAAGTATTCTACGGTGTGTGTGTGTGTTCATTGGTATACCAACAAAAATTACAAGAAAACTTTTTTTTTTTTTTTTTTTGAATGGCAGAATACAAAAAACATTTTAGAATTTGAAACCAACATATAAAACCACCGCTAGAGAAAACACACACTTAAAGAGTTCACCCAAAAATGAGAATTAGGCTGTGTTTTACTCAATTTCGAAAGAATCCTAGGTGTATGTGACTTTCTTATTTTAAACAAATCCAATCAGAGTTGTATTAAAAATTGTTCTGGCCCTTATTGTAGTAGGTGGGCGTTTCCTTTTAACAGCGCAAAACACATTAAATAAAGTGTACGCGAACATCATAAAATGTCCCTCATGCAGCTCTGGGGAGGGGGGGTTAAGGTCTCCTGTAGCAAGACGACCACCAGATGTCGTAGGATATATGTGCTGCGCATGCCTCTGGGAAATGTAGGAGTGAAGAAAACAAAGTTTCCTGACTTTAGCAAAAGAAAACCAATATCCTTTTGGCTTATATCGCAATCCTCCAATATTTTTCTTTACAGATCCTCGGTTTGTGCTTGTAATTAATGGCCGCCATTTTGTTTTGTTTTAATGCACTGCTTCCATGTGCCACAGTCAGCAGAAGTGAGAAAAAGTGTTTAGCACATCCTGATTTTGCTAAGTTACCCATGAGTAATGCCTAAAATCAGAGTAAATGACTGACTCTGGTCTAAGCACCAAACACTGAAGCCTAAACTTCACAAAAACTGTAAATTGTTTCTTCAAATCTGATTGGTTAGTCACAATGTTGTCTCAGGGTCAACAAAGATAATGGCCCAGGGACACTTGGTAAAATCAGGTTTATTTTGTTTGAAATATGGATATTTATCTTATAAAAACGCATTGATGCGCTACAGGAGGCCTGTATTCACCCCTTTTAGTCCCATGGAAAAGCTTGGAGGGGTCTGGACAGTTTTTGATATAACTCAGACTGAATTTGTCTGAAAGAAGAAAGTCACATAAACCTAGGATGCTTTGAAGGTAAGTAAAACACAGCCTAATTTAAATTTTTGGATGAACTAACCCTTTAAACATTCAAAACCTTATGTTTACTGAAACTGTTCTTTCGACTCTCTTGACAACTAGCCTTACTCTTCCAAAAATAATATGCAAAAAAAAGTGTTCAGTGATTTTCTGTTTTAAAGATACACAAAGAACACATTTTACCAACAGATTCAGTTCCATCCCTGATTGAGCTGCACAGATACAGTTACACAGCTCCCTGTCATCTTGCTTTATGCCCAACAAGAAGTCTAAACTATAAGGGGAAAGTGCAAAAAAAGTGATACAAATCGCCATGCAATCAAGAGCTCACTTGACTGGAAATCACTTGGCTTTTTTTAGCAGCACAAATGCTTTTCTGCTTGTGATCTCTGATGAAGCCCATACTGAAAGCTTCCAAGAAAGAAACACAAGAAAAAAGATTCAGTCGAGGTACATTAGACAAAAAACTTTACTTTAAAAGATTCAGAAAAACGTTGTTCCAGCAGGGTCTGCACTCAACAATTACACATAATAACAAAAGAAACCATTTACAATAAGCCCAGAAAACACAGAGGAAGGGGTCAAATAAGGACCCCATTATGTCATTCTTCCTTTTATTGTCCTTAATTCTTCCTCCCACACAAGATGGGGGCTTCCACTGCACTTCATGCTGACCCCTGACTGATAATGATCCGGGGACGGACTCCACAGTTACTTTTTACAGCAAAATCATCCCTTGGGGTTGCAGTCCGATGACCCTCTCTAAAGCTGTTATATAATTGCTATTTTTCCCTGCATCCTTTCCACAGAGAGATGGAGGCATGATGACTGTAATTATCCTGCCGCAAAGCAGACAAAACGGGAGAACGGCTGCTGCCCGCCTGGCAGAGGAAACGGCAAAACCTTGGGTTCTTTATTCCCTTTCTCTTTCTTTGCTCACACCTTACACCAATTACATCTGCAAAGCCATTGAAAATGAAATGTATTTTGAAATGTATTTGCAAGATGGATGGGTGTGTGTTCATATTAATGCAAGTGTTAGTGTGGGTGTGTTTGTAAGTGCATATGCGAGTTGGGTTTGATAACTTGTGGCAGTTGAATTGAGCCCCTGCCTCACGGTTTCCCTTAGATACAACTAATCAGCCATTTAATTACACAGGCCTCTGTTTGTGTTCAGCATTTATGGGTTTTACATGCTTGAAGACAGTAATTAAAAACCAGCGTGAGATAGAAAGAAAGAGAGAGGCAGAAGAGAATGACAAAGACGGGGCAACCTGATGATTTCAATAAGAATAACAGTACAATGCTTTAAAAGCACTAGTGTCTCTTTTGTTTATGGAGATTGTCATACGTTAAGTGCTTTCTTTTTCTCTACCGTTGTGCCTCTCTGCGTCTCTGTGTTGTGTTTTGCCTCCTTATTTTTCTCCCAATGCCTCAAGTTTCTTCAGGCGACAGGAAGCTTGAGCATACGACTTGGTAACCAAGCAACAACATACCAACCACGCTCTAAAATTAGGGAAGTGATGACGTCAAGGCAACCAAAACAAAATCATAAGAACATTAGAACATAAGAACATTGCACATGTAACAGCAGGGAACACTCGCACTGACCAGGCGGTTTTCATACTTCAATCAACATCACTTTAATTCTACAATTTCCTAATAATAAAGCTAAAATAGAGCTGCTTAAAGCTCCGCCAATCATTCATGCTACTGAATAAAGTCATGCATCAAGGAAAAGCAGCGCTCTTATTTTAGTAATTTGGCATACAGCTATGGCACCTCGGATGAAACAAATAAAGCTTAATTTTCTGTTCCAAATCGCTTTAATTACTGTGCTGATCTGTCCAAATGAGATGCATCCAGGGTGTTTATTTTGTTAATCAGTAGGCAGTAGAACTAACAGGGCTCCAGTCTGCATAGAAAGGATTTTTTGACCTCTTGTTCTCTTACTTGCTGTACAGGAAACCTGACCCTCAAGAAACAGAAATAATGGAACAAGTCATTGGATCTATACATTCAATAAATCACCTTTTTAAGAAACACCATTTAGGGCACTTTCACCTACCCAGTCTCAGGCAAGTCGACCTTCGTCTCACGCAGAGAGACTACTGATGTGGCTTGAGGTCTGTTTCTCATTGCATCTTATTCTTTCCAAGTACCTCCTACTTAATACCAGTTTACACAGAGAGAACTTTAAACAATGAACGATAACAATTTTCTTAAAGGGGTGTGCATAAGACTGACATGACATACGTCATGAATATGAACAAGGTTTAATGCATGTTAATGACAACTGTTATTAAGTGACATTTGCTAAGTTATGTCAATTTTAATACAAAGATGAAATAGTTTGAAATGTGTTGGTTATGACAACTTGACATAAACCAATACATCTTAACCTGTCATTTTCGTTTGTCATGACAACTTGACGTTACTTAGACAACATAAAATAAATTACACAATTAAAGTAAATAATTATAATAATAAAACAAATATTCTGTAATAAAACAATTGGACTGAATTTGACCGCTGTCATGACACGAAGAGGGTCTCGCTGCAGCGAATGACACTTAATAACAGTTGTCAAAAACATGCATTAAACCTCCATCATATTCATGATGTATGTCATGTCATGATTATGAAGGTGTCATGTCAGTCTTATGCACACCCCTTCAAGGAAAGGTGTTACCCTATAAAGTTTATAGGTTTTAAATAAAGTCTTAAAAATAATTATAATCCTGTGAGAACAGGGAAATTCACACCACAACTACAAATATGCATGCTGTATAATGATAACTACACATATATAACTGTAGAATCATAACAATACATAGGAATGATTTTATTGTCTAGTAACACTTTATAATAACTACACACTATGAATGATTAGTTAAGCATTAGTAAGCATTTATTTGATCCGTTATTAACCATTGTTACAACATTATTATTGTAATGTAATAACAATATTATTATTGAAAACAGTTTACAAGTGCATCTATAAATGCCTTGTTCTTGAGCATATATATAATGTTTAAAAATTGTATTTTCATACTTTATTAATGATCAGTTGATAATTTTTTTAATTATTACATTATTTACAAAGCAGTTAGGAGTTGTTGGTGTTTAATAAAACCATTTATAAGTAAATGATTAATAAATTATTTAAATTTACATTAATAAATCATATTATTTAGACACATGATAATGGTTGTTCATTGTGTTAATAAATGCTTTATTAACAATTCTAAATTCTAAACAGAAAAGTTAAACAAACACAACACAAACGGATACAGAATACAGTAAAAAAAAAAGTAATCATACAACTGTGCACTTGATAAATGAAAAACAAACCTTCAGTTTCCTAGAAAAAAAATTTAAGTGTTCAGTTGTATATTTTTTTGCATCTTAAAATTAATAGTTCTGTATCTCTCTGTGTTGTGTTTGTTTGTCTTTTCTGTTAGGAAGATAACTGAGCCTTTACGTCTCCTTTGTACATTCATATATGCTTATAAATCAAGAACGAAGGATTTATAGCTGTATTTATAAACTGTTTACTAATGACTAGAAATGTTGGAACAATGCTTTATAAAGGATGAACTGACTATTTACTAATGCTTAACTAATGATTCATAGCGTGTAGTTATTATAAAGTGTTACCGAAAATCTTTATGGATAAAAACATTGAGGCATTCAGAGAAGAATGGATGAAAGTTATCATCCATTGGTGTGAACCCTAGTAGTTCTTATCATTAGAGCAGAATGTGTTTTCAGACAGAAAGCAGTCATCCGATTAACATCTTAAAGCAACTGTATCCATTGGTCCGTGGGCATGATGTCTGAGGCTGAGACTACTTTAAGTGACCACCAACCATAAAAAAAAAAAAAAAATTATGATCTTTCAAGGATCACCACTCAAAGTTTAAGAATCCAAGTCCAGAAATGTCAAAAAAGTTAAAAACATGAGAGTGATCAAACAAAGAATCAAAAGAGAAAAACAAAAAAAGATGAACAAAAGTAATAGGTACAGACCTACTGATTAATTCACAGACATAACTCAGAAGACTAGTTAACATGAACTAGTAGTTAGTGGTTCTAGAACTAGAAGAAGAAGATGAAAAGTGTCAATGAAAAACAAAAGACGAACATGAAAATAAAAATGGATATGTTTTTATAATTACTTTTATTTGCACAACTAATGTGCTTCATTCAAGAATATAATTTAAAAAGACAGGGAGATTGAGATTTTTGTGCATAAAAAGGCAGGAAAATTATGATACTTCAGGAATTAAATACCAACATCTTCACTGTTTTATACACCAATGAAAAGAAGCACTAGACTGGTATTAAATGGGGTCTTTCCATGTTAAAGAGAGGGCACATGTGCTCTGGCACACAGAAAGCTGTAATTAACTCTGATAATACTGTGTTTGTGTATATTTGAGCAGCCCAGTTACCAGCCAGACTGTCCTTGACTTACTCTAACACTGCCAGTTTTATTCTCCCGGGCCGATTCTCCCAACTGTCTCCTGACTCTCCCACTCTCTGTGGCTGTCTCTCGCTCTCTCTTTATTCTCTCTCCCTGTGAAGTTAATCCTTTTAGAGTTATCACCTCCACACCAGACCCTGCTCTTCACCCACCTCTCCAAGACACAGAGAATCTGTCCCAATGACACAGAGCAAACAGATTCACCCACAAGAGAGAGTAAGCGATGCTCCGATAGAGGATGGAAGGATGATGGAACAGTAATCCTACAAAGACAAAAGTTATTCTGAGGAGCGAGGGAACAATTTCTTTTGATGCGCTGTTTGGAGAACTCATGGAGCGCAGAATAGGCTTGAAGGACATTTTGAGGGCTTGTTTATGTGGGTCAGGACCGCATGAAAGATCATGTAATTCTGACAGCGGAGTTTCTCACTGAAGTAAGAGGCAAAGCAGGTCTTTCAGAAATATAGAAGAGGATCCACAATGCAATATCTCTAAGGGATGTGATTCCTACGGGGAACAACAGATACTATAAACTCCCCATCAGAAAGACAACAGGATAAAAATATAAATCTGTTATTGAAACATTTTGTTGTGTCATACAAACCTCAGGCAATCTATAATATAGTCATATTTGTAACAGAGGTTTTCAAACATTTTTTATGCTGTTGATTCTCATATATGATCCCTTTGTGAGGGACATTTTAATAAAAGCTGTATACTTACTGTGTATATACACATATATATCTATATATATATATGTGTGTGTGTGTGTGTGTGTACATTATATAAGAGAAAATTAAATTAATACAGTCTATAAAAAGACATGTTTGCAAAATTAAATAATTGTCTTTGTAATAACTGTAATAATTTCATTTTATTTAATGAAATAAAAAAACTTGTTTTACAGAACCTAAAAAGACAACTTTTAAAATCCAACCACTGCTTAAAGGCTAAAGTATTTAAATTTTAATTTAAAACATTTAAAAGACAAAAGAAAAGTGTTTCAGAAAGTGTTATAATATATATATTTTTGCCATTCCATGTGCTTGTGCTACATCTTTTTGCTCAATTCATATCCAAACTTGAGTAAATTCTGTCAGGCGCTCTCTAACAGAACATGTCAGTCATAAAGTTCCATTTTTTGCCATTGCTGATTTTATTGCAAATGTTCACAGAGAGTCTGGCAGAGCAGCCTCAGCGCAGCCGGAGGAACAGGGCCTGTGGGAGTATCAGAACTGCCAGATGCCTTTCGGTGTCACAACAAACCTCTTTTTGTCAGAACATTGTTTGATAAATTGATCTTGCGCATCGGATATTCTTTTCAGATGCCACACACATTGATTATGGGACACTCTGTTAAAATATAAATACTGTTTTGGACTAGCTGATGACAGACTGAGAAATTGATATATTAAAACTGCAAGCTGTGAATCAGAACTATGTACAGGTCAGATCGGGATACAAGTTATGTTCTGCTGTTGCTCTCAGACAATCAAAATACTAGCAAGCATAATATTGTGTTTACAGGTTTACTCTTTTTTTAATATTTTAGAGCCTTATCTGAGCAAAACTCTCAAGGACCTGACAGAACCCACTGTAGGATGCTTCTGGTTAAATTCAGTCTAGGCAGCATCAAACTTTAATGAGAAACACATCTTCACAGAGTGCTTTAAACACATCACATAAATAGAGAACATCTGCACACTCTTTTATTTTACAGATAAATATTTTGACATTTTGATGTTTTATTTAGTACTTATTTTCTGCCCTTGTTTAAGTGCTGTGTTATTGTTTATATTTTTCCTGTTGTGGAGCAGATGAAAATTTTTTTTTAATTAAATTAATTTTCTATGTAGTATTAATTATTTGGTAATTATTTCAGAATATATATACTTAGAAGAAAGACAAAAGAAATAAAAGTATGTGTGTTTGTGTGTGTGTGTGTGTGTGACCCCGGACAAAAAAACTGTGTAAAGAAAAAAAACCTTTGCTACTGTAAATATGTTAAAACCTAATTCTGATTAGTAACATGCATTGCTAAGAGCTTTATTTTAACAAAGTTAAAAGCAATTCTTTCAGTATTTAGATTTTTTTGCATGCTTAGATTCCAGATTTTTAAAAGGTTGTCTTAGTCAAATATTGTCCTATCGTAACAAATCATACATCAAAGGAAAGCTTATTTATTCAGTTTTAGGTGTAAATTTTGAACATTTTGCCCTTATGACTGCTTTTGTGGTACAGGGTCAGATATATATGCTAATTAGTTCATTTTAAAAGGACAATATTGCAAATATGTGGCTATTCCGTTATTGCTTATTTTCTATACTAAATTATACCCAAGCAGCATAATTTAGTAGCATCTCAAGTTCACATGAACTTATGTAACTAACCCACCTTCTCCACAAACAAGTAAACAGCTAAACAGGGGAGCACTTTGTTCAGGCAACAGAAAACAAATTCTCAACCTCGCTTCCTTCCTTTGACCACCACAGCATCTAACTGACAATCAGCAGGAGTATAATCACTCCAAAATGACAACTGACGGCTCTTCAAATGGCGTTGTCCAGGCAACAAGACCCCCTCTCTCTGCAGCCATACACGTACCTCTTTGTAAAGAGCTGTTATTTAAAGCTCAGGAACAAATGGAGAAAAACAGAGGGAAGTCATCAGCACTTTCTACTCTCAGTCTGAAAAGTGTTGCACATCATGAGAAAGGCTTGAGCTTCTTTAATCATGATTCTCTCGCAGGTTCTGTTTTTTAAAGCTGTGAAAGCCCATTTGTGTTCAGCTCACATGGGTGAATCAGTGTCTGATTCATTCGGGACACTCATCCAGAGCATATAGCTGCAGACAGAGCAGCTTATGGTGCAGTCAGCGGGGAACAGACTCTCACCGACAGGTGAAAGGGAGCCCACCTCTCTCCCCCACTAATGGAAAAACCATGTCTGAATTATCCACAGAAATAGAAGAAAATAAATTTACCAACCCTAATGTAGTTTTAATCCCATGTGAAGTTTTAGACAGAACAAAAGGAATTTTTTAAAGTCTATTCTGATATTTCTTTGAATGGGGCTGTCAAGCGGGCAAAAAGAACAATAAAGTATCATAAAAGTGGTCCATATAACTTGGGGACTATTATTTGAAGTCTTTCAGTGCCATAAACTGAGTGGAGAACAAAGTATGAAAAGATTTTTTTTTTTATTTCCATTTGAAACATAATTACAGGGAATATTAATATATGGACTAAATTGATGCTTTCATTATACTCTGAAACCTAAAAGTCAAATTAATTAAGTCAAGCAGCTTCATATAACTCAAATATTATTTAAAGGTCACTGCACTTAAACGTTATGTGAACTTATTGACTGAAAGACTGAAACTAAAACTTTAAAAACAGAAAGAGTTACGAGAGATTTCAAGTTGAGTCCATGTTTCTAAATGTAATGGTTTTAATACAGTAACATTTAATATGGACAAGGTATAAATTTAATGGAGTTAATGCTTTAATAGTATATTATAGTTGTATTGTGCATTTGAATAGATAATGTTTATAGTGAATTTAATTAAATAAGTTTAAAGTACTCACAACTAACTTTTCCAAACTCAAATGCATTAAGGTAATTTGTTTCCTCAAATTAAAATAACAATTATCCTAAGTTGTTTGGTCTTACAGTGTATCAGTTATTTTTAATAAAACAAAAACTATTAAAAAATGACTTGAAATAAAAGAAAAAACGAAAATGAAATGAAATAAAATTAAATTACTGTACAGTCAGCGGGAAACTGACTCCCAATTAAAATAACTAAATTAAAATAAGTTATAGTTTGTTTTAGATAATTTTTAATCTAAATTTGCCAGTTGCACAAAATTACCTAAAATACTTTGATGATCAACCGATAACGCATCAGTAGGTCTTTTTCCTTCTTTTAGAGAAAAAAAACAAAAACATGAAAAACAGACAAAGATACTGAGTTCAGCATGCAGTAATTTCTCACTTCACTGCTTTCTATGCTAATGTGTCATATTAATTCTTGCCAGAAACCATGATCTTACAGTCTGGCTGCATGAAGCTGAAGTCTGATGTGTATTTACTAAGGATAAACAAACGCTTTAAAGCCCACTGTGTGACAGCATCCCTCCCTCCAGAGACACAGAACTCCTCTTTCACCTCTGTTATCTCCTCTGGGCTGACAAAGAATGTGTTTCCTTTCTCTCTTTTCCCCTAATGATCACTTTAGGGGCTGCTTCACATTTGTCATTTCCTCTCAAATTATTCTGACCTTGAACCCAGCACTGTAGGCGTGCAGCCCACTGAGATGTTGTAAAAGACTTTGCAGAAGGTCATTTTCCCTCAAGTTTTTTTTTACTCTTCTGAGTCTGCATTGTTGTTGTTCTAGGTGCAAATGGGGAGAAATTGATATTATTTCATAAACTGCAAGATTCATACATGGTCCCCAAGGAATCTTCTGTGATGATCATGGATGCCACATGCTGGAAGTACATGTTTTATCCTTAAGTATGTTTGTCTCTGTTAGTATTGATCTGTTCTAATCCACGTTCTCCTGGTCCACAGCACTTTTATGGTGTAATGCGCTGTCCCTGGGCAGGCTACCGAGACTAATAAATTTCTGAGCAAAACTTAGTGCTTTAATCACCGCAATGAACTTGTGCTGTAGATTCTAGAGAGCTGCACAAAAGCTGCATCATGCACTACAGAGAGACAGGAGAGAGTGAAAAGGGTTCGGAAATTGCATAGATTTGGGATTTCAAGGTATTCAAGGCCTGAGGCAGTAGGAAAATCAAAATTATTTAATATTTATTTTCCTTGCTGCATCAAGCATTCACACTATAAAAAAGAAAAAATTAAATAAATGCTAAAATCTGCATATATATAGAATGCATATAAAACGTATGAATTCAGAAATCTTATTGGCTTCTTTTTAAAAAGGTGGAAATAGCATTTAAATCTCTTGAACACTTAATACAGTCATATAAAAATCATTTACAAATACATTTGAACTGATTTCTTTTTCTGTAACAAAATACTATTTAAAACATTATTTATCACATCTAGAAATCTCTTTCAAAATATAACCTTTGTTCTTATGGCTCAAAGATCAGGCTCAATGCTGTTTCCCAAGATTATTCAACATGATTTCACTTGTCTGCAGAGAAAAATATATGCAGTGATAAAATAAATTAACATGCTATTCAAGAACTGTAAAAACCACAGCAGCACTGTTTAAAAGAATAAACATTACGTAAATAAAATAAAGCCAATCAAACTAATTTGTAATTGTAATTTGAAATATACATTTTTTATAATTTTTTACATGAGGTTATAGTAAATAAATACATCAGTTTTTCAGGCAATATTTCACCCCCAAAGTCTAAACTAGGATTGATTCAAGTTAAAGTCAACAACACCTTTTAATGTAAAGAAAATTTGAACTTTAAAAGGACCCTTCCTAAAATTTGGCCACGGCTGCCTTAGGGACTGCACTAGTTTCTAAGTAATATGTCCATAACTGAAGTGTAAAGGTGCCCTTATAAACTCCAGCTACGATGTTTAGAAAATGGAAACTCTTCAAAGTAGCACAGAAAAGACATGTGGCCTCCACTCTCACTCACAAAACAGTCTGACTCCAGAAACCAATAAGTAGAGCTATTCCGAATCTTACTGCTGAGAAGTGAACAGTTACCTTTCAGAAGTCACTGCTGCTATTAAAACGCAAATGTCAGCTAGGCACTAGAAAGCCACAAAAATGGAAACCTAAAACAGGTTTAGTGCCAAGTAAAGGCGACCCAGGAAATGAAGGGTTTATATGCAAATAGAAGTTACCCTTTCAGTCGAATCACTTCAACGTTACATATGGGAACTCGCCAGAGAGACCTATCTGCTTTGAGCTTTTACTAAAGGCCAATGAATACTGGCATGTACTGATTGCGCTCAGGTGCACCTCATCACTGCATGAGTATAAAAGGTGGGTGTGGTAAGGAGCCCCTTACTCGTCACGCTTGCGCCCAAGCCCTTCGGCCCTCTCCACGCTCGATGGCAGTGCAGCCAAGGGTTATGAGGGGATTCCCCAAGTGGAGCGCACCGTGGCGGTCCAGCTGTGTCCACACGGCGCGTCTTCATGGAGGGGTCAACCTCGTCTTCCGTCCAGAGCCTGTGGCCCAGGCTGTGGCCCAGGCTGTAGCCCAGGCTGGCCTATTCGGCAACACTGTTGAGGACTTAGCCCAGGAGTTCTCCACAGTTCAGCAGCAGACCGAGGCGATGTCTCGTGTCCTGCCTCGGCCGGCCAGCCCGCCCTTGAGTGCTCCTCCGTCTGCTCGTTGCTGAGGGCGTCCCCCTGCGGCATCCAGGAATTCTGCTCCAGCCCCCGCCGATGCCCAACCGGCGGCCCATCGTCGAGTTGGCTGCGGGCGTGGGGCGCCGCCTGCTGATCAGGGACCAGCCTTTAACACCCGGAGGGGCAGGAAGCGTTCCTGACACAGGCAGCCCGG
>JAUMHI010000054.1:13848041-13889722 GCA_032359435.1 Enteromius unitaeniatus
ATATTGTTTTGTTTTTTTAATCAAAAATACAGTAATACTATTTTGTATAAATTAATAAACATTAAAATAAAAATGATAACTTAGCGTTAATAAGTGCCTCTCAAAAAAAAAGAAAAAAAAGGAAGGTCATAGTAAGGCCACACAAACCGGTGTTGGTTAGTAAAATGAAACTGCACACATCACCAAGACGAGTCCCTTGGCTCTCAGAGGGCCTTTAGAGCCTACACAGAGATTCAATCTAAAAACCTTTCACAAAGACACTCTTGACTGCTTATTCATAGTCGTGCCCCATGGCCCTTCACTCATCTGCCAACTGCACCCGCTTCAGACTCCAGGAAATATGGACAAAATCATCTCAAAAAAGCACCAGTATCTGTGAAGAGCAGATTCTACACATCATTCTACACAACCAAATCTCACAGCTCAGGAATCTGTTTTCCCTTTTAAACACTGCCTGTGTGTTTAGAAATAAACTTCAATTCTGCATATCGAACAGAGAATAAGGAGTCATCATCTTTGATGACAAAAGCAGTCAATCTGACAATAAACACAAAACTAATCATACCATAGACAAATCAGGTTTTAAAGGTGGAGGCATTATTATCTGTGGGCAGTTGGAGGAGAGGTAGAGGTCGGTGATAGACTGATGAAAAAAGAGTGGGATGGTGTGAATAACTTAGATGTGTTAAGAAAAGGACTGAGGTTCGAGTGGGGATCCAAGTGCAAAACTTTATTAACAAGACGTGGGCAAACAGGCAGGGTGAAACACCAGCAAACTGTACAATCCAGGCAAAGGCATAAGAGTGATAACAAAGCGAGGGTCAGAGCAGGCAGCAAACAAACAAAAAAACTAGAAAACAGTTTAAGGTCAAGAACACAATGAAACAAGAAAAAAAACACGGGAACTAGAAAACAAGGAATAGGCTAAACAATAATCAGCGTAAGAAAGAGGGTGAGGGCTTCTTTTAAGCTAGACAGAGGGGAACACAAGACAGAACCAACCACTGAGAACAAGACACATGCAATACTAGGAACCAATCAGAAAACAACACATTTACAAAGGTAGCACAAGACATGGTGACGTGAGGGGCAAGGGACACAAAGAAAATCGAGTCCAGATACCAATGGCCGAGTCCAGGGTGGAGTGCCCTCTAATGGAGTTCATGGGCACTCCTTCATTAACCTCTCGCCAAGCAGATCTGCTCCAACAAGAAAATAGTTAAAATCATCTGCCTCACTGAAAATAGACTGTCTTATTAAATGTTCTGGACTTCACACACATACATATTATCTAACACTACTGTTCACACACATTTAAGTTTCCCTTTAAGCATCCTTCACTGATTTAAATATTCTTTCCCCTATGGTTTTGTTTATTCATACAATCACAGTGACCAAATGTCTGCACACTGAAAATCTGCGATTTTTTTTTAAGTCTAATAATAAATAAAGAATGAATAAAAAAGGTTTAAGGACTTGAAAGTATGATTAAAAAAAAAACAAAAAAAACAAACATAATTGATTGCAAATATTTAAGGTCGTACACAATTCTAGGTCATTAGAAGGCACATGAAAATGTATGATTTTTATTTTAAATGTTAGGCTAATGAGACATGCTAATTTTTTATAATGTAAAAATATATTGCAAAAATGCAAAGTAGAAGCATTTTCAGTGCTCTCAGTCTGAAACCCATTTACATTTATTCTGGTCTCTGCAGCTTGAAGATGGAGAGATGAGAAGATGGATGGTAATAAGCTCTCCTTTATTGTATGTAATAATTGAGGACTGAAAAATCACCTCCCTGCCAAGTAAAGCAACACGACCACAGACCTCTGAAGTCACAGCTGTCTGATATGATGTTGAGTCATTCACCTCCCACACTATGTGTGTGTGTGTGTGTGTTTGTGGCAGTAAGCGATATTTCTAGTCTTACTCTCAAATCACAAATGTAGCACATAAAAGTTTGATAAGCATTTAATGATGTTGTTTCTGTTTGTGCTTATGTGCTTTAATTACTGATTCATGTCCATTACCGATTGTACTGTGGACTGCCACAACAGAAAGGTCAGCATCAAAACAACCTGATTAGGCAGCGATATCAGCAAGAGTGGAAAACAGAACAAAAGAGAGAACGAGTGGGGAAAAGAAAGAAAAAGAAAGAAAGAAAGGTTTACATCCAATAAGCAGTCTTCAGATCTCAATGTAGAAGCCATGTTAAGGAGGTTAACCACATATACACAACAGTCCAAATAAATAGCATTTCTATTAAACTATAACAGAAATAATCTTAATGCACAAAAAAAATTATATTATTCAAATAATAATTATTCAGTAGTATATTCTGTATCTAAATATGTCACTGCAAAAAAGCCTACATTCTAAACCCGGTTAAGTTGAATTTTACTAAAAGCTTCTCAAGAGGTTTATGAATAACATTTAAAGTGTAAAAGATTGTTAATAAAAACACAAAAAGAATACACTACTAGAAAAATATAAGATTACTATATAACAAATTAATTGAAAGATAGGTCACCAGTTAAAAGCAACCTACAGTATTTATCACTTTTCTTCCTTAGAAACACAATAACTCTGATTTCATGTTGCATCACTGCATTAATAGGAAGAAAATTATGACAATTGTAAATACTGACGCTAAAGAACACGTCAAGACAGGCTGGAACGGTGAAAGCAACCCAGGAGGGTGGAATTATTTAAACAGTGCAGGTAAGTGAAAATAATGGTGAAGTTCTTGTGGCTGTGATCGTGTGAATGTGCTCCTCTTTCTTTCTCCTTCAGGTCACGGTGTTGAGTGCTCTCGTACTCTGGTCTCGTTCACAGCGTATCGTCTGAAAAAGATATAGAGGTGAGTTATTCATCAGCCTTGAAGTCGGTGCTTGTTTAATTCTGGGTTTGGCGTTTTCTTTATACTCATCCGGCTGTGAACGATTGGCCCGGGATGATGAGTTCCAGGTGCCGCTCCTTTGTTGCCAGGGCGACACTGATTCGTTCCCGCCACACTCACAGGTGAGAGAGGAAGAAGGGGGTGGGTGGGGAGTGACCCCTAACAGACTTGTGTAAGCTGCCCCAAGCCACCAAAAGGCCGTCGGCACAGGTGTTGCACGCCAAAGTGGAAGTCCTGGAGCGCTAGAAACCATCTGGTCACCTGGGCGTTTGTGTCCTTTGCTTTTGCCATCCACTGTAAAGGAGCATGGACAGTGTACAAAACAAACTTTCGTCCCAGTAAGTAGTACCTTAGCTCCAGGAGTCCCTTCTTGATGACAAGGGCCTCTTTCTTCACCGCGGCACAGTTCTTCTCTGCTGTGGTCAGCTTACAGGTTATATATACGACCTCTCCTTGATGTTCCTGGGAGAGAGCGGCTCCAAGTCCCGAATCAGAGGCATCGGTCTGCACCAGGAAGGCCTTGTTGAAGTCAGGGGCATGCAGTAGTGGTGAGGGCCTTTTTCAATGCCTAAAATGTCCTCTCTGTCTGTTCCGTCTACCGTACTTTCTCTGGAAGCCCCTTCCTGGTCAGGTCTGAAAGGGGGGCAGCTAAGGAGGAGAAGCTGGGGATAAAACATCCCCAAAAAGGCACATACCTGGGTCTTCGTGGTTAGTTGTGAAGCCTCCTGGACTGCTCGAACCTTGGCCTCCTGTGGCCGGATCAATCCTTGGCCTACGATGAAGTCCAGGTACTTTGTCTCCGACATGGCTAGGTGGTGCTTACGGGGGTTAGCAGTCAGTCCAGCCCTCCTGAGCTCAGCCAACACCTTCCGGAGGCGTTCCAGATGATCCTCCCATGCCTCAGAGTGGATCACCACGTCGTCGATGTATGCGGCTGCATATGCTTGATGGGGTTGGTGGATGACATCCATGAGCTGCTGGAACGTGGCAGGTGCTCCATGATGGCCAAAGGGAAGGGTCTGGTACTGCCAGTGTCCCAATTAGGTGTGGAGAAGGCTGTCTTTGGTTTAGGTTCTCTTGACAATGGGACTTGCCAGTATCCCTTGGTTAAATCTAAAGTTGTGATGTACTGGGCCCTTCCCAACCATTCCAGCAGCTCGTCCACCCGGGGCATGGTGTAGCTGTCGAATTGGAAAACTTCATTTAGGCGCCGGTAGTTACAGAACCGGAAGGTGCCATCTGGCTTCAGGACCAGGACAATGGGGCTAGACCAATGGCTCTGGGATGGTTCTATTATCCCCAGCTTTAGCATCTTCTGAACTCGGGGCCTCGGGGATCCGATAGGGCCGTTACCGGACGATGACTCTGGGTGGGGTGATGATGTCATGCTGGAGGACAGTGGTGTTACCTGGAACTCCCACATTTGGGCTGCCCTGGTGTAGTGGCGTTGCTGGGCTTGCTGGGCTCTTACCATGTGTTCCCGGACTAATGGCATGACACATTCTATTTTCTCTCTCATCTCTCGGACGTGCTCGATGACAGATTGGTGTGCTGCCGGCTGCTGTTCTCAGGCCTCCTTGGCCACATCCAGTAAACCCCGGGGCTGGCGTCTGAACAACAGTTCAATGGTGTGAACCCTGTGGATGCTTGCGGTACTTCTCTTATTCCGTAGAGGACATATGGTAAGAGTTGGTCCCAGTCTCGTTAATCTTCGGACGTCACCCGCTGGAGCATCTGCGTCAAGGTCTTGTTAAAGCATTCTATGAGGCCATCTGTTTGGGGGTGATATACAGAGTTCCTTATCTATTGAACCTTCAGCAGCCGGCAGAGGTCAGCCATTAGCCAGGACATGAACGGTGTTCCCTGGTCGATCAGGATCTCTCATGGTATCCCTACGCGACTGGCAAGCAGGAACAACTCCTAGGCGATGGCTTTTGACGTGTCGTTTGTAAAGGATAAAGAGGTCCAACCAAAGGGAATGCTAATTACTATAATGGTAAGTAAAAAAAAAAAAAAAAGCAAAACAGAAAAAAGAAAACACTTTAAGAAAATCTTATGTGGCATATGTGATGTTCAGTTGTAGCCTGGCTTCCGCGACTATAAAGCTTATAGGAGCTTTAGTCTGGCAAAGCTACCTTACTACCTGCCTTCTGGGAGGCGGGCTTAACCTGCATCCATTAGATGCCTCTGTATACTACTGGACGAATCTACAACCAATCAGACCACTCATTCCGATGACGTACAGTATGCGTAGCAACAGAACTTGGAGACACCGTAACCAATTATAGCTAGCTTCATTAAAGCAGTAGGAAAATGTCTTTACTTAATTCAATTACTTCTGCTCCATTTTCAAAGAAAAGCTGTCATGAAAATTTCTCAAAACAGCTGCAACAGAAGAGTCGAACGATTGTTGCTGCTCGGTACACTCCATGTTTGAAAGACACAGAACTGCTGCGTCATCGTGTTACACACGCCTCAGTCGTGCCGTTTCAGTTTCGTGCGCAAGCAAGAATTTTTTTTTACCCATGATGCGCTGTTCATCGGCACAGTTAAGAAGAGCTTAAAGAGATTGCCACCGTTGACAAGACTGTGGACTAGCTTTGACTCTTTGAACAGTGACAATCGTTCATCAAAACTCACTTGTCCTGTTGACATAGTGTTGAAAAGTGAAAGTTCTGCACTCGTCTCCTCTTCTGGAAATCCATAGTGATGACAAATAAATGTCAGGTCCTCTTCGGTGCATGCACTAGTGCTGAGGATGTTGTTAAGAGCAGTTAAAGTGTTCATGTCATTTTCCTGAAATCGTTCACAAATCTCATTAACAGTGTTGTCCAGTACACCTGAAATGCAAGTTCTTGTAATGGTCCTGTGCTGAGTCTGCCTTTGGTCCAAGCATCGTTGTTTTGTTTGTTCTCCTCCATGGACGTGGTAGTTGTTTTTATCACACAATTGGACTGTGAACTCCCAGAGCTGCTGAAAGTGGCGATCGGTTCTCATCGCTAAAAGAGCAGAGATTGTGGCAGACACTAGATTTTTTACACTTGCATAATGTAAGGTGGATGACTGGAGTGCTTTGGACAGTACAAAAAAAATCGCTGTTTCGTTCTTGCAAAGACTCAAAAACAGCATGTTGTTTTGCTGACCCCTCGATGAAGTTATAGAGTGACTTAACATTTGTCAGCATGTGTCTCACAGCTGTATGGGTGCGACAGACATCCAAGATGCAGAGGTTGAGGATATGCGAGTGGCAATGTACATACATCACCAGAGGATTTTCGTGTAAGATACGTGCAGCTACACCACGGTAAGTCCCTCGCATACTCGCCGTACCATCATAACACTGTGCTCTCAGATTTCTGATATCAAGATTAAAACTTGTCAGTACATTAATGTCTTGCATTTCATCCGCAATAAGGGCAAAAATTCCAGCTTCAAGCACTTTCTGTATGATGTCACTCTTAACCTGACCAGCCATTATATTAATCAACTTATTCTGGTGTGTGCTGTGGACATAATTAAATGATCTTTCTCTCTTTTTGAATAGCCAGTCAATTAGTTGACTGTCATTGGCCCTTAAATCCATCAGCTCTAACAAATTCCCCCGATTTTGAGATTCTTCAGTTTCATCGTGACCACGAAGAGCAATACAAGAACGACAACAAAAGAGCAAAGTCTCACATATTTTATAAACAGATATTCTGTTTTCATCCACTCTCTTTGCGTGTTCACTGCTGATTTGAGTGGCAACGCTTCCTATTTTATGTGTCTGTTGATAGCCTTTCATTTTTAACCCTGCAGAAATGTATACGCTGCTTTTCTGATGTTCATTAAATTTTTCAGTGGCTTTTCTCCAGTTGCCAAATCCAGTCACTTGAAATGTGTCCGTCTTGAGCTCACCGAATGCACGATATGTGAAACAAAAAGCATGATCAAGGGCGGGACTATAGTCAAGCCATTTATAAATCGCATACCATTCTTTTCGGAACTTTCTGCCGTCAGATGATGGAAATAAAATTATTGGTTGAAATGGCCCGAGCTCAATAAAGTTTGCAGACATTTTTGGTCCATGAACCGGGTCTCGCTTAGGATGCGTGCTGTCTGTGGAGGCTTGGCTAACTGCTCCAGATTTCAGAGGGTCTGACATCAGCTCACAACGGGATTTCTCCTCTTGATTGACACTTAAGTGCTCAATTAACGTTACCTGTCTGTCATCATCAGCATTATCTGTTTTTGTTTTTTTTGGAAAAGTACTTATCCAGCGTATTGGGACGCTTAGCCGTTTTGCCCAATCGATTGTCTAGTTTTCTCAAATTTTCATACTAACAAAAAACTAACTTAAAAAATAAAGATGCAACCTATTGCTTAATTTGCTGTGTCACCCCCTATCAACACGAAGACCTACAACACATAAAATACATATTCTGAAACAGTATTTTAACAGAGAATTCTAAAATTCCATGATCGGGATATGACGCCATGTGTCTAAACAAGATGTCCAGGACCTCCAGCTGAAATATATACCCACAACATCAAAAACACAGCAGCATACTTCATTGTACACATGGAGTACTTTTTATCCCTGTGTTCACCAAACACATCTTGAGTGATTGCTGCTAAAAAGAAATGTTTTAGTTTCATCTGATCATAGAAGCCAGTCCCATTTGTAGTTCCAGTCCTGTCTGACAACTGAACATGCTGGAGATTGTTTTTTGATGAGCGAGGAGAATTTTTCTTAAACCCTCCTGAACAACATGTGCTGATGTAGGGGCTGTTTGACCATTTAATTAAAAGTTGTCTGACCCTGAGATTCAACTATTTTCTGCAATTCTCCAGCTGTGGTCCTTGAAAAGTCTTTTGCCACTCAAACTCTACTCCTCTCTGTGTATTAGGATGATATAAAAACACGTCCTTTTCCAGGCAGTTTCCTAACATTGTATGTTGATTGGAAATTCTTAATTATTTCCCTGATGCTGGAAATGGAAATTTTCACTGCTCTAGCTCTTTTCTTAAACCCACTTTACCAATTGGTGAAGCTCAATTATCTTTTGCAGCGTATAAGAAATATATTCTTTGGTTTTTCTCATTGTGTTGACAATTAAGAGATTTTGGGCTTTGTTTTCCTTCCTATATATTTTTCTGTGAAGCCAGGGCTGGATATTTTCATGTTCATAATCACCCTGGTGTACTCAAAATTGTGAATATGAATGGGAATATACTTAAGAGATATTTTACTAAAAATAAAAAATTCTAGGGTTGCCAATAATTGTGGCCAACAAGTATTGGGGGAAAACATTTATTTCACAATGAGATGTTCTCCCTATTTCAATTGTTTTACTTCAATGATAGGTTAGAATTTTGTAAATTTTTTGAATGAAAGATCAAAACGATAAACAATGCAGATTTATTTTCACAGCCACCTTTGCTCAGATTTACCAAGGCAGGGCACTGGAGGGCACTGTATATTGGTACGGCTGAATGTTTCAAAACAACACACAGTAATATTCATAAGCATGACAGATGCATTTTCTTGTAAGATGTTTTGATAGAAACGCATCTGCTAAGAGCATCGCTGTACATGTTATGTACTAAAAGCTGCAGCAGCCACCAGCACAATGTCTCTGGAAACTCTCACTAAATATTAAAAACATGTAAATTGAGTCGTCTGTATCTGTCTGTGAGACAGAGAAATGATTCTGCCAAGGTTGAGTGGACTGGCAGAAGACTTCCTGCTGCTCCCCCCCCGTCCATCTGCAAGGAAAAATTCACTCTTTTTCCTCTCACTGAAATACACACAGCAACCTCTCCACTGAGCCCATGGATTATTGATCAATGTAAAGAGCACAGGCCAAAAAATATAGACTGAAAAAAGAATGACGGAAAGAAAGAAAAAGCACTTTTCTCTTTTCTGACCATTTTCCATCTTCTTTAGCCCAGCAGGAAACTCTAAATGCCACCAGACCATTGAACAGAGAAATTAAATGGAAAGACAGGCAGGGAGGAAGGGAACGAGAGTGAAAGATATTGTTAGGGATGGAGAGAGAGATTGTGATAGAGGTGGGGATGAGGACATGTAAAGGTCAAAATATAATAGCCATCCAGATTCAACTGCTGTCCTCTAACAGATCATGAAGTAAACAACACGGAGGGAGAGAGATAAAGAAAGGGAAAACAAGAGAGGGTGTCCATTATTCACTGCAGGGAGTAAAGCTTATCATAAAACTGAAATTAAATATGACCTTTTATACTTTTTATGCATGCCATTAAAAAAATGTTGATTCCAGTAATCTTTTAACAAAACTTCATCTTCCTCTGAAACAACATATATTAAGTCATGGATTGTGAGTAGAAAACTCTGGCTTTAAATATGTAAAGAGCATTAATTTACTTTCAATTTTAAATAAGTGCAAATACAAAAATCCACAGAAAATAGAAAAATGTAATGGTAATTTTGTTCAGCCCTAAATTACTTAATTTCTGGCAATATTGTCATCTTGATTGCACAGATACTATCAGAACTGAACAGGAGCTGGAAGATAACATCACTGAATCAATTAAGTGGAAAATCGAGTGTTTTCTATTGATCTCTTGCATTATCAACACACTGCTTTTTCTGTTTCTTCAAACTAAATTAAGAAACAAAAACATGCAATTATTTTAGGGGTTTATAAGAAGACTAAAACAAGTTAGTTAAGTTAATTAGATAATTTAAACAAATTTTGCCAAACCTACTGAAGAGGTTTAAGTTAATTACTAGCAACAGCATGTTAAAGACGATAACATTGATTGCCATTATATTCAATATCAAATGAGCAAATAAGAAGAGACTGGTCTCAGTACTAGCATTAGCAGTGTTATTACTTACTGAATGAAGGAACAGACATATATCGAAATATATATAATGTATAGCCTTCCACATGTTCTCCTAGCACAAAACACAAAACTCTTTCTGTGAGGCCTGTATTTATAATACATTATAAAATATTCTTAAGGCATTATAATGAGTGCATAATACATTATAAAAAAAACTTTTAATGTGTTATAATAGCTCATGAATAATCATAAAAACAATTTACATTAAAATTTACAATAATACATTGCAATATTTACATATTTAACATTTAAGAGTATGATTCATAACACACAATGAACACTCCATTAAACCTACTTAATTTTTTAATTGAACTATATCATATCTTGACATTGTTTATTTAAGATATGCACAGTACCTTACAACATATTGTGAGTGGTTAGGTGCTGAGTGTTATTTGAGTGTTTCCTGTGAAGTTGAAATTGAGGCTAATGTGAGCTAGCTAATACATTCAACTAAAAAAATGCAATGTTTATTATATAAACCTAAGAGTATTAGTAGACTTAGGGGTAGGGTAGGTAGAATGTTCACATACTTGCAAAGAAGCTTACATATTAAGCAGACATGCTAATACACTAATGGAGGCTATTTGTTGCAGAGTTACTTATCAACAGGTAACCGATAATGAAAAAAACATTATTAATGAAAAAATAAAATAGTTTAAAGCAAATATCTCATATTACACATTTATTTTCTGATATCTGAGTTTATGAGGTGAGGTGAGTTCCTCAGACCGTGATTCGGGGCTAGGACCCGACAGATGCGGACTGGGTACCGCGAGGATCTCTGACAGCTCTCCTGGCTGTGGAACCGGGACCGACAGGACATAACACGGTTCCTCGGACCGTGATTCGGGGCTAGGACCCGACAGATGCGGACTGGGAGCCGCAAGGATTTCTGACGAGGGCGGGTCAGGCCACCAGGGGTCCGGATCACAGACTGGGTCTGGCGGATCCGGCCACTCAGGTTCAGGATCGCAGACAGCGTCTGGCGGATCCGGCCACCCTGAGTCAGGGTTGCAGGCCTCAATTAACTCGACTGGCTGGGGAACCAGGACTAACTAGACTTCACAAGACCCCTCGTATCGTGCTATGGGGCTAGTACCCGTTTCCGACAGGCTTGACACCCTGAGGGCCTTCTGCAGCTTCGCAGGCTGTGTAACTGGGATCGACTGGACAATTCACAGCTCCTCGTACCGTGAAATGGGAGTCGGACCCGTAACATGCGGATTGAGTTCCACAAGGTCCTTCTACAGCTCGTCAGGCTGCATAGTTGAGACAGACGGGGTTGAACACGGTCCCTCATATCGTGCTTGTGTTAAAAAATGATCATACTCTTAAAAACTATAACCACATATCAGTAAATATTATAACACATTAAAACTGTTCTTATGAATATTTATGAGATGATACAACATATTAATCATTATAATGTCTTAAGAATACCCTTAGAATGTATTATAAATACCGGCTTCATAGAAAGTGTTACCCAAAACTAAAATGTATAACAGAAAATCTTCTACATATCAGTATACTCACGGTGACCATATGTGCCATTTTCCCAGGCACATATGGTCACCCTAGATAAAAACATTAAACACTTAGACAGACCAAGTAAAGTAGATTTAACTTTTGATGCAACCGACTTAAATCTGCCTTTTTCCAATGACATCTTCTCCCTTTTTCCATGTATGTTTAGAGGTGTTCAATTTAAAAATAAAAAGAGTAAGAAAATATTAAAAAAATGAAAATAATTACCCAGTGGAAATAACATCTCTTTGTTCTTTGCAATGTGTATTTAGTGTAATGACATCTGTCTAGTTCTCAACTTCACCAATTCACCTATTTGAATTATATAGTATTTAATGTAGTTCTTTTACAGATATCGATAGAAACATTTGTAATAATATACACTGCGGTGGTGTGAGGTGAAATGGAGAAGAGAGGGTTTCTTCTTTCATTTCCAGGGATATTAAAGGATGAGATGAACTTCACCCAAGACTCACTGCTGTATGCGGATCTATTTCAGTATTCTCAATATGAAACTCAAATTGCTAACAGCACAAGAACTTCCATGTGTGGTGGTCAGAGTTTTCCTGTCAAACGAGCTCTTCAAAAGCATCTCTGGGTTCGAAGCTGAAGGCAATCTGAACAAATTTTTATTTCTGCTTCTACTAGGGCTACAAAAGCAAGCTGAAAATCTATGAGAAGGGGGAGTTAAGATTATGATGGGTATTATCAGCAGGGCAAGACATTGCTGTCAAGGTTGTATAATTAATGTAATGCTGAATTAATAATGCCCCGTATGACATCTCTATGACAAATTCTTAAGCAATTCTCTTTGCCACAATCACTCACATATTCACATCTTTAGACAACATCTTTTATTTCTCAAAAATGCTTAAATGTAACTTATCTCAACAGTAAATAAATTAAAATTTGTTGTTAGTGCATAGATATGATCCCTGAAGTTGCAAATATTAAAATTTCTATACCAAAGAGATATTCTTCCAAAGAGATACGCCCCCCTAAAACAGCTCATTTAAACACGCCCCCACTTTTCTACATCACAGAGTGGGATTATTTTCAAACACCACCCAAATGTGGCAGAACTATTACACTCGCTGTAATGTTGCTGCATCGCCAAACACTGTGTTTCGTTGTGAAAGTGAAACTACTTTGTAGGATAGTCTGGCACTTCTGACTCACAACCTATAAGTTAGTTAAGTTTTTTTATTAAAAAGAAACTGCTATTTACTATTCAAACACAAGTTTTTGGCTGGGGGTGTTGTTGAGTGGGGGGGGTATGGTTGTCCCTCTTGGTAGAAAGCGTGATTGCGGTCGACGCCCATACAAATCGCGGTCTGGTGGTTCTCCCCTGGTAGAAATTATATTTCCCCCTTGGGGGCCTCCCTCCATCGTCAGGCCCACCCCAGGCTCACCATGTTTAAAGTTTATGACCCGCCCAACTCTAAAAACTGGGGTCAAAATTCAGAGATGACAACCCATTACATTCTACTCTAAATGATGTGTTTCTATGGCAACACCATCAACGGCAAAACCCTCACATGCTCCTGAACTCGTAATTACACAGTGTGCTGAGGCACGTTGAAATTCTAGTATTTTTTTTTCCAAGAACATTTTACTAATCACAAACCACATCAATCTTAATAACTACTGTTGAAGTTGAGCCATTGATGTCACATGAACTTTTATTGACGTATTTACTACTTTTGTGGACCTGGGATCATTTCAGTTGTGTTGCTTGTGGGTCAGATGTGTTCATGTGTGTACTTTCATACACAAACACACTTAATGATAAAGTAATAATAACAATGATCATTTTCCAATTTTTTGAAAATTAATTAAAAACATTATAGCATTATATAGGCAAGAGGGATTCTAGAAAATTGAAATAAGGAATTTACCAGTGGTCGATTACATTCTTATCTCCACTCTGCAAAGACATTACATTTTCAACCACAATCAGTAATGAGTTCAGAAAGGACATAAAAACATGCTGCAACGTGAACAGTACATACTCAGGGTATGATGAGGTTTACTGTAAATTATAACCTCACTACAGAGCAAACATATGAGATAAAATCAACAACCACAGCACTTAGATAACGCTTGTTCTGTGGCTGAAACAGCTCAAAGAAACCATTAAAAAAACATCATCTTCATGGCACGGCTGGGAAAATCAAGTCGACCACCTCAAAAAAATATATTCTTTCTAATGGTTCATCAGGACTTCTTTTCATTTTAGCTACAGATGGCATGGGAGAGTGATAATGAGATTGCATTTTGTTCTGCAATAAATCTGAAAGAGATTATGGCCTTTGAATTCACAAACATGCACTGCATTGCGGCAGGTCTTGCTATGTTAGAGCTGTTACACTGCAGGAATTAGCATCTCACAGATCCAATTCAATACATACACACACTGGGAGACACTGCTTTAAAAGACACTCAAACATACACACAATTTCACACTTTATGTGTGTGTTTGCGTGTGGCAGTAACATACAGTAAAGCTCCACTGGTCATGTCACAACAAGTACCTGAGAATCTCTCTCTGTCCATCTCTACAACTCCTCATAAAATGGCAGCAATTTTGTGCTAAAAACTTGCACATTTTCATACTGGTTTGGTAAAAAAAAAAAATCTATCATTAAAGCTCAACAGGGGCTGTAGAGAAGTATATTTCATCTTTTCAAAATCCTTTTAATACGTTTTATATTAAACACTTTTTCATCATACTTTTTATATTAAACTAATATACTTTTCATACTTTTTATATTGAACTAAATTTACAGAATTCAGTAACACAGTAGTGGTGGTACAATGTACTGGATTCAAATTCCTGTCCTATGGTATTTAAAGGAAACTACAGCCTATACAAAATTAGGAAAACTTTTAGGTAAAATGAAAGTGGCTGACACTCTCCTGGCATGGAGCGAGAGATTTGCATTCATATATTAGTATACTGGCTAGCCTTTCTTTGTTATTTCTTATTGCTTTCAAACCCGATTTTGAAAACCCATCCAGCTGCTCTGAACAACACTGGCCTCTTGGCCTGGTTAAAAATAGAGATCTCTCAAATACAGTATCTTCCTTTTTTCTAGGAAATACCTTAAGATCTTTCCAGCAGATATCGGATCAATACAACATCCCGAGAACCCATATCTACAAATACCTTGAATGGGTCATTTTGTACAGTTCTTGTCTGATAAGGGAAAACGGAGACTTACATTTACTGGAACTAAAGATAGGGGTAAATAGCTGAAATAAACAATGCCTTGCCAGAAACATATGTTTCTGTGTTTAAAGTCTGAAGAATGTTTGAGAAAAGGACCCATATGACATCAATGCAATTGTAACGGTGGCCTACGGCCTCACTCAAAAAATCTTTACGGGGAAAAAATAATGTTTGCTTTGTTCAGGCGCCAGCCAGGAAAATCCTGACAAAAGGAAAAAAATGCTATTTTACCCTGGATAGCCAAAACCACAGATTACATTAAAAAGTAAAAGATAGTCAGAGGAATAACTGTTGTCAGTCACAATTTATTTACAATGTCACAAAACAGAAAAAGATCCAGCACCTCTGGTCCGAATTGCCAAAAAAAAAGATAAAAAAACAGGCAAAAATAAAAAAGAAGAATAATTTTAATTCCTGAAGAACTCCTCCAGCCGTGTCACCCAGTTTGCAATCAAGGAAAGGGTCTGCTGGAGTGGTGTTTCCTGGCATTGGTAAGGGAGTAGAACGTCTTATTTGTTTTCGGAACAGCTTCGTTTTGGACTCCGATGATCTTTGAAGTGCCACACTTTTAGGATACAATTAAAACTCCGCGACGCACAAATCATCATAGGAAACAATAGTTCAACGAACCCATCTTCTCCTTTCACATGATCCACCAAACACTCACTCTGCAACTGCCAAACTCTTGGATGACGCGTCCTTCCTCAGTTATGACTGACTTTTTATAGTCACTTCCTTCCGTTTGTTAATTGTAACTCCCACCCACTTTTGCAAAGTGAAAGTAAAATTCAAAAGCAAACAACACAAAGATGTGGCATTCCCCTTCTGCTGGCCTCTAAAACAAACAAAGAGCTGTTTGGAGTTCCTGAAACTCAGAGTGCGCAAATTCGCAAAGCACATATGGGACACAGAAATGCAAGGGTTGGATCTGCCTTCTCCAAAAGCAGTGCTTGCAGGTTTACCACCTGTTCCCGAAAGGGTGTGGTGGGAACTTGGGGCACATAACCAGATATGGGTCTCGGGATAATGTGAGAGTAGGCCGGACCAAATTCTAGGCACGACTCGTTGACCGAGAATGCATGCATGTGCGGTCTGGCTGGATTCACCCTTCACGCACCCTGAACAAGTGGTGCATTCCCAAGGAAAGTCCATCCACTGCATTGTGATGAGCAGTGATAGCAGCGACATAGACCTTTAAGGTGGAAGAGGACAGCCTCTGTTCCATCTTCACCTGCAGGAAGGTCAGAACAACAGTGATCGAGCATCTCTGGGGGTCCTCACAAACAGAAAGAAGGACCTTCCTCAGGGGAATCTTCCAGCGAGGGGCTGCCAATAGGAGCACAAGGTCTGGAAACCAGGTTCTGGTGGGCCAAAAGGGTGCAGCTAACAAAATCTGCTCCTGATCCTCGCTGACCTTGCACAGAGGCTCATTGGGGGAAAGGTGTACTTGAGGGGTCCCCGGGGGACATCTGTCCCGAGGGGGGCATTCGGCCAGGGAGTAATGCAGCAGGCAGTGGGAGGACTCTCAGGAGGCAAACAGTTTGACCTGGGCCTCCCTGAATCGATTCCAAATAAGCACATTGGCTGCATGATTCAGATCTCCTGGGACATGAATGTCCCACAGTGATTTCAACTGCGAGTGACTCCAAAGGAGGAGATGACGGGCAAGTTACGAGAGGCAATGGGAGCGGACACCACCCTGTCGGTTGATGTACGCAACCGTCGTGAGATTGGTCCTGCAGAACCTGTAAAAACTGATGCAGGACCCGCATTACATCTAGCAACTCGAGGCAATTGATATGCCAATGCAGACAGGTTCCGTCCAGGAGCCCGTGGCTGCTTGCCCATTGCACATGGCATCCCAGCTGATCAGCAAGGCATCTGTGAAGACCTGCCCTAAAGGCACACCGGTTTAGCGGGTCTGACCAGGGGCTGAGGAGGGGGCGACATCCCGGGGAAACACAGATCCGTAATGTGCCGTGACCGTTCATGTGTGAGTCCAGCTCCAGACCGAGAAAAGAGATACTCTGCACAGGGGAGAGTTTGCTCTTTTACCAGTTGGCTGAGAGTTGCGGCCCGAGGCCAGGTACCAGTCATCCAGCCTTGAGTACTCACTTTGAGCCCGATGCTCTTAGCGGCCCGGAGGAGCATGGCCGCCTCTGCCTCAGATTCCTTTGGAGAAAAACTGTCGATAGCCCCTCGTCTGATGCAACGATAGACATCTCATCCTCTGGTGGAGCCACCGGAGCCGCCGCTAGTCGATGTAGCTGAGGAGTCACTTAAGCCAAACTAGAAGGGGTAGCAGGCGTAACATCAAAGTGACTGACTGAAAGGGAACCTATATTTTAGTATATATTTAAAATATATTTACCTCTAAAGTTGCAGTTTTGTTTGTTCTTGGAATTGTATCTGATGAACATTAGAATGGGGCAGCATTTTCCTTTTAAAACCTATTTCTAATTATGGTTTATCTGGCATAGAAATGTATATTGTTACTTCATCAGTTACATTCCTTCAGGAATCCATTACTTCCACTTGAGAAACTCACTTAAGATAAAAGGATAATGACTTTTTGCTGATATCAATACCCTGTCGGGACCACTCCTGGCAATCTTTTTACCACTTTAATTTGAAGAAAAGAATCATCATGGAAACTAAGATGTCAAAATATAATAATGAACAAAATTACAGAGCAAAGTACTTCCAATCACATAAATTGTTATTACTATAGTATGTTTGGTAGTTAACATACTATAGGAACATACTATATATTAACTACCTAGTAGTTAATGCAATACATTTTACACAACATTAATTATTAAAAAAATTATTTTTTATTAATTAATTATAATTATATTATTTATAATTATATTATTATGCAACTGCTCAGTTCATGTTAGCTGTGATCAGTATAGAATTACTCATTATAATAATGCTGAAATCAACAAATCAAAATAATATATTGCATTGTTAGTTCATGTTTATTAATGTATAATTACTGTAAAATGCTAATCTGATGATTTTTGCTATTTTTGTTTTATGAGGTCTATAGGACTTTCTAACTGTAAAGCAGTGACGAAAGCTTCTGTTCTTGCAGACAATCTTCCCAAGACCAGTTTGAAAAAAAAGGTCTCATTAACACATTTATCAGACACAGAGATGAAAGTAGGACACCAATTTTTCTGAATCATCCAGGTCATCCAGGAGACATAAAAAGGTGGTATTAAATTCCTGAGCTTTGATATCAAGCAGATGTTGTTACACTGCTGAGTCAATAATCAGTGCAGCGATGCAGCTAAAATGACAGGAAGTCCTATGTCGATGCCACACAGGAACTTTCAGACAGTTTGAAGGAGAATGAGGAAAAAAGTTCTAAGTCTGACATGACTTGAGTACAAACAAATAAACTGAAGCTTCATGTTTTAATTTTTTAGCACACTCGGAGCTAATGTCTGTGTTGTAATGACCTTCGTTCTTTAATCTCAGCTGGGAGTCTCGTAGAGTCATCAATACTGATTTATGTACTGTTTAAACTCCTCTTGACTGATTTTTAAAGTCAGATGTCTCTTCATCAGCTTTAAAACAAAACAAGTCCAATCTATATCAAAATTAAATAACTTGAATGGCACACAAGAAGTGAGTGATTGTAGATCAGCACTAACAGCTGACTTAAATCTATAAATACTGTGGGGAATATGGGGCAAAACTGAATTATGAATGTAAGGGGAGGCTAAAAGTGTCCATGCAAGGATGAAGAAGAGACAGAGAGGTGAGATCAAGAGAGAAATATGATCTGACAAATATGAAATATGAACTGTTGAAACTTGATATGGAATATATAGTGATTCTCTGACCTGATGTCACCATTTGTGCATGATGCAGCTTTTACAGTAGTAACAGCAATGTACTAACTGGTCCCTGAAAAAAAGCAAATAAATAAATAAAAAATCTAAATAACTCACTGTTGTTGATTTTATTGAAATTTGTTTCCGCCACTGAATAATAATAAAAAAAAAAGATTATTGCAATTTTTTTTTTTCAGATACAAACGCACAATTGTGAGATATCAAGTCAGAACTGCGAGATCTAGGCCCGGTTTCACAATCGGCACCTAACTTAAGCCATGAGTAGGCATTAATTGAATGGCAGACAAGAAGTGAGTGATTGTAGATCAGCACTATCAGACTTTTTTTTTCAGAATTAGATACAAACTTACAATTTGACTTATTTTCTCACAATTGTGAGATATCAAGTCAGAACTGCGAGATCTAGGCCCGGTTTCACAATCAGCACTCAACTTAAGCCATGTTGTGAAACTTGTTTCAGAGAGACCAGAAAGACTTTGGATTTGGAAGCAAAATTCTCTTTATTGTGAGGACTCTGTCCTCGCACTGCAGTCATCAAAGTAAATCTCTAATTTTCAGACTTGTCTATTGTCTGTTGTCTTCAATGTAGTCTAACTTACAGCAGTGTTACATTGCAAAGATATGCTAATTATTTATTCAGGTATAGCAAACGTCCCCCAGTACACCAGTCCTGATCCAATCAGCATAACCAGTCAAGTACTGGAGCAAATGGTCCCAAGAGCTGTTACAACAAAAATGGTGACGCAACGAAAGTCTCAGTAATCAACCTCATTTGACTTACGGAGGACTGGAACTAGCAGAAACACCTTTACTTTAAATCCAAAATACAATGTACCTCTTATATGATGTTATTTCAGAATGTAGCATCAGCAGATCTAAGACAGATTCTTAAATTTGTAATCCTACAGCCATGAGTAGGCAACTTTTACAAAAATGGCTTATAAGAAAATATTACAGGTGTGCATCTTAACACAGAACAATGACACTGACATGTTTTAAGATATGTCAGAGCAAGATATTTTCATCTGAGACAGCTTAAACATGCAAAAGAATAAACTCACAATTTTTACTTATTTTCTGGCAATTGAGAGTTATAAAGTCAGAATTGGGAGATTAGAAGAGTTATATCTCCCAATTCTGACTGTACATCTCACAATTCTGACTTTACAACTCGTAATTCTGACTTTATAACTCAAAATTGCCAGAAAATAAGTCAAAATTGTGAGTTTGTATCACACAACAGGAAAAAAAGGTCAACTTTTTTTTTATTTAGTGGCAGAAACGGGCTTGTGTGATGTCACTGCTATATTTTAATCATTCATATAAGAATAAATGTATAGTAGATTTATTTATTAAATTCTTGTATTTGAACTGATATTAATAATTCAAAAACCCTCATTATTTTGAGCTAGAAACAACAACTTTGATTCAATTTTTAATTGTCAGTAGCATACATTTTTGTAAAGAGAAGTTTAACTGTAGTTACCAACCTGTCAAGCTACAAGCTGCTCTTAATTTAAAGCAGCTTCTCCAAAAACGGAGCATAGACCGACTTGTGTGTTTCTCTGTCAAGAGTTTTTTTTTCTTCTCATCATCACTGAACTACACGAGCAGCTCTGTTTGGCCCCTCTGGCTGTTGGTACTGTGGAGAAGCTCATTTATTTTCCCTTAATTTTGTGTACATCTTTTTAGTTTCGTACAGAGAGGGAGAGAGAGCGAGTCTTCGTTAGCTTCTGGCTGACTGGTGCATGTTTAATGTTGACTTTATACACTGACATTAAAGAAGAGGAAATGGAGGAAAAAAGAGAATAAAGTAGAATGTGAATCTGGAGAGAAAAGCCTAGAAGAAGGAGAATCATAGCGATTACAGCCTCGTCTTCCTCCATATCATTTTAACAGCCTTTTGACATTTAAGTCTGATGCACATCCACAAAGAATATATACTTCTGCTCCTTGAGGAAAAGCTGATCTTTAAGTATGACCAAAAAATGTTAGAGGGAAGAAAGAGATTATTTTTTTCTGTTCATGGTTCAGTGATGTTCACTGCAATCTACTCTTTAGAGCTGAAAGCGGGCACTTATCTTTCTTTTTCAAAAGGTCACTTTCAGGTCGTCCACTTTGAGATATGTGATTAAAATGCCCAGCTGTTTAGTGGGCTTGCAATACAGAAATCAGCGGACAGCTAATTAGAATTGATCCCATCTGCATGGCTTCATTGATCTGTATTCCACACACAGACTCGAATCAAATACAAACTACCAATATCCTGAATGTAAAAAGTGGGCAAAAGAGTTCAATTAAGATTTTCAGTAACAAATAGCCAAAGTTTCAATCTGTTGCCAGAATACGTGGACTACATTTCTTAATTTCTTTTCCTTTTCTTTTTTGGCACTTTCTTTAAAGATTATCAAAGATATTATTGGGTTTTACAGGAAAAAATACAACACAGGTTTAAGTAAAAGACATAATAAGCTACTTAAAGAAAAGAAAATAAAATAAATAACATAAATACTAAACTAAGCAGAATTAGACTCCAAAAAATGTAATCATGTTTTCAAAAGCATTTCAATTGCACAAAAATATTATTAGGAGTAAAAGTGTTTGGATTTAAAATTAAGTATGAAATTATTCATAACATTATTTGTACAATTCTTTTTGAAAAACACAATGCACAATGCACAATGCACAATTTGCACAATGTTAAGCATATTTAAATGAATCCAATTTGAGCTTTTTTATATATACACATTTTTTGTTCATTTTCCCAGGGATATAAATCATAAAAGGTATGATATATGACTAAAGTATTAAAATACTAAAATAAAAAAAAATAAATTAAAATTAAATTAAAGTATATTAAGTATTAATTCAATATGATGTTGTTAGAAAAAGAAGAGAAAACATTGCACAAAAATGCCTTGTGCATAATTTTTCTATTGTTTCTCCTGCATGTAAAGACGAAAAATGAGAGCAATAAGTAAGGTCACATGCATGCACACACACTTCTGCACATGCTACGATACCATCACACACATCTGTTAAGCTCAGCCCTAAAGGTGTTTTAGTTAGTTTCAGGGTAAATCTCAGCACCTGAGCTGTGTTTAGCTGTAGTCCAGAGGTCAGATGTTGTGGTGAATACACCAGCTAACTGCTCTGCCTGAAGCCAGTAATGAATCTACCATGGATTGTGTGAATTATGTAAGAAACAGTATTTTATAGAAGCCATAGTGACTAGAATTCTGTTATTCTTAATACTAAAACACAGCATATACTTCAAAGAGCATTCAAGACTTACCGTCAAGAGGGTGGCTTTATGGATTCACTCTGCTTGTTCTCCACACACTGTGCCTTTCATTTGTTTGTTGTGCAGAGAATGAGGTTGTTTTTCAGCCTGCAGGATGTTCAGAGACAGAGAAAAAACAACACAAGCTCTCATTCATAAACTCTTATTATAAGTTTCTCTCAAATGTCATGGTGAGATCAAACACACACTCAAAACACACCGCATTGCTTTTTGCTGAAGCAAGGGAAATTTTGTTTTCAACATGTATATCTTTTTTGTTGCATAGGACAACAAAGAAGAAAACCCACTGATTTAGATGATACCAGATATAAAATCATACTTGCAAATTAGTTTTGTCCCATGAATACTTTATATTTGTACAAAAAAATTACAACTTTTACTGTTATCTTAGACGCATGGTAAGTCATATAACTGTTCAAAAGCTTGTGGTCAGTAAGATGTTTTTGATATTCTCTTGTGCTCAACAAGGCTTTTATTTGATTTAAAAAAACATGTGAAAATATCTAATATATAATAAAAAATGTGAAATATCACTGCAATTTAAAATAACCATTTACAGTACTATTTTAAAATCTTTTTCAAGTTTTCAGCAGCCATTTCTCCAAACTTCAATGTCACGTGATCCTTTTATAATTATAAGGGTTCATTTCCTTTAAAAAAAAAATAAAAAATCTTGTGATAATAAAAAATAAAAAAGTGATTTTAGCTCATTAATTGCTTCAACTGAAGGTGCAATGCAGAAAAGATGGTGCATGTAAAATAGCAAATCATATGGGTTTTGAACTACAGAACATTTCCATTTTGGAGCAAAAAAAAATCTAATGCTAAAAACTAAAATTCCCAAAAAGGACTTCAAAGAACAGACACGGTTTATAAAGCTGCAAGCCAGTGACCCACTTGCCCCCATACAAAGTCTCCGCTATACAGTCATACTTTCTCTCCTCCAGAAAAAAGTGCTTTGAAGAAGTGAATGAGTCAGGAGAAAGAGTCTTTCAAGGGTTGCTGAGAATCTCAAGGAGCATTATTGAGGGTTTTAGAAGAGAGCACTGGAGCTCTGAAAAGTTACGGCGTCAATATTTCAGCAGAGAGTTTTATTTAGGGGGAATAAAAAGGAGAACCATGAAAGATTCACTCAGGGGATGATGTTGCCTCATCTCATGTGTGTGCGTGAGCGTGCATTTAAATCACCACTGGATTCTCCTGTGAATAGACCAGGTCACTCTGCCTGTGGGCACTGACAAACAACCCGTTGTCCCTTAATGTCTGTTCATTTAAAACAAAATGGACTGTCAGAGCATTTCATATCAGGTCTGTTGATGAAAGCGTTTGTTCTCTGATGTTAGTTCAGTATAAGCAACCTAATAGTGTGAACGGGCTGTGTGTTTGTCTGTTGAATATAAATGAAAGATGATTTAAAAAAAACATAAGCAAAAAGACAAGAGAGGGTGATTTCTTTTGTCTCTCATTTCTCTTTCATTATGTCTGTTAGTTGTTTGTTGTCTGCATATTGTACATCATATTTTAGTTGAACTTCAGTTGTTTTTGCCCTTGTCCTCCAGTGGATTCATTCTGTCTCTCTGCTTTCATTATGTTAATGTGTCTAGTTTTAAAGTATCCTCATTTTGATATTATCTTTTTAAAACCCAATTAAATTATTTGTCAGTTAGTAAGATAAGTTACATATTGTTATTTTTACAAACATTTATACTTAGAAATTTGAAGTTTCTATTTTTGCAAAAGTACTTTAAAAAATAATTCCACAAATTTCTCTGGCATAATAATGACTGTGAAAAAAAAAAAATGTTTTTTATTAGAAAAAGGTTTCCACTACAGTCGGTACTGGGTTGTTTCTGTAAACACATTGTTGGGTTAATTGTGTTGGGTCAAAATGTTGGGTTATTTGAGGTAATGTAAACACAAAGTTGGGTTCTTTGTGCTGAGTCAAATGAATTTTCACCACTGTTGGGTTATTTTAACCCAAGCAGTTGATTTAATTTTACCTCTTCATCACTTTCTGGATTCTTTACTTGTCTCGTCGTCAGATGGTCACGCACATCACAGAATTTACATTTTAATATGTTGGTATGATTATTTACCTCTATTTTTAATAAGTTGTGGTAAGAGCACACGTATTTCACTGTATTCGATCTGCCGCTGTGCGGGTTAGCTTTAATGACATATATATATATATATATACACACACATTGATCTTTTAAGGACATATTTTTTTCAAGAATATGTTTGCGATGTGCCAAATCCAGCGATATGGCCATAATTTTAATGTTGAGAATTTTCACGCTCTTTTTTTAACCAGGTAACTTTAGCTACATTAGCTGAAACGCTATGCACCATAATGTAAAAATTATTTGTTACTTAAGTGTAACGTTATCTCAGCTACAGTATGAATTAGGTTTATAAACAGTATAAACATTATTCTTATTATGTTGAAAACAGCTGAGTAGAAGTTTTTCAGGTTTCATTGACGAATAGAAAGTTCAGAAGAACAGCATTTATCTGAAATAGAATCATTGTAATGTCCTTGATACATTAAAGTATTAATTTCTATTAAAAAAAAACTATTTATACTGACTCCAAGCTTTTGAATAGAATAATTTTACAAAAGCTTTTTATTTCAGATCAATTATGATATTAGCCTGTTTTAAATATTAATAACAACAATAATAAAAAATGTTTTTTGAGCAGCAAATCGGAATATTAGAATGATTTCTAAAGCATCATGAGACACTGAAGACTTGAGTAATGCTGAAAATTCAGCTTTGATCACAGGAATACATTACATTTAAAAACAAATGTTTAAATAATAAATATTTCACAATATTACTGTGATCAAGTAAGTGCAGGCTTATTGAGCAAAAAAGACTTCTTTAAAAAAAAAAAAACATTGTTTACATTGCCTTTCCAAATCAGCTAAATTTGTATTATTTTACCAAAAATAAGAAGGATCGTACAAAATGTGCGTTATTGTTTATTTAGTACTGATCTGAATGAGATAGTTCACATAAAATATATTTACATATAATCCACAAGAGAAAATAATTATCTTTATAATAATATATCTTTGCACATTTTTGAATGCATATGTATTTTAATTATCTATGTATTTGGTGTTTAGTCATGTGAATTGGAACACCTGTATAAAAAGGGTGGCACGCTATCAGTCATTTGTCTGATGAAGAGCCTGTGAGCTCGAAACGTTACCTACCTGATATGTTTTAAAGTAATAAAGACTTTTTGATACTTTTGGAGCCCAGGTCTTGCCGACTTTACTACTTTGTCAATTTAATTCTGCCAAATGCCTTCAGAATATGTGTGCTACCTAAATAATGTCTATTGTAAGAAATACATGTATGTATACCTAAAAAATTATTGTGTTAGTAGAAATACAAACACAAAAAATGCATTTCAAAATAGTTGAGCTCCCCCTGAGCTGGCCCACTGCCTGCTATACCAGTTAATCTCACCTACACTACACTACGCTACGTACAAGTCAGGTGTGTGGCTGCGGCTCTGTGCATTAGTAGTTGTTGAACTCCAGCAAGTAGGGGATTTTATTTACTTAAAACGATTCTCTTTAATGTAGTTGATGCTGATTCGATAATAAATTAGTTGGAATCAAAAAATTTTATTACAGATGTCATTTTCCACAAATCTGTTATGTTAGCAATTAAATTGTTACTTATCTGTTTAATTTACCTTAGCATGTTTACGAAAGCTTGTTGCATAGTACACTACAACTAACCCGCCAAAGCCGTTTCCCATGTATTATTTGTGGAGACTTGGCATAGTGTTAACATTAACGGCAGACATCCCAATTCTCCCGGAAGTCTTGAAATTAATCTGAATGACTATAGCAATGCATGCATACAGAGCATGTGATCACTGTGATGCCCAGATGTACAAAATAGATCCTCTCACCTCTATCATAAACACAGAGGGGTTAGTCCCATCTAAAATTAAAATCACGGACGACAGGTGATAAGAATTGAAAAGTTTAGAAAATTAGTCCTGTCTGAATAGGGCTACAGTGCAATTCGGCTAGGTATACATCCGCGCTGAAATGTCGAGGTGAAAGTCATCATAGTTTGCGTTGTATAGACCCAGCTTCCAACACAACTTTGTGAATAGATTAACGGTGATATAAGGGTCTCACGTTAACTTAGACAATAAATAACCCAATTTAGATCATAACCCAGGAACACAGTTAACCTGACCCACTGATTGGGTCAAATAAACAACCCAGCATTCTGGCTCAAATAGTTCAACCCAGTGCGTGTTCTGTCCCATAGTTACCCAGCAGCTGGGTTAAGATTGGGTTGTTTTTTAACCCACCCTTTTTAGAGTGTATAACTACACCTAACAAGAAAAAAATACCTGTCTCTTGCTCCCCCATTGTATCTTTCTATCTGTCCCCATTTTGTCTTTTTAACAGACTCCGATTTAATAGAGTTCCTCTAGTTTCTTTGACCATGAATGAGGTAGTGCTGCTCGCGTGGGACTTTTCCACAATGCCGTGTAAGTTTGGATGTCACAGACAACCCACCGTGTTGTCAGACGTCTTGACAAGACACAGAGGCATCATTATCTTGACGTTACTATGGGAACTGAAAAAAAACAAGCCCTCATTAAGTGAGAAAATGACAGATGCACACACAAAGAAGCGCACACACAGAGACTGAAAAAAATAACATTAGATGATGGCAGTTAAGTAGACAGAGGATACAGCCAATCATACACATGCACATATAAATGCACAATTGCAGAGTCATGTAGAGAGAGAAAGAGCAATAGAGACAGAGAGACGAGATGACAAATGATAAACAGGATCTTTTAGTTGATAGGGGACATAGAGCCGACAGGGGGCTTAGAACATTGAAATACTATTTATTTTGGATATCTTGCATGTTGCATATGTAACAGTTTATACTGTGATTAATGGCGGCTGTTTCTCAGACTGATAATCTGATAGAAATATCTGATAAATATTTAAATACAACATCAGTAAATTGGATTTGGCTTGCCAACAAGAGCTAAAGAGACTCTAATTTAATTGGACTGACAGACCCTGAACAGTGAAAGTGCTGCGTGGGTCCAATGCTGCAATCTAACCATGGTACACTATTAAATCACCTCAAGACAAATGACCTTGGAGGTCAGAAGGAATTTCTATGAACCAACCATTTTAAATTCTAATGAAAACTGACTGTTCCAATGCTGAATTCTAGTTTTTAAAATGGTTCCAAATAAAGCTAAAACATCCAGCATTGTATTCAATAAGTGTCAAGCAAGACACAACCTAGAAGACAGTACAGACAGAGTCTCCACTAAAGGTTTTCAGTAGTAAGAGAAACCCCTGATCTGAAAAGTCCAAGTTAGATTTTACAATTTCAATTCACCAGATCACCACACTCCAAAACACTTAAAATTTGTGACACATTTTTGTGTGTTGAAAGACCCTCAGCTAAGGTAAAATTCACTGTAACATCTAAAATTGACCTGTAAATCTCATTTCAAAAAATGTTGTGATTTTGTTAGAATTTTCTCCACCATAAAAGAAAGAAAAAAAAATGTAAAAAATTAAAAGTTGTAAATGAAGATGATTGGATTATGTTTTATAAGGAACAATTTCAGTCTTTCTACTTCTAAATTTCATGCATAATACAATGTGGCACTTGCCATTTCTAACTATTTAACTATTCCAACTATTTATAAATGTACAACTATTTGTAACTTTTTTTTTTAGAGAACAATTACCAATTTAAGAGCTGTTTACCCTATTTTTGTGCAGTATCAGACTAAACCATTAACGAATGGAAAAAAAAAAAAAAATCTTTAAATAATCTTCTTTAGCTCCGAAAACAAATAAATTACTATTGACTGAGACAAGTTTAAAAAGTGGAAAGTTGGAAAGTTGAAAAATCTGCTGCCAGATAGTATCGAGCTACTGCAGCGATACAGAGTAGAGGAAAGATGGCACAATCTGTCTGGTGGTAAAGGGGAAATGCGAGATGCACACAAACGAAACACTCTGCAGGGCTAAGACATCATATTGAGAGAGATTGAGAGACATGTGCGTCCCATTGTGTCGTTTATAAACTGTATTGTGTATCTGAGCCTTGCTGTCTACCCAGGGCTCTGTTGGATGATCACAGCTACACACTCTGTTGGAGCAGCAAGAGTTTACACACACACACACACACACACACACACAGCTCAGCTACACCAGGGATCTGCCGGTACCAATAAAAAGACATTCACACCCCGTTGAGACAACAAATGCTCTCCAGAGACCTGCTGCTCTCGGATCTCACTCAAAAGACAACAGGAGAACGTGAGGATCAGGAAGGTCCAAACACACCTTTAGATTTCTGAATATTTTTTCATTTGTGATTAGATTTTGGGACACAAAAGTCTAAATCCACACAATTAACCTTTTTTTTTTTAAAAAAAAGGTTTTTAAATAATTTAAACTTGGAATAAATAAACACAGTTTTTCCAAATATAAGATTCCAAGATTTTAAATAAAAATATTCTGGATTCTAACAATGTTTGTGGCAACTCTGATAAGACAACTCAGTTGAGAAGATGCCTTTTGAGTGCGATTTAAGTGCTGCTGTCACTAATACAAAAGAGTGACAAACGATATACAGAGACATTTTGTAATTCATTCAAAAAACATTTTCACTTCAACTTTTCACTCAAACGGTCATGCTAATAATGTAATTTGTATATGTTGTATTAAATTAGAAATGATTGTAACAGAAGCATTTTCACTAGTGCTCTCAGACTTTTGTACGTCTGTCTGGTCTTTAGTAATGGGCTTAGATTCTTTAACGAAGACTTTTACACAAATCTTATTTGATTTGGTGTGAATATAAAGCAATATACTATTGTTAGACAAAAGAAAGGAGAAAGAAAAACCCTGTCATACGCACATATACACCAATCAGGCCACTTGCTACCAAGAAATAAATGTGCATCAGGGCGGACAGAAAGCCTACTGGCAAAACGGCTTCAAAGCCTGCTCACAGTGTGTGTGTGTGTGTGTGAGTGCTTCTGCCCCCGCACTGTCATTTTCACACCTGTTTCTATGTGATAAGACTCTTCTCCTTTATTTTTTTCTCTCATGATAATAAGGGCTTGTTCCTCCCTAAACTCACACACATGCACACATACATTTACCTAAATTAGGACATAGCTTCTAGTTTTTTATTTAAAGCTAACTTTAATGACTCAAGAAAAAATCTTACAATTATTAGTTTAATTCATTTTTTGTATTAGAATTTTATTACAATTTTGGATGCACAATATTATGTTATTTATAAATTAAACTTATTTTATACAAATGTAAAAAATAACTTTAGAATTAGAGAATATACACTACCATTCAAAAGTTTGGGGTCAGTTTGGATGTTTTTATTAGTTTTTACTAATGGAAATAAAGTGCTAAAGATATCATTAATGTTACATTTATAAATAAAAATATTAACTTTCTCAAACTTTCCACACACAATACATTTGACAGCACTGTTCTAATAATGATAATAATTAAAAAAAAAAAATACCTTGAGAGGCAAAACAGTTTATGTGAAGAATATGAAGGATCATGTGTCTAAAGACAGGACTTTTCCAGCTTTTCCATCAGAGGAGCAAATTACATTTTAAAATATAGGGAACAATTGTTTTTAATTGTAATAATATTTGTGCTGTATTTTTGTCATAATATTGTATCTTGTCAATAACTTCACCTTTAACTTCTTGGAGGTTCTATGAACTTCTGCTTGCAAAAGTAACTACACACATAAAACACACATTTATAGTAAAGTACCTGTGTGCATAGTTAAAAAAATATATAATTTCATTTCATTTAGTTTAAACACATGATAAGCTCCAAGCGCAAAATGTACCAATTTTCCTTCCTTGTGCTATTCAGGATCAACAGAAGAAACAAACATTCTCACACACATAAACACAGACAAATTGAAAACTGACCACACACCCCCCTCTGCCTGGTTATGATACTTCCTGATTTAATCTATCATCGGCTTTAACAGAATGAACATCACATGAGGTTCTGTGTGTGTCAAAGAGATTAGGAGTAAATCAATACAAATGATTGGTTGAACTTCTCACTCCATTAGACAGCATTAATCTCTGTGATTTATGAGTGTCTTACACACAAACACAAGCACACACATTCATAATTGTGTGCTTTGTCAACACCGCTCTCTGGTTAACGCATATGTGCCACTGCTGTCCTACATTAAGCTCATTTACAGATCACACAAGTGAATCATCTCACATAAGAAGCACTACCAATAAATGACAGAATGGAGAGATGGATGAGGTCTACACTTCAGAGGACGCCCCAACTACTTGTCAAGGCTTGTGATTAAGCAAATCCATCTCAGACCATTCCTGCAAATAAAAAACCAACACAATCTGAGGAGATGTCAGTGTAACCAAATTCCAGATGCATGTTGCATTATAGCTCCTAAGTAGATAATATCATAATGATTAAAAATAATGATTAATTGAGCAGACAGAAACAGAACAGCATTTTAGAATCCAAACAAATCGATGATTTAAAGAAAAAGTTATGAATGGAAGATTAAAACAATTGGGATCGGTTTTAGAAAATTGTATGCTCACCAAGACTGGACTTATTTAGTGATACTGTGAAATATAGGTATTTAATAGTACATTTTTGTTTCAGTATATTTAAAAATGGTGATGGCAGAAATGCACCTTTACAAATCATTCCTGCACGCTGATTTAGTGATCAAGAAATAAAAGGGAATTACAAAAGGGAACATAAAAAAAATTTAAATGTAAAAACTGATTGAATATAATGATTTAAAATAAGTTTAAGAGAGTTAAAAACAGAAAGCAATTGGTTCTGACGAAGCACAGAGCTCATTCAGTAAATGCACAGCTAAACAGATGAGTTTTGAGTCTAGATTTTAAATGTAGCTGCTGTTTTAGAACATTTGATCTCTTCTGGAAGCTGGTTCCAACTGCAGGCAGCATAATAACTAAAAGCAGATTTCCCTTGTTTTGTGTGAACCCTTGGTAAACAAGAGTGGCACAAGAATTGAGCCTTGAGGGACTCTGCATGTCATGCAGAGCATGTTATGCTCTCCTGTACTAACCTCTCCCTTCTCAGTAGGTCCTGCTGGTTGGCTAAGAGCTCATAAACTCTCTGCATGTGCATTACTTGTGCATGTGTAAATTGAGTAATACCATGTTGACTCTGTCAGACTGTATTGATCATTTAATGCATCTCAGTGTGTAAACTCTAATAGACAGACACATGCAGGCAGGAAAAGAGCGATTATGTACACAACTGCATCAATCAGCCCTGAACATTTCTAAACAAGTCACCTATAGGTTATCATTGACAGATATGGCCTATCCACTTTTTACCAGTCCTGCTAAGCCCCGCCTACTGTTTGCATTTCCAAAACCAGCAGCATAGAAAGCAAAGTTCAGCATCCCTGTGGCTGTGTTCATATCGGAGGCTGCCCTGCTATTTCATGCTCTGCCAAGTCTAGGCAGTTCACAAGACACCTGCATGCTGTTCAAAAGTCGTCATTGATCTCAATGTGATACTTCTGCCTTTATTTTTTTGTCCTTTCACTTTAGTTTAGGAATGTACAGTCAAGACTAGATGCTAGCAGAGTACTGCATCATTTCACCATTTTTTTTTTCTTCTTGTCAGCTGGGTACTGAAGCAAGTAATCACACTATCCTCGGGACCAATTAAACGTGACCTCCCATCATTTCCCTAACAGTCTCACTTCCTGCACCACTAAACAGGTTAATTGAAACGATAAGTTATTCATCGTTCCGTCCATCTGTGTGACATTCTCTCTCCTGCTTCTCTTTTTCCAAAGATACCAGATTAAATTTAGATAAATAATGATTCCTCATCAGTCTTCTGCTGCTCGCTATTCAGGCTGTCAACAAACACCAACATTATTCTTTGTCTGTCTTTCCAGGAATCAGTCAATAAATCCATGAGTTGAACCTCCTGACTGTTTTTTTTTTCACAGCCCACACACACTCACATCTATCTTGCCATCTAGCATGTTTTTGTCTCTCTGCTCTCTGTTTTTTATGTGAGTTTTTCATATTTTCTATTCCTTCATCTTTAATTTAACCCTTGCAGAAATAATTTTGGATTTTAAAATAAATGTTTTAAAATGAAAGTTGCCATGTATCAGAAGTAGCGATAAATCTTTTCTATTGAAACAATCTTAGTAAAGCAGATTGTAGAAAATAAAAAAGTAGGCTGGGAATTTGGTTTAATTAATTTGTTTTTGTTTGAATGGAGGCAGACCTGAAAAAAGTGGAGTTTGTTTGAACAAAATAAAGTGTCATACATCGCCAGAGAGAAGTCTGCTATTTTTAGTGAAAATTCAGTTATGATCAATTAAAATTACAGTGTAATAAAAAAAATTTAAAATTTATATAAATACAATTGTTCACAATAAGTTTAATAATGTACATTAAAAAAAATAGTGTGAACTTCTAATTCATGATGACTTGGTTTAATATTTAATTGTAATGACTGAAATAACAAAATTATACATTGTTATTAAAAATGTAATTACTTCAATTATTAGTGCAATTAATAAATTAGAATGTTTGAAGAAAATAATTATCAGCATTAAACCCATTTAATATAACAACAACAAAACATTTGATTAAAATTACAGTTCAAATTAATAGTTTAATTCTTCAATGGAACACAACAGCCCTATCCTAGTGAAAAACAAAAATATTGAAATGCATTTGAAATACATTTATTTAATGTTAACTACACTACAAACATATTTACATATTTATGCGTTTAATAAAAACACCCTTCAATTGTACTTTCAGTATACTGAATATGTCATTTAGGCTTAATATTAAGAAATGTACATTGTGCAAAGCTAATACTCCAAATAAAGTTTAATTATAATTTGTATAACTTTTAAGTCTGTAGATGTCAGAAAATATGCAAATAGAATTGAACCGTGCTTTAGGCTTTGTAGATTGTTGATAGTGCTTAAAATGTAAATCACAGAAATTTTCCACCATAGTTCTCAAATCTCTCACATGAACCAAACAGCAGGTTTGATATCAATAATAATAAATAATTTTCATAACCAATCACAAAATGTCAAATGTCAGGATTGTTACACACAACCACTTCAGAAAACTTGGAACACAGTGTACATGACATAGACATCTTTTTTTTTTTGGCACTGATGGAAAGTATTCAGATGAATGTCCTGCCTTTTCCTTTTGTTGTGTACAGATATGAGAGCAGGGAAATTATTTCTTTTTTGGGTGAACTTTCCATTTAAGGCATTTTTAAATATGCCTTATTAAAGCCATTTTTGCTGACATTGACCATTAGCTGTTCCCAGGTAACTACAGGTTGTACTATACTTGTGGGCACAATTTGATCTCAACAATGATGGCAACAGCTGACCCCACTTACATTATCCATGCAATGCTGAGGAAGTTTATAATGATACCCATAATGCCCCTGTGGAGTACATTTTGCCCTCTCTCCAGGGCCCAAATCTGAAACGCAGCAGAAATACTATACACACACACACACAACATAGGTGAAACAGGAATCATTCAAAAAGAGTTTTATCCATCCAGCTTTTCCTCTATTCATCAAACAATTTCCTTAATGGGCAAGGTGGTTAGGAGCACAATGTAAAAAGGCAGTTTTTTTCTGTCTCATAAAAGACAATCATTACTCGTTTCTCTCTGGCGCTCTTTGAAGTAAAAGGTCAAGTTGTCCTGTCTGTGTGAAGGACTGCACTGTGTTTGAGTAATTATCTCAGACTGGAATTGCCAGAGTGTTGGACTAATTATTTTTGCTGTTAGAACCCTAACGAGCAGCAGAACTGTAGGCGTGAGCTGGCGGCTGCTGGCAGAACATGATCAGTGCTTACAAATGATCACTAACAATCAGACAGTCTCCTAAATTTTGCTCTAAAACACACATTCAGCCAAGCTCTAAATCAAAAAACACCCAGCTGTGCTCACCTCACCTTTCCTGCGAGAACAAGCTGACTTTGGCTGAAGCAAAGTCTGGTCACACAAACCTTTCACGTCTAATTGCTGTCTTAAGATGGAGGAATTCGGGATTTTTCTTTTATGAGACTGAAAAGTAAAACCTAGGAAGATTACTTCTTAATAACATCTAACGAAGAACAGATAGATGAATGATTTCTCCCAAGACTCATTTACCTTTCTTAGCAACAGCAGATTTCTGAGAATCACTTCTTATTAGACATGTCCATTTATACTGGGATGTGTTTTTTCTTTATCCAGCATAATTCCAAAATTTTATTTTCAGCAAGGCATTAAATGCCATTAAGTGCTTGAGAGTACACAGAATTGGATGTTTAAATGTCAACAAACACTTGAGTCACATAATGGCAGTTACGCACCCAGAGAATAACGGAATGGATGGAACGAATAAATTGCATAGATAGACAGGTTAAAAAATGGTTCCGATTCTTTCAGCAAGGGAACGCCACTTTTAGCAGTGCATTATTCTCTTACAGCCTTTGTCAAAAACACTTATTCTCTGCTGTGAGTGAACAAAATGGAGCTGAAGCACAAGTAACATGACTGAAATTACCAATACTAATATTTCATCAAGTTACAAAATATTTAAAAATTATTTAGCCATGCACTGCTTAGGTTGCAAAACAGCTCAGGTCATTGCTGTCAACGACCTGTAGAGTAAATCTACAGTACAGCTGCTGCCTCTTCCAAATACACTTCTCATTTCAATCCTGTGTGCAAAGACTTTCTGGTTAAAATATACTCAGCTGTGAACATGCGAGCACTCTCTTAGCAAAAGGAGTAATTATGTTAGCACTAACAGGAAAGTGTCATATTGAACTATAAAGCATGCAGGCTCTCAAAATGAGGAGGAAGTGTGAATGCTCTCGTGTCTGCAGGGATCACAACACAAGAATGGCCACTCAACACTCACAGTCCAGTGCTTATGTGAGACATGCAACACACATGCAAACATATTGCAAATATGTTCACATTGTAGACATCTACAGATCTCACTCATTCTCTTAACTGCACTGTAATTTATTTTTAATGTTTTGTTTGTTTTTACACTATTGACCTTTTTCTTTTCTTTTAAGAATGAACATTTGATTAAGCATAAACATTACTTAAAGGAAAAACAATTCAAAAGTTGCCAATGCGGTAGGATAACGTATCATATTATAGGTGATATAGGTATCAAAAAGGTGTAATTTGCATAACCATTTACACTTGCAATTATCATTTATCTGATGCTTAAGTGACTTAATGTGAGGACAAAAGATGCAATCAAACCAAAAAAAAGAGCAACAATAAGCACATGTGACAAGTCCTAGTTAGACACAGCAAGTTTTTTTTTTATAAATAAAAAGAACAAAAAGTAGATACAGAATAGGAATAATATATAGAGAGCTAGTGTTTAAGGTTCACATTATAATTTTTTTAAACAATAAATAAAAAGGAAACAAGCAGATGGAGTAGAAAGACAATAGAGAACACTAGTGTCAAGTACTTTTTTATAAAATAAAAAAATAAGAACAAGAATAGGTGCTGGTGTTGTTTTTTTATATATATAAATTGAAGAAAACAAGTAGATGTAGAAATGGAAATAGTATATAGTGCAAGCATCAATGATACACAGATAAATAGACAGACAGACATACACCTCGGCGTACATGTAAGTGTACACCTCAAAAGAAACCTTTCAACTATTCACACAAACCCACACAGAAGCACATCCATACTCCTCACGCTGCGAATCTAAACCATGTCAGCTATCTCATCTCGCTTGTAGGTGCCAGGGCAGCCATCTTGTTGGAGCGTTTTCGAGGGTGTATGTGAGAACCTCCTGCCGTGCAGACATGTTCAAATGCTTCTCTTTATAACAACCAGACACACATTCCCTCCGTAAACACTCAGTATCAGTTATCATGACTGACACCAGCCTACATCTTGCTGGGGGTCCTATTCTTAGCCTCCAGTGGGTCTTCGCTGAATTCCGGCAAGTTTGGGTGGATTCTGTGACTCATTTGTTTTGATCTCTGTGCTGGAATGTTGAGTCAAGAATTGGACATCAGGAAACAGCAACATAAGGATGAGAGTAAAACTCTTTCGAGATGTACAGCAAAATGGTGAAAGAGCCATATTTCAGAATTTCATCTCACTTTTCACACACCAAGTGGTGTTGACCGCTTGCACAGGAGCAGTGCACTTTTAAGTAAACCTGAGCAAATAGTGCACTTGTGAACAACACATTGCAAGTACAAATACTGTTATTTTATATTATAAATGCAATGAGGTTACATGCATTTCTGAGCACCGCCAAATATGATGCAAGTAATCCAAATTTGTTTTGGACCCATTTACAACCACATATAGCACTGACTTTGAAATCTGATCACTGTGCAGAAGTTAAGAGACAGATACAGAGAGGAAGAAAGAGAGAACGAGAAAGTCGAGGATGAGGATTCATCGTTGAATATGCAAGACTCACCTGTAGGTCCACCAGCACACGAGTTGCACACTTTCCTTCCAGAAAAGAATGTCTGAGAACATCTCTGTCATTTCTACAGTAAGTCCTTATATACTGAGAATGAGGAAAAAAACACCAGTATTATAAAAATAGACATACGGTTGGTGTTTGTCATCAGACACTTGCTTCCTGGCAACTAATAAAATCTGCATTCTAGGAAAATAATAAAATACATTTTATATTATTAATAATTACTTTATTATGCTTTATGCAATTTTAACTTAGGGCCAATTCACAATAGCAATTTAATAATTTACCCTCCATTAATATGAACTATAGAAGAAAAACTGAAATGATACTTTCTTACCTCAAATTTGGATTGTGTCCTGTAACACTTACAACTTCTACAGTCACCTCAGGAGGATACTGTGATACTGATTTTACACTTGTAACTCGTTTTACATTTGGGGTGTAGCCCAGAGGTAATCAACGTCGGTCCTGGAGTGGCCATGTCCTGTATAGTTTAGCTCCAACCCTAAATCAAACACACCTGAACAAGCTAATGAAGGCCATCTGAATTACTAGGGCTACAGGCAGGTGGTTTTTTTTTCAGAATTGTAGTTAAACTCTGCGGCACCGACGTTGCCTAACCTTGGTGTAGCGTATGACTCAGATTATGTTGATGTAAATATTTTGGTTATCTAAAACACATACGCGTAAAGTTTGACATGCACTTTATTTAATAAAGACAAAATAACACTTTTGAAGAGGAAAAGACTTTTGATGTTCAGTGAAAACATCACAAGCAGCTTGACGGTCACACTGCAGCACAGCAGTCTCTAGCGCACAATGACCAAAATAACACGAGCTCTCGTGAAACGTAAAGTGCTTTGCAAGTTTCTTTCACTTTTGTCCTAAGTCAGGCTTTTCTTCTTCACGGGCTCCCTTTCAGTTCTGTGTGCTCCAGCAAGGAGCGGGATGTATGTATCGCTACGCGACGCTCGCAAGGCACCTTCCCACGCGTTCCCGGGCGCGCCAGACCTGCGCGAGGAGCTTCTTACCGCGAGCTCGAGCTCGCGTAGCTCCATGAGTTCCAACTCGTGCTTGGCGGCGGTCTCTAACACCTTCTGTTTGTTATAATAGATGACGAAATTGTTGATTATGGGGTGGATGGGCAGCGCTATGGCGATCACCCCGCACAAGAAGCTGATGGCCGCGTTGCACCGTCCTAGTGTGGTTTTTGGGTAGATGTCCCCATAGCCAACGGTGGTCATGGTGATGATGGCCCACCAAAAGGACTGCGGGATGCTTCTAAACAGCGTCTCTGGGTGGCTCTGCTCCATGGTGTACCCGAGCGCGGAGAACACGAAGATGCCCACTCCCATGTACATGAGGAGCAGCCCCAGCTCCTTGAAGCTCCGTTTGAGCGCGTATGTGAGCGTCTGCAGGCCAGAGGAATGGCGCGCCAACTTGAAGATGCGGGCAATGCGCATGATGCGGAGCGCCTGCACCGCCTGCTGCACGTTGACCAGCTCCATCATGGCCGTGCCGAGGTACGTGAGAACCAGCACCACGTAGAACGGCAGAACGGCCAAGAAGTCTATCATGTTCATGAAGGAGAGCGCGAAGCGCAGCTTGTTTGGGGACGATGCGAGGCGCAGCACGTACTCTACCGTGAACCACCCGATGCAAGCCGTCTCGATCGCATCCAGGGTCGGGTGCTCAACGCGGTTCCCTTCGGAATCTTCCACCTGGAGGTCCGGTATGGTCCCTAGACACATCACCAGAGATGATACTAGAATGAACAGGAAGGACACGACGGCAATTACGCGTGCGGCGAGCGAGGACTCTGGTTTCTCCATGAGCTTCCAGAGGAACTTCTGCCACCTTTCAGTGCGGCTCACGTTAGGGTCACAGTCCAGATCATCCAGGATCAGTTTCACCTTGTCCGCAATCTCTGCCAACTCTTCCTCCTTCTCAGTCAAGTTACTTTTGCAGCATTCGTCCAAGTAGCTCAAGTCGATCTTCCAAAACTCCATCTCTTTGATAAAACAAATGGGGCAGATTCCGCGCTTCATATGGATCTCTCCAAAGTAGTACACCTCCACGATGCATTTAAACGAGTCGGGATCTCTGTCGAAGTAGAATTCTCGTTTCCCGGGATCGTAATCATCACAGAGCGAAGAAATCACATCAAAACTCCTAGTTGAGCAGTTGACTAGTTCAGCGAGCCTGCTGTCCGGATAGCGGTTCAGAAGGTCTCCGCAGAGCACCAGCCGCACTCCGCCGATGTTTACGGCGATTTCTTTCTCGTCGCTGCTCGACGAGTCGTTGCAGTGCGCGAACCGGGTCCTCGGCAGCGTCCACATCCTCGCAGCCCAAGTCTCAAAACATTTAAAATCGTCAAATGTTAGGAACGGTGATTTGTAAGAAAAGGCGCATGGAGACGCAGAGTCCTCTTGTGTCAAAAGAGGTTGCCGATCAACTTCGGAAATACTAAAGACATGCTATAAGAGTGAAATCAATACATTTTGTCTTAAAAAAGAAAAGCTTTGATAAGAAATAGAATCAAGAGAATGATATCTTGATTCAAGCAGATACATTTCTGTGCGCTTTTGCGCAGTGAAAGCGCGCAGTTGGCACAGCAGTAACAGGTCTCCCCCCTCCTCCCTGTGCACCTCTCTCTCTCTCTCTCCCTCTCTGTAACCCCCAGTCCTTTATTTATTACTTCCTTCCTTTCCAACCTGTTTTGAAGAACTCTTTTGCCCAACTGTAGTGAATATAGAGCAAATTTAAAGAATAGGGAAGGGGTTGCCTTTTTCTAAGGATTGATATATATATATATATATATATATATCGTCTCGGGCTTGTCATTATTTACACTTTTTCAAAGCTTTTCTCGTGCAACGCAAATTGTCATTTTTCCGTCCGTGGTGCAGTGACCTAAACATCGGTTATAAACAGGTGAAAATATGGGCGGTATGTTGTTAAAAAGTTGTGTGATTACAGCTTTACAATAGTGATGAAAATATATAAATGTAAAATATTTCTTTTTCATAGGCAATTGTTGTGAAGCTCCGGTTGAAAGACAGTTGTTCACTCACCTGTCACTTGAACAGCCCACAAGGTGCCAGATAGCTCCATAAACTCCAGGTTGATTCATACATCTCAGGCCTTTTTCACAGGCAGAACGTATGTGCTACATAAAAACATTGAATAGAACGTTTCTGAATTAGCATTAGTCACTCAACAGTCAGTTCTCAGTTTCTCAGGGAGAGGCGCTCACCGGCATCCCTGAGTAAGTGCCACCCTTAGAAATGTCACTAGAATTGCAATATAGACAACAAAGAAATATGTGCTTTTAATAGCTTTTTTTTTTTTTTTTTTGAAACAATTGACTGACAACTGAACATTTCTATCAGTACCGAGGGAACTCTATTATACAGCTGCTGTTTAATGTCTTTTAAGCTAAATTAAAATGAAAAAAATAAGGACGACAAAATTCATGGAACTTCAAAATTAAAAAGAAAATGTACAGTTTCTGCTGGGTACAATATAAATATATATATATATATACACACACACACACACACACACACACAAACACATATATATACATACATACACACACACATATATATATATATATATACACACACACACACACACACACACACATACATATATATATATATATATATATACACATATATTCACACACACATATAAATATATATATATATATATATATATATATAGACACACACACACACGAAATCTCTCGTAAATGTATAAAACAAAAGACGACATTTATGAAAATTTGAGAAAAAGTACTTCTTTTAGTAACTAAACCTACGACTCAATACCTAGTTAACCTGACAACTTGCCCTAGTCTCCCCAATTCACTGAAGATATATTATATAATGTTACTTGTTTTCGGGGACTCCTGTGGTCAGCAATGATTTAAATCTGAGAATTATAAATGCAACAAAAGATGAAAGTAGTAACAGAAGTGGTTCTAGTTTAGAAAATCAGACATTTTAATATTTCAAAGTCAAATCAATCACCATGGAAACAAACCTTCAGATGGGCTGGTATGTGCAAAATACACCACATTCAAAACCACTGCCGCAAAACCAGACAAACCTGGAGAAAACCCCACATCTCCACAGGTATGGCTTCATTCAGCTTGTTTACAGTGAAATATGTAACCCTTATTCAAACATTGTTTGTATAATAATACAGCACAAAAAAATCATCATACTTTCCTGTAATGAGGCAGGTAGACAGTAAAATTCAACTGAATTCAATTAATAACAGGAAAAAAAGTAAGCTGGTTTAAATTGGTTGTGCTAAAAATGGGAGACTGAAATAATTAAATAAAACCTACAACTAAGTCAAATGGAAAACAGCCAGTCAAACTAGACTCCCCATTTAATCTGGGGATGAAAGAAGCTTTCAACGTTTACACGGTTTTGGCAATGCAGTCAGACCAACTGGCACATGCCTATTATACACACACGCACGCACACTCATGTTCACACACTCATTCACACCAGTAGCTGTGCAGTAATCCTCTGGAGTATATAGGAAGATCTGAAGTGCATCAGTCTGTGGTATTCATCCACCATACTTTAATTTAAAGGCTCTAAAAGCAGGAGAGTGAAGCCAGATTCACTTCATCTTCTCCTGCTTGTTTCTATCCCTCTCAAGTTCATGTTATTTCACCAGGCCAATTTTCTTGGCCTCTGTTTCATAGATCAGAAGTCTCCACATTTTCACTATAAACACTTCTGCTTCCTCATCCAGAACCTGTAGGAAACACACCCATGATTATCAACACAGTAAGGTTCCCCTCAAAATGAAAACAAAAACAAAATGTGCTTCCTCAAAATGCTTATTGTTAAAATTACTTGATGACAAATGTGCTTAATTGTCATAAATAAAAATAATAATTTGTAATATATTCAATTCTTTTAAACATTTCACATTCTACTATATAATATACAGTGGGTACGGAAAGTATTCAGACCCCCTTAATTATTCACTCTTTGTTATATTGCAGCCATTTGGTACAATCATTTATGTTCATTATGTACACACAGCATCCCATATTGACAGAAAAACACAGAATTGTTGACATTTTTGCAAATTTATTAAAAGAGAAAAAACAAATATCACATGGTCCTAAGTATTCAGACCCCTTGCTGTGACACTCATATATTTAACTCAGGCTCTGTCCATTTCTTCTGTTCATCCTTGAGATGGTTCTACACCCTCATTTGAGTCCAGCTGTGTTTGATTATACTGATTGGACTTGATAAGGAAAGACACACCTGTCTATATAAGACCTTACAGCTCACAATGCATGTCAGAGCAAATAAGAATCATGAGGTCAAAGGAACTG
>JAUMHI010000054.1:13898418-13943467 GCA_032359435.1 Enteromius unitaeniatus
TGTCCCAAACCTGTATTAATTTCTTTCTTGTGCTAAACACAAAATAAGATATTTTGAGTAACCAAACAGTAGCTGGTGCTCATTGAATTTAATACAATGTTCAACAGAAAAAAGAAACTCATTCAGATAAAAACAAGCTGAGAGAGAGTAAATGATGAAGCTAATACTTAGGACCATGTGATATTTTAGTTTTTCTTTTTGAATAAATCTGCAAAAATGTCAACAATTCTGTGTTTTCTCTGCCAATATGGGGTGCTGTGTGTACATTAATGAGGATAAAAAAAATTACTTGATTTTAGCAAATAGCTGCAATATAACAAAGAGAGAAAAATTTTAGGGGGTCTGAATATTTTCCGTACCCACTGTATGTGTATATTTATTATGTATATACACACACACACACACACATCTATATATGTAAGAAAAATGTGTTATGTTTATGCATTAAATATATTATATAATGTATATAAATATAACAGCAAATACACGTTAATATTTTCCAAATATATGCTTTATATGTGAGTCTTTATATAAACATAATAATTATACACAGTACACACACATATTATATGAAAAACTTTTTTTTTTGATGAGATTAATCCTTTGACAGCAATAATATATATATATATATATATATATATATATATATATACACACATTTATATATACTGTATATATAACGTATATATGGCTAATACAATAATAACACAATGCAGAGACAACTGACATTGGTTCATGTTGAATTTGTAGGCTTTTTTAGACATACTAATATTTAGTAGCATTAATAATATAATATATAATATAATAATATACATTTTAATAATTTTTTTTTGTTTGAAAAGAAAAAAACGTATGCACACCAAAACATGCACTGAACTGTGAGTCTACAAGGCGAACAATATAAACATCTGAAACGGCAAATTTTCGCTGTCATTATTGAGTGATAGAAATGAAGAGTTGATTTACCTCCCTGGCACCTCTGCGCTCGTTCAGGCATCAACTTCACTTCGTCATACAGAGATTTGTACATCTCATGCAGCTTTTCAAACTCCTCAGAAGAAGACATGCTGGAGCGATTATATCGGAGCGGGAGATTCTAGAAAACGGTAGTTCTCGGAGTCAGTGAGAAGAGGATAAAAGAAAAGCAAGTTGGCGTTTGTTGTTGTTTATTGCAAGAATAATCGGCTTCTCAAGAATAACAAGATCCTCGGGACAGCAGTAGCAGACGCTTCCTTGTCGGCCCTCGTGATTATAGGCGGTTTTGTTTTTGCCTGAAAACAAAAAGAGGGAAATTGACCCAAGTATTTATTTTAAAAACACGAACACCTAAAATTCAGTGATATAATAATATTTATGCGTATTACTTGTACTTTAGGATACTTTATGTTGCAATACGTAACGAGCGTGTGGGACTTTTCAAGCGGGCAAACGTACGGACAGCTTGCGTCAGAAATACATTGTGGGATCTGCAGTTTACATTTTCCAATAAACCCGTTTAAAACAGGTTTTGGGAATATGATCTGCGTATCTACACTTCAAGTGAGTGAAAGAGGAAAAGCGTTCAGATATTTGGAAATAACTTGCATAAACGATTTAAGATTATATTATGGCTTTTGCCAAATAAATAATAACAGACGTTAAAATTCCAATAGTTCCTGGAAAAACAATGTTTAAGTTAATTGTTAAGACACTTTATTGCCATTTTATAAATCACACACACAGAGAGAGAGAGTAAAATAATAATAATAATAATAACAATAATAAAAATAATAACAATTAATCTTACAAAAATGTAGTAAGTCAGTAAATTTAACTAAAATATAAATATACTAAATATAAAAATAAATGTTCAACAAGAATGTTTTTTACTATTTTGTTTGCATAGTATATGTGTGCGTGTTACTTGAAGATCCAGCCTATGCTGTTGGAAACTACAATCCCATCATTCCCTGGATCCCAGCTGTGGATGTGAGTGGGAGGCTGAACACAGTCACAGCGACGCTCAGGAGCAGAGCAGGCACTTCATAATGCTTATGCTCGTGGTTATTACGGCAGGTTTAGGGCTGCTCGCGCTGATTTTAAGGTTGTTTTCTCCTCAAATCAGGTAAGCAATTCTGTCTTTTTTGTCGAGAAAGATTTATGCTATTGAGCCCAATTCATTTTATGAAGACTGCATGCATGCATTCATTCAGTCAGGCAAGATTCGTACATTTAAGAAAGCGTAATATGCAGAAGGGATGAAAACATTATGATGTGAGAGACTACAGAAATCCCAGTCTATGGCTGTAAAGAAAGCATTGCAGCCACTGAAGCGTACAGCCCAGAGCAGTAAGAATGACAATTAAAATCCTGCTAAATAGTCGTAACTGTTAATCGAACCGAACACGACCTTTAAATAACAGATAACGCGTTATACATTTATTACGGTTTTATTTATCAAGTGTAAAATGCGCTCGCTACTATATTGATGGTTGTCCCGTGATGGACCCGCCTCCACTTACCATGAGCTGCTCTAGAAACCGGCCAATAGAATTGCAGCCTGGGCGGAGTCGCCCCGCCCATCGGCGTTACGGCGCTGCGTCATTGGCTCTAATTGTTTGTTGAAAGCTTTCTGCGTGGGATGAATCCCTTCATAGCTAGAAGTGTTAGCTGAATACATATAATCATTGTTTAAAACTACCTGTTCTTTAAAATAAATAAATGAAATAAAAGTTTTTTTCTATGATTGTGTGTATGTATGTATATATATATATATACAAACACAACAAACATATTTATAGCACGCTCATAGTACAGTTCTCAATATATATATAGAAATAGAGAACTGAAATGACAGAACAGATGAACTGGATGAGCTTTTAGTTAGATCCTGTTTCATATACTTCAAAATTGACTGCCACGACTGACCAATCATCTTTATTTTTGGCTGTTTTCAGCCTTCCTGTGATGCTCTTTTATAATATGTTTTAATGTTTGTGTAGAAAATATGCAGCAGGAGGAGCATGTGGATCCACAGGCCGGTTAGATGGAAAAGTTGCTTTGATCACAGGAGCAAACTCAGGAATCGGGAAGGAAACGGCTTTGGATTTGGCTTCTCGAGGTATGACACTTCAACACTTTACATTTCTTGAAAATGCCCAATGAACCAATTTGAATAATTCAGTTTAAATGCATAATAACACTTCAGTCCTGCTTGCGGACAGGTGCACGTGTGATTCTGGCGTGTCGTGATGTGGAGAAGGGCGAAGAGGCGGCGACAGAGATCCGTACACGTGTAGGTGGAGCTAAAGTGGAGGTGAGGGAGCTGGACCTGGCCGACATCTGCTCTATACGAGCCTTCGCTCAGAGATTCCTGAGAGGTATTGATATCCAATGCAATGCAAGCAATAACCAAGATTCAAAGGTCTGTATTGTTTTGATTTGAGTTTATAAACTAATGGCTTTTGTTTCTTCATTCAGAGGTTGATCACCTGCACCTACTGGTCAATAATGCTGGTGTCATGATGTGTCCTTATATGAAGACAGTCGATGGCTTTGAGATGCATATTGGGGTCAATCATTTGGGTAAGTGTGACTAATACTGTATTTATATTAATACAGTGTCAGTAAAGTGAAATGTGAATTTTTTCACAAGCTGGTAGTGCTTTTCTTTCTTTCATAAATAAAAGGCCACACACCTGTCAGGAATTATTTCATGACACATTATAGTAAAAAAATTACTTATGGTATTAAGAAAATAAGGAGATATGATTAAAACTAAGTTTACATATCTTCTGTAAATTATCTTCACTTAAAATGAATGTTATGCAGTGTTGTTGTTGAAATGATTATGAAACTTATTGAAATGAGGATGAAAGTACACTTGAATGCACTTGGAGATTGCTTGCGTTTAATTTATGGTATAATTATGTCAAGAGAAATAATACGTTTAGAAGTTAAAATAAATTCCAGTGTTGTTAGCTAAAACTATTAAAAATGGCAAAAAAATAAAATAAAATGTTATATGAAATAAAGCTGAAATACAATAAAATATACTTTTTGGACCAAAACTCGCCTTGGCAGCTAACTAAAATAAAATAAGTTTAGGGTTATTTACTGAAACAAAAGCTGAAATAAAAATAAAGATTACTAGACATTACAAAAATTTTTTTTAATTTTTTTTAAATGTTAATAAACATTATTAAACATTAGAAATAAAAAATAAAAATAAAGCTGAAAATTCTAGTCTACTTTCTATGAAAATAAGACTCACTTCTGCACTTTTTTTTTCATTCAGGCCACTTTTTGCTCACATACCTCCTCATTGGTCTGCTAAAGCGTAGCGCTCCTTCACGAATCGTGGTTGTTTCTTCACTGGGACATAATTTCGGCTGGATTCGGTTTCATGATCTGCACAGTCAGGGCAGCTACAACAGCGGGCTGGCTTACTGCCAGAGTAAGCTCGCCAACGTGCTTTTCACACGCGAGCTAGCGCGCAGGCTCCACGGTGAGTACTGATGGACATCAAACAACAATCTAAAAAGAAAAGATGAATAACGCCTTGCAGAAGATGTCAGTTTGACTTGTTTTCCATCAGGGTCAAACGTGACAGTAAACTCTGTGCACCCGGGAACGGTGAGGTCAGAGCTGGTGCGTCATTCTACTGCGATGTCGCTGCTGTTTGCGGTCTTCTCCATATTCTTGAAGACCCCGAAGGAAGGAGCTCAGACGTCTGTCTACTGCGCTGTCGCTGAGGAGCTCCAGTCAATCTCAGGCAAACATTTCAGGTGTACGACTTTTTGAGGAAATGCATTTCCACACTTTACAATGAGTTACAGTTTAAAGGGATAGTTCACCCAAAAACGAAAATTCTGACCATTGCCCATCCTCATTTTATTCCAAACTTATAGGACCTTTGTTCATCTTCGGAACACAAATGAAGATATTATTTATCAAATCTGAGAACTTTCTTAAACTAAAATATTCACAGGTCCAGAAACATAGCTAGTACATAGTAAAATAATCCATCTGACATCAGTGAATACTTTTTGTGCAGAAAACGACTTTCTAAAAATTCTTAACAGAAAAGAGTTCTCACTGTTAAAGCATAGCAGCGTTCACACCACAACTATAATGATAAAGGACGAAAACACTGACAACCAATCAGAATCAATCCTGCTATCACGCGCTTGAGCTTATAGTAAACAGACTGTACTGTTCACTGGTGTGGGCGCAAATATAGTTATCATCTTAATAATATCGTTCTTGGTGTGAAGGGGCCTTTAGAGGAGTCCTGGTTGCTATAGAAACAGTCAGCATTAGAAGATGTGTGCATAGGACTGAGCATGCGCAGGTCTAGCCTGAAAAATAACCTTTTTAAGCTAAACAAAAGAGACAACGTTCATGGTAATCTTTGATCAATAGATTTGAAGAATTTGATGTTTCTCCATTTAAAGTGATAGGAGCCGCACTAGTGTGCCTGAGAGGCGTACAAGTGACATGATTGCTTTAAAGGGACTTTGGTTAAACATATGTTAGTCTTGTTTAAATTGAAAGGAGAGCATGAGCATGCATCGCAATAGTCTGCTTTGGTTTACCAATGACTGTCTGTGGGGGAAAAAAACACAGAGGCATTTCTCAAAGTATCTTCTTTAGTGCTGCACAATGTCATACAAGTTTTGGAAAAAAAAAAAACACATAAGGGTGAGAATTTTCATTTTGGGGTGAAGGTGAATGCATTCACTGTGTTCCAAGTCATATAATGGCTTTGCATGTTAAAACAGATTAAAATCATTCATAGTTTCTTGTCTTTATATGTTATTAAGCCTCTCTCTCTGTCTCTCCCACACAGTGACTGTGCCCCTGCTTTTGTAGCCCCTCAGGGACGTAATGAGGAAACAGCACGGAAACTATGGGATGTAAGCTGTGAATTACTCGGGATTGAGTGGGACTGAAACGTTCATTTGACCTGCTTTTTTCTCTTGTTTTTTTCCATCCTTCTATATTTTTAGTTATTAGACTTCTTTTGTCTTATTTGGTTAAAATACATTCGTGTACACTTCCTCAAATCCAAGCTAGCACAACCCACCCTGTTTTCTTCTGTCATGCCCTTGTGACATGCAAGTATGAGTTTCTTTTGACTCTACAACGAATCTGTGAAACATTTTAAATGCACCGTTTTATTCTGTTTGTATTTTGAACACTGCTTTAACTCCCATCTCAGTATTGTCACATGAAGCCGCATATTTGAAGTCTTTTATACGGATGTGCTTTTAACTACTTTGGTACATTAATGACCAGAGATGAATATTTAAATATATACAGTAAAAAAAGAATAATTTTTGTATTTTCCTTTCTTTATTTGCTAATATATACAAATACACAAAGACGTGTTGCAAATATTAACAGACAACTGATAGATCAAGTAAGTTCATAATTAAAACAATTATTTAAAAAAATATATACTCAAATTTTAAAAAAGAGATAATTTGTTAGAGCCAAAGTATTGTTTTGTTTAGAGTATTTTGGTTGTTTGTATATTAATAAGTTTATGTATAATGTAATTATTAATTAATAATCACCCTTCAGGAGACATTTGTGTGTGACTTGGATTCGGACACAAGTATGTCCATTTCTTTGGCAACACTGCTGTAACAGTCTAATTGATTTTAGTACATGCATAGCACTTGTAAACAAACACAGTTCCTTCTGATTATTTTGGAATTGTCCACCTAAAAATGTTAATTCTATCATTTACTGAACTTCATGTCGTTCGAAATCTGTATGACTTTTGTCTGAGGAACACAAAATAAGATCAAAGTCATACAGGTTTGGAATAATATGAAGAGAAGTGAATGACAATTTTTATTTTTGGGTGAAATATACCTTTATCATATCCACCTCGCTTTTTAAACTGTGATTAACTTTGCACAATAAAATGTATACACATTCACAGAGTTCACAATATAAAACATTACAGGAGGGTCAGAGACGGTTTAATCTGATTAGCATACTGTAAATATATACACACCCTCTCTCTCATAAACATTCATAAACAGTGCACATAACTTCATGGCGTTAATTGTAGGGTAATCTGGTGTTATGGACAAACACTTCAATGATACAGTATATTTAGAAAATTGCAACGTTATTCTCAGAATCCCTTTCTTTCCAATTATAACTGTTAGAGTTATGTAGTACTAAGACACTGTGTGTAATTGGTGTCAGCACTCCCTCATCATAATGCCTGTAAATAACATATTCCCTTTTAGAATATATTTTGTAGTACGACCACATCTGATTACAATCTCTCATTGATGACCAAAAATAACAAACATTTTTTGTTTTTGAGAACTTAATTTTTTAACTTAATTTTTTTCACTTAATTAATGACATTATTGCAAACTTGCCATGAACCCAGATAAGAATTAATTTAATGGCAGACTCCAGATCTTCACTACCATGTGACTGTGTTCCACCAGGAAGAGATTTAGTCTCAGTGATTAAAATATCCCTTTTCCTGAGGTAAGAGAATAAACTCAGTCAAATGCTAAAAAAAACAAAGATGTAATTGTTGCCATAATTGTAAAACGTTTTGTAAAGTTAAGCAGTTTTCTTTCTGATGGCGACCAATAGATCGAGAGGGCTTTTTCTCACTTCAGATTCTCAGTGGAAGAGGTTTGGTAGTTAGACTGGTCCCAGGTTCAGCTAGAGTGTGAATAGACACGTGATACCGAAAGTGGCACAATGGTGATTCATTTCCTGGCATATTATTTCCCTCCAGCCAATCAAAGCAGAATACTTCAGTGACCAACAGGAATTATAGTTCACAATAGAAAATGGTAGTGGTTATCAGTTATTGCCTTGACGCTCGTTCCTGATGCTCTGAGAGCCACTGGCGACAGATGTCATGCATGACAGAGTCACCTGAGCTCTCAGCGGCCCGCATCACATCCTGAACAAATGGTGCAGCCTTTACGAGCTCAAGCTTCACGGCCTGGAGATACGCTGCCCGCAGCTTACTGCACTGAAGATATGCCTTTATCTACAGAAAGAGTAAGAAAGAAACAAGTGTGAATGAGAGAAAGAAAGTGTGAGAGAGAAAAAAAAACGGACTGAGAAAAGAAACACCACCTTGTTTTCTGGACTCTTAGATTCCAGAATCAGGCCCTCTAGTTCTTTAGCCTGAACAAAAAGAAAAACAAAATACATCTATATATATATATATATATATATATATTCTGAAATATATACACACATTATATACAAACTGTCTAATATATTTTAGATTCATTGCACAAACTGAAATATTTCAAGAGTTTCTTTTTTATTATTCTGATGGCTACAACTTACAGCTAAGGAAAATGAAAAAAAATATATATATATTATTTATTAATTATGCACTCAATACTTGGTTGGGGCTTTTACTTTTGCAAAAATAAATTAAGTCTTCAATGCAGCACAGCATGGAGACGATCAGCCTGTTGCACTGCTGAGGCATTATCTTCCTCTTGACAATACCTTATAGATTATCTGTGGGCTTCAGGTCAGGCAAGTTGGCTGGCCAAACAAGCTCAGTCATGGCCAGCAAACCAGTTATAAGAGGCACATGCTAAACTCCGGCCGGAAAATGAAATCAGCAACCTAAAGCTTGGCAGCAGACCAGCAGTTTCTGATTCAGGAATTGGTTTTAAGTGGAGAAAGTGCAGCCAAATTCCTGAAGACATCTGAGCAGGGTGACTCTAGCTTCTGTCCACTCCTTGTGAAGCTTTCCCAAGTTCTTGAATTAACTTTTCCTGACAATCTTTCCAAGGCTGTGGTCATCCCAGGTAATTATGAACCTATTAATAAACCACTATTTCCTTCCAGTCAACTTTCTATGAATATAATTCGATACAGCACTCTGTAAACAGCCAGCACTTTCAGTGATGACCTTCCGCGGCTTATCCTTTTTGTAATAGGCATAGTCGATTGTTTTCTGGACAACTGTCAAGTCAGTAGTCGTCCCCATAATTGTGGTTGCATGTTGTAAACTAGCCCATGAGGTACCCAGTATTTATCAATCAAATTAAGCTTAACATGGTTTGTTTTGGTGCTTGATATTAAAAGATGTTATTTTAATGTACATCTTAATTATGAACACAATGGTTTGTAGCGCAAACAGGTTTATCGTTTACTGAACTGGAAGCCTCACCCCATAGGCTTACTTGCGTGTTAAGGAAAAAGGTGGATAAGAACGTTTGCTTTTTGAATTAAATTTTTTAAAATAAAAAAATAAAGATATTCATTATAGTCAATCTTTTTTAGATGCACTTACATCAGCTGGACTCTTATCAGCTACTGAAACACAGCTGAGCACAATAGCGTCACAGTCATATTTAGAGGCTGTCCCAGACTCCCCTACACACTTCAGGAGCTGCCGCACAGACGAGTACTGACGCTGACGGACAAGACGCTGTCCGACCCGTATGTAAACCGCCAGTGCCTCCAGCTGGAAGTCCTGCATTGCATAAAAAAAAAAAAAAAAAAGAGAGAATCAGATCAAAAGTGATCGAGATAAGGATTCAGTCTGTAACAGACGTGCTGTAACTGCTTACCTGTATTACTCTATATGCAATGCCAAAACCCTCCTCAATGTTCTTGCCTCCCAGCATCACCTGTGCAATATACAGAGAGATGTTACAGTATTTGTAAGATGCATCTATATTTGTTTCAGGTAGAATTCATCTTTAGTCTCTGTTAGATTTATGCACAATGCTTTTATTTATATATATATATATATATATATATATACACACACACACACACACACTACTATTTAAAAATTTGGGCTTAATAAGACTATTTTGTATTTAAATAGAACTCATGCTTTATATTGATCAAAAGTGACAGTAAAGACATTTATATTACCAAAGAAGTCACAAAATACTAAGCTACTTTTTTTAACATTGATAATCACAGTACATGTTTCTTTGATGATTATTTTAAATTAGCATATTTCAATGATTTCTGAAGTATTATGTGACACTGAAGGCTGTAGTAATGGCTGCTAAACATTTTGCCATCACAAAAATAAATTACATTTTAAAATATATTCAAATCAAAAACAGTTATTTTAAATTGTAATAATATTTCACAGAATTAGGTTTTTTTTCTGTCTTTTCAATCCTATAAACAAGAAACTTCCACCAGAGAAGTCCCCTTAAATCAAACACAAACCCTTGTATAGTAGTGTACATATTTGCGGCAGACCAGGGGCCTGTTCCATAAAACAAATTGACTAAATAAGCCAGGTTTATTTCAATTAGTCTGACTTATAGCCAGTTAATTTGGTTTGAAATAAGTTAGGCTAAAAGAAAAAAAAATCTGCCAAAAGCCTGGCTTATTTGGTAAACTTGTTTTATGGAACAGGCCCCCGATCTTATTGCATTCATGTAAACAACAAAAGCAACAAAAACCTGGTTTAAAATGTTAGTAAAAATCTACATTAGACTATGCATATAATGTAATTGTAGCCTTAGAATATCGTTTTATGTTTATAACACTGCTTCTATTTAAGTAATCTGTAAGGTTAATGCTGTAAACCATATCCATACACGTCTCTTTTTCCACAATATGCATTATTATACATACTTATTCTCGCAAAATCAGCTCACGCAATCAGTGGGAATTCATTCAGGGAAATACTTACAATTAAACACTTACAAACATAATATACACACGTAACAAAGAACATAAAAGAGTAGAAATGTATTGATTTATTTTTGACATCCATTTTAAATTGTTTATCAAAATATTTCTGATAGATGGATTTGTTTTTTAACATATGCAGCATTCCCACTCTCCCCTTACAATATATTCTATCCTATAAATGCAAGACGTTTACACCTGTCTTGCATGCAACCAACAAAATTATGGTGCGGTCACGATTGCTATTGTTCTGTGAATGTTCACAGGTGAAATCAGGTCATTTCAACAGACATCCATCCTTTAGAAACAGAGATATGGAAGGTGATGCAGCAAAAATACTGCGTTTATGAGCATGTTCTCCTAGCTCACCTTGCAGGCCACGTCCACCTTCATGGGGCTATTTCCAAACAGAGTAGGTGGGGCACTGCTCCCTGTGAGGGTGGAGCCTACAGCTGTCCTGGATGGTGAGCTTTCACAGCGGTGCAAGAAGCGTGTAACCTCCAGCTGCAGCTCTATTGTGTGTATGTGTCTACAACATTTATGCTTTATCACATTAAAACATCCCAAAGCCAAGATACTAAGCAACATAAATAGAAAGTCTTATCAGTACTGACTATCTCATTTTAATTCTATGCATGTTATTACACATAATGCAAATAGTAATAAATTATATTAACTACAAGTTGGCATGCAGTTTGCATCGGGTTGTTTTTAATTTCTCCTCAATAAATCTAATTTCATCTAAAAATCAGTTTGACTAAGAAATTTAAACCCTTTATTACCTGGAGACATCAGTGGAGCTCATTTTCTTCCTGAAAGAGGAGCTGTGTGATTTCCTGCGGCTCTGTTGTTCCTGCAGGTAAGTTCTCAGGTGCTCTTTGGCTCGGATCAGCCAGCGCTGTTGTTCTCCCAGCTGCAGATATGACTGAGCACCGTGTGAAAAGAAGCGGATACAGGTCATGGCGGCACGAATATGATCCTACAAAGAAAGGGGAAAGAATTATAGCAGCATGTTATAGAGAAAGGGAAAATATATGCATGTGTGTTTTTAAGCACCATCATGAACTGCTGGAGTTGGTACAGAGAGTGGTAGTGTCCCCTGCGCTGGAGTAACTGACAGGCCGAAAGAAGGTAACGGCCCCAGGTCTCTAGTGTGGGGTCCAGAGTTTCTAACAGACCCTGCAGAGCCCCCAGCCGTCCACGTTCAAGACAGGGCTGAAAGACACCCTCCAGGAACACATCCTCTAAACACTCCTAGAAACAGAGATTAAAAAAGGATTATAAATACAAACATACATGTTCCTTGTATATTACATAAAACACACCTCTAAAAAGTGATTTTGGTGTTTTAAAAGAAGTCTCTTATGTTCACCAAGGCTGCATTTATTTGATTAAAAATACAATAAAATCAGCAATATTGTGAAATATTATTCATAATCACTAATTTCAAAGAACTGTTTTGTATTTTAAATATATTTTAAAATACAATTTATCCTAGTGATGGCAAAGCTGAATCTTCAAAAGACATTAAACCACACTTTACAATTAAATCTAAAATGCTGATGCATCATCGTTGTTGAAAACATTGCTTCTTAATATATTTGTGGAAACCTTAATAGATTGTTTAGTAATTACTAAAGAATAGAAAGTTCAAACAACAGCAATTATTTATAAAATGCCTTTATCACTTGGTATATTAAAAAAAGTTAAAAAGTACAAATTTATTTCTTTCAAATGGTAGTGTAGTTCTAATAATAAAAGTTAATAATAATAAAATAAAAGTGAGGTGTAAAGTGCTCTGTAAAGTCATAGAACCTTGTTCTGTATGTGGGTGAGTGCATCTCTCAGGCAGTCATGGCGTAGGTAAAAGCTGATGAGGCTTAGATGTGTGCCGTAAGTGAGCAGGTAAAACAGACACTCCTGATAATAGCCGCAGCGCTGAACTCTGCCCTCTGCTCCATCTAGAGAAGCAGAATCAGAGAGAGCCTCCTCCAGTTCACGCAAGGAGGCCAGAATGTCCTCATCCACTGTCTAAAAAAAATTAAATAAGACGGCAATCAGTGTGACTTTCTCTGGAAAAACTCAAGGAAAGTCATGGATCTCATCAAATGTGTCTTCTGGGTGTGTGTGTAGCATTACCGTGCTCAGAGTGGGTTTGACTGTGGACTCCAGGTGCTGAACGATCTCCTGCAGAAGTCTCACTCCATGGTTTAGCTGGTTCCGATCTACTGGTGCTTTCAGACAGCGGGCAAACTTCTCCCTGGCCCCGCTCAGATTCCCAGCCTTCAAAGACGCCATACCCCAGGCCTGCCAAACTCCGTTCGGGTCTAGTCCACTCTTAGTCGACACCTGAGCATTACAAACAAAAACTGATAGCTGAACCCAAAATCACAACAGGTCACTAGAATTAGAAACCACACGCAAAAGATGAGCATGAACACAACAGAACCAAGATAATCATGAATTTGATTAAATGTTGACATGACAGTCACCTCTGATTGAACCTTTACTTTAAATCTCACCTCCACAGCTAGCTGGTAGTGTTCGGCCTCCAGCAGCTGGTTGCGCAGACGTGTCACTGCAGTCATTTCCTGAATATCGTCCAGAGATGGAATGTATTTGTAGTTCGCAGTGACTAGGATCTTCAGCACATCCACCTTACTGATGTAGCTGTGGATGGAGAGAGATGAACAAATTAAAAACAAGTGAAAGAAATGTTCTATTTATTAAAATCCTGAACAAAAAAATTGTGGTTTACCCAAAAATATTAAGTAAGAAACTCAATCATTTTTAATTTTGATAATAATAATGAGTATCTTGAGTGACAAATCAGTATATTAAAATGATTTCTGAAGGATCATGTGACACTGCAGGCCAGAGTGAAAGGAAGGCTGCTGAAAATTCAGCTTTGCCATCAAAGGAATAAATGACATTTTAAAACATATTAAAACAAAAGATAGTTGATTTAAACAGGAAAAATATTTCACAAAATTTTTTTCCTGTATTTTAACCAAATAATGCAGCGTGGGTGAGCATAAGAGACTTTGGAACATAACAGAATCAATTCTGGTCTCACTCACTCACTTATGCTTAACAGAAAAAAAGATACTATATTTAGAGCACAAAGGTGTGTGTTTCTCACCAGTCACAGAGTGCCGGCTCGTGGCTGCATCCTGCGTTTACAAACATGAGTTTAGCACTGAACAGCAGCTGACGCATCACATCTGTCAGAAGACGTGCATCCACTTCAGGATTGGTCAGTTTGCGGGAGAGTGAGCGGCAGTGGCCAATCAGCTGCTGCCCGCAGGCTGCGTGATCACTGTGTAACGTCAGTATAGCGACACACAGAGATGCACTTGGTGCCTTTAACATAAAGAGAGACAAACTTTAGAAAATATAAACGAGACCACATTAATGCGTTTAAGCCAATCACTGTCAAACGAGCAATCCTTCAGCTTTATTATGAGTACAGATTCACACCTGTTCGTAGTAGAACTCGCTCTTCAGCTGCTGGTTCTCTGCTGGGTTTGGACTCAGGCGGTACTGCTTTTGTGGAACCTCAGGCAGACTGAGAACCCCATTTAGGACTCCATCAACAGATGCAGGGCTGCCAGCTGCTGAGAAAAGTTTAGTTTACAATCTTGTAATCAGCAATCAGAATGAAAAATATCTTGTGCATCGGACAAAAACAAATATAGACAAGTTTACCTTCTCCCTGTTCAAGCTCCTCATCTGAACTGCAAAAAACACAACAGGAAAAAAATCAAAGTACATAAGAAACTTAGATTAGGAAGTGCTGTGCTACAATTACAAATCAATTATATAAAATCCAGGTCCTATTTCGATTTTAGTACTTAGCACTAAAAAAAACCACAATATACTACTGTTTAAATGTTTGGGGAAAGTGTTTGTTTACCAAGTGCAAAAACATGATCATAAAGCTAATTTTTCTAAATATTTTATTTTAATATAACTTCAATTCCTTTCCAGCAAAACATTTAATTTAATAATTTAAATACATTTTAAAACAATTCTTGCTTACAAGGGCTTTTGTTTAAATGTATAATAAATGGAACATGCTACCACATTTCAGTGACACAAAAACCCTTTGAACACTTGCACACTTATGAAGGATGCTTTTAGAAGGTGTTTGTGCATGTGTCTTACTCCATGTGGAAGAAGTTGTAGCACTGGTCACAAACTCTGACAGGCTCTTCGGAGCCCTCTACAACCATCTTCCTGCTGGAGCAGGAATGACACACCAGCCTGCCACAGCGTCTGCAGTGGTGCCGCCTGTTAAACTGGCACAGGAGAAGATTTACATTAAGACTCAAATTCTTAAAGAAAGGCCTAATAAAGAGCTGAGCAGGAAATGACAAAAGGACAATATCCAATCACAAAAGCTCATTCACAGTCCATTTCACTCATACACTCTGCCTCTCTCACCATGGTGAATCTCTCCCTCTGGCAGACCATACAGATGTGCTGTTTGTGGTCTGGGATCCAGTCCTTGCGGTCAGGGGTTTTCTCTGGAGGGGTGAAAGGTGTGGCCAGCTGCCGGATCCTCTTCGCACTGGGGCGTCTCTCACTGGAGGGTGTATGCATGGGTGTGCTGCCTGAAGAAAGTGTGTGCAAACTTATAAACTATAAGGACTTTTTACCTTCTGGGTTGCATGCTAAATAGAGTTAATTTAGCTTTGTACCTGCTGATGGGGGAGGGGTGTGGCTTGGAGAGGAGGGGCAACTTTCCTGGGCTGGACACTGCAGAAATGCATCCTGCAGACTAATGACAGAGTCTGGATGACAGAGAAAGATTAGTGAAAAGAAGAATTGCAATGCAATGATTTCAACCACAAACATTGACAACTGGACTGATCCACTGTTCCAACTCACCAGAACGCGACCACTCTCTGGGTGCATAAGGAAAATCAAGAGCCTTCTGGGAGTAATCTGCCAGTAGGGTGTCAATGTGTTGGTTGGTGATGCCAGCATCCTGAGTTGGCAGAAGGCTCCGTAGAGTGCTGATGGCAACAGTAGCCCAGTCTACTTTAAGATTCATCAGCAGCTGCTCCAGCATAAGAAGCGGATCAGACAGCAGGGAAAAATAGTCCTGACGAGATGCTTCCGGCAAAGTGAGAAGAACCTGTGACAGGTACACACACCATGATATTCGGTCAGAAGCATTGCCGCAGAATCAATGTGTTTTGGTTAAGTCAAACATTATTACCTTGGAGCCAAGGTGAAGGGCATTGATGTGGCGCCTTCGAGCTGGGGTCATCTGACTCTGGAAGTGTAGGGTGAGGTAGTCTGACAGGAAGTGGCAGGCAGCTAGTCCAGGTCTTCGATCCAGTGCTTGCTCACTAACCTCCAAACCCACTGAATCAGAGAGAGCCTCTAAGAGCTGCAGAGAGACACACAGAGTCAAATCTGTTTTCTTCTAGCGCCATTCACAATTAGTTTGGAATAAGACAAATCACATATATATATATGGGGCAGGCTTGGCCTAATGGTAAGAGTCTGACTTTTAACCTCAAGGTTGCGGGTTTAAGTCTCATGTCTGGCAGGTATTGTCAGTGGGGTGAGTGAATAACCAGTGCTTTCCACCTTCAATTTCATGACTGAGGCCTTGAGCAAGGCAACAAAATACATAAAAACACACATACACACCTGGAAAGCATCTTCTGTGTGATTCTGTTCTAGGAGGCATAGCAGGTGATCAGTCTGCAGCTGCATTCGAGACCGATCAGAGACTGAATACAGCCGCACCCACTGGGTACACAACTCAAACTCCTGAAAACACACAAACTTACCCTTTATAATATATGCAGTTTTTCATTAAAACTGACAAAAAGCTTTTGGCTTCATAATTCACTCTGATGATATCTAATTCCTTTGTTTCAAACATTTTGGTCTGCTGTGAACAGCTGCAGGTACAGTGAAATGTCACCAAATCAATCAGCATTACCAGGTTTCGGGAAACTGTTACCTCTCTGTATTTTAAACAGAATAGCTGTTACCTGAATTCCCTCTTATGATGCCTAACTTTAAAAAAAAAATGCTTGCTTAAGACAAATATACAGCAGAATCACAGAATATGGTAACATTAGAGGTTACATAATTACTGTTTTCTCTGTCACTTTTATTAAAACTGGCTTAAAATTTCTCTCCAATGAATGGCTCCAAATTCATTGAGGTGATGTTTTAACTCCTGTTTCGTACACATTTTGGTCTGACATGAACAGCTGCAGATATACAGCAGGGTCACCAAATCTGACAAGACAGATAACAGACTACCAAAATCTACTACCACTCTCGATTTCACACAGAATGGCTTTGATGCTACCCAGATTCATTCTGATTTTGTCCTATGTTTTACAAGCCAGATACAGCAAATCTGACTGCATTTTACACAGAGCTGCTTTAATTCATTCTGGTGATGTCTAATCTTCTCCGTTTCATGCTCTAGAAAGCATTTTGGTCTGATGTGAACAGCTGCAAAAACACAGTATTGTGAACGGAGATAATTGTGAGTGAAGTCAATACTACAAAATAATTCAGCACCAACTGGACATTTCAGTCAATGCAGGAATGCAGCAATACATCCAGGAGACCACTGTACCATTGCAATTTACAGTAAGTTTACACAAAATCAGCTGTACTATTCAGTGATTGTTTTTGAAGTCTTTCCATAGACTTACCCTGGCCTCCAGCATTAGATTGAATACGGATTCAGGATTCTTTGCAGACTCCTCCCTCAACTCTTGCCACGTCTCCCATGGCAAAGGTGGCTGCAAACCCAGCATCTAAATGACAAAATTATATCAACAGCCAACCACTTCAATGTGAACATTACAGTTTATTTGCGCACAAACGCTGGCACTGCTTGTAATCCAAAAACAACAGTAATTTCAGCCTCTGTCTGGAGGTTATAAAAGCAGACAGAAGATAACATGGTACTGCAGTTGTTGTTTTTTAATACTTACTTGCATGTTTGTGTACATTAAAGTGTCTCAAAATAAAGATACTACATAAATTATGGGAACACAGTAATACATGGGTAAAAATACAAGCATATAGCAAATACTGTAAATAAGAGAGAAGAGAATTACTGACCCGTTGGTACATGTCCAGCTCATGTTTCCTCTGCTGAAGCTGCTCTCGGAGTGGATTCTGGGTGTTTTGGTCACTCAGACAGAATTCCAGTAGCTCTAAACACTGTTGTAAAGGCCAGCGGTCCAAACCCTGCAGAACCACACGTCCCCGTAGCTCCCAGTCCCTTACACGAAACAACTGCTCTGCACTGCTGAATTCTTAACAAAGATACACACACAAAGATATCTGTAAAACATCCCTATTCATGGTCTTGTCTGAACTGTTTAATAATTTAGTATTTTTTATTTTCAAGGATTTTTTTTCTTTTTCACAGCATGCAGTCAAATACTTCAACTGTGTGTTCAAATGTGTTTTATTATTTGCGAATTAATTTTACTTGGATGTACATCACAGTACATAGAAGAAAAAGAAAAAGAAAAGCCCTGTTGCCATTCCCATTTCATCTCAACTTTACATGAAACTAAATACAGATAACAGGCATACAGAGAATAAAGATAACTGACTGTTACTGGTCACTAAACTGTCTGCAGTGGTACAAAACCCTTTGTCTTAAACGTTAACTTTTGACATTTTTTTAAAAGTCCAAGATATGTAAATTTGATCACTTATGTGACTTCTGATGATAAATCCAAGAGTAAAATCTATACCAGAAACTGTCACCCAGGTAAATCTTACCTTGCAGTGCGGTGCATGCCAGTAATTTGTCCCGGAGTGCCCCCTCCTGACTGCAGGGTTGTGCATACAGCTCTAGGAGCTCTAGGGCTCTGTTCAGATCACCCATGTTTAGTGCTTGCTGAAAAGCCTCGGCAGCCATTGCTTGTCCCGCATTGTTCTGCAAGTCAGAAAACAACATTCCCACCACAGGCTTCCCACAGAGAGCTGCCCCAAGACCCTCATCATCTTCCAACGATACCCCTAGAACTGGCTCAGCCATGGTCCGTAGGTACATTCTTAGGATAGGGAAACTTTTAAGCAGGGATTCCCCTTCCTTTGAGATCTGGTCTCCATCCAAAACCACTTCTTTACGTCCAGATCCACGGAAATATCCTGACCAGCCAGAAGAGGTTGCTCGTGTCACGCCACCCCGACTGGCACTGAGGCAAGCCAGGGTAGCGACAAGGGGGGAACGGGACTTCAGAAAAGACAGCGCAGATGGAGTCAGGAGGAAAGAAGAAGGAGGGCATGAAGATGGTGAGGGTGGAGAGGTGGAGAGATTAGTGGATGTAGCAGACATTTCCTCCACAGACACCTCAGACTCAGAACTGGGTTCAGAGGTTGTGGCAGGGTCAGAGAGGTCAAGGGACGGGGTGCACTCCTGAGCGTACTGCTGGAGAATTGAGGCAATGCTGGCTGGGCAAAACACCCCACTGTTGAGCCCTGCAATCCTCGGTTGGCCCTGAGAAAAGGTCACAGCCCTAGAATCCCAGAGAGGGAGAGCTTCACAGCAGCGCTGAACTATAACCTGTTGCACACTCAAGCGCAACCGCTCCTGCTGCAGGAGAGACAGAACCCTGCAAAAACAGACATATGACTCATTCTTAATATTTGTTCATTTGTAAAATGCAGTGATAAATATTTACCTGTCAGGTGACACTTGTCTATCAAAGAGCAGGAGAGAGAGAAGCTGGGCAGGTGACTGAAGCAACAGTAAAAGAGGATTTCCAAGTTTCACTTCTGTGGACTGATCTAAGATTAGATCACAAATTTCAGACTCTTAATACCTTAAAGATTCCAGTCAACAGCACTGAAATGGCATGTCTATAGTCTTACCTTCTGACCATAGACTGCGCACCAGTACTGAAGCCAACACATTGACATAATCAAGGAAGTTGCGTATGTAATCTGGCCTGGCCGGGGCGCTGTCAGGCTCAAATGGGCAGAGCTGGTCTAGATACTGTAGGAGCTGTTTCATAGCAGTTCGCACTGGGTGGGAATCGAGTTCAGACTGCTTAAGACCAGCCTGTTCAGCCAGCGCTGTCAGGAGAGAGCTTCCCACCAGACCATCTACTACAGGGGAATAAAAAAAGTGCACAACATAAATTATATTTTAAAGACATCAGGCCACATAAAATTTAAAAACCTTTGAAAGAGAGTTGTATTGGATGTAATATGATATCTTATTACATTAAGAATGAAAAAAGAAACTCTCCAGTTAATCCAAACTATTGGATGTAAACAACAAAAACATCTTTCTCAATGGATTAGAATTATAACAAGAGTTGAAATTAAGATATCTTAAATAAAATATATATTTTTTTAAGAAATAAGAAGATACATTTTGTAATGATTGACTTTTTATGTTGTGTTGACTTTATGTCATAAGTTTGACTTTAAATGTTAACTTTTGTGTCAATCACAATTTTTAAATTCTTTAATTTTTCAGCTCTCATAATTTCAACATTTTATGTCATAATGGTTTTGTATATTGGCTTCCAATAAAATTAGCCAACGAAAACCACCCAAAAAAGAATAACATTTTTATATATGGTTCAGTAATAAAAAGACTCTCTGAACCAATTTAAGTGGTTTTAAAAAGTGGTCTTAAATGTCTATAGACCACAGAGCGCTGAATAAATGAAAAAAAAAAAAAGACAATTTACTTATCACTAATGTTTTAGGCAATAATACATTTTGTAAGGTGCTCAACTACAAACACAGTGAGCACAAATATAAACAATTCTTTAAAAAAAATCAAAATAAAATTACTAATATCATCATGTTTAGTGCCAAAGAGTTTGATATCAAAGATAATGCCAAGTAGGGGTGGGTGATATAGCAAAAATATCACATCACAATTTATTTCAGAAATATTCTTTGTTAACAAATAAACATAATACGAATAAAACAAACTGTGTTTTTATTTTTCAAGAAGAGTAGGTGTATTTAGCAGTATTGAATTAACACATATAAAAAGTGAAACACTATATCATTGTTTTAAACCAGAATAAAAGTTTATTTTGGTTACTCAAAATATGGAGTATTTGGTATTTTGTGTTTAGCACAAAAAAAGAAATTAATAAAGGTTTGGGACAACATGTAGGTGAGTAAATAATAACACATTTATAATTTTTGAGTGAAGTATTTTTAATGACGTTTAGTTCTGTCCCTTTAAGAGCTGTACACATCTAATATACTGACACGCATTTGTTTTTCTCATGATTGTTTACTTTCACTTTAGACACAAGCAACTGTGTTAAACGCAGTTTGTTATTGACAGTATTACCACAATCAGATGTGATAAATATCTTAGTTCAGTAATAAGGTCCCATTTTACAGGCTTATAGTGCACGCTAATGTTTAATCGGTTAGACTTATAAATAATGTACTTTTGTGATTGTGAATACGTGCAGTGTCTGGTGACTTTAACTCTACCACTGAGTTAACACTGATGTGAATGTATGTCCCGTTGTATAGCATATTGAGACGGAGGCGTAAGAACTGCAGATGATAAAATGCCACAACACCATGATATTTCTTAAAAAGCAGATTGTGAAGAATTTTTTTATCATCCACGATCAAAAATCACCATATTGCCATATATAGGGGTATATAATCACCATATACCCCTAATGCCAAGTTCACTTTGCTAATACCTGAGGTGCTGGTGGCAGAGATCAGGGTTTGAAGTGTGACCTCTAGACGCTGATTCAGGTTTAGCCGGAAGACAATGCTCTCCTCTGTTAATGTTGAATGACAAGACAGCAGCACTTCCTGGGCACTACAGCCAAAGGGGCTGTAGACTGCATTCTCTTCTCCATTACAGTCTATAGTAGAAAGATTTTAAAATAAAGAGGTTATGTAAAGTAAAACAAAAATATGAGCATGCAACTATAAAAAAAATCTTTACTTGTTACTTTACTGGTGGAGGTTCTATTAAGGATCTTGCTGATTTGTTGCAGTACTGAAGGGAAGCCTCTAATACCGCTGGTTTGAGGAACCTTTAGATCTACTCTTATACCTGTGGTGGACAAATCAAGTCAGGACTCAGCAATAAAGACAGCCCAAATAAAGTTGTGTGACTCACCTCTGGCCTCCAGAAAGCTGCTGAGTCTTCTTTCGGCAGTCTCCAGCAGCTGCCTTGAAGTTTTCCACAGTGTGCAATGACAGCAGGAGAGGTCAAAGGCTGCCATAGCTGCAGGGCTAAACTCTTCCAGCAGAGGTTGCACAAGGTCTGGAAAGTCTACAGAGCGCTGGGAGAGCCAGAAATTGTCCTCTAGACAGGGTATGGGACGGCTTGAGGTACTAAGTAAACGTTCGGCCACATCAGAGATAGAATAAAAGGCCATGCCTAAAAAAAAAAAAAGAAAGACAGCAAATAGGTCTATAGATATCAATAATTCATACAAATGTGACCCACTTTATTCTTTTATGGGTTAGCCTTAGGCAATTATACCACCATTATATGTATCATATTTGTTAAAAAAAAATCCAATACTAATGAATTTTGGGGTGCTAATAATAAAAAAAACATCATACTCTCTCACAAAATATGACGTGTATTTCATAGCAATGATGTTCCTCTGAGACAGGTCAGAACTATTTGTTAAATTCTGTGCTGATTTTTACATACATGTCTAAAGACATTTATTAACATTTTTTATCCATTTTCAAATCTATTATTTGTTAATCTACTATCTATTATCAGATTTATTTATTTTTTTGCAAAAAGTAGTTGAAAAAAGTTTTAGTGTAAAAAGTTGTTTTTTTTACAGGGCTACACTTAAACAATTACTATATTTAAACAATCCAAATCTATGGCATGTCCTCTCTAGATAGGTAAATGTGCTGAATACCTGCGGCTGCTGCACTCCCAATGCTTTTAAGTGTAAATCTGCTGCTGCTACCCATTCTTGTCCTGCCCGCCGGAGCAACACCGACTGCCCCAAGACCCTCTGAAGATGAGGATGATGAAGGCACTGACTGACTCTCTATCTTCTGCTCCACCTGAGCCAGCTCAGCCAGGACCTCCCGATACCGGTCCATAAAGACCAGTTCACCTGCACACTCAGAGTTCTCCAAGCCATACATCGCAATCACCTAATATACACACAACACAAACACATGGCATTAAAGAAGCCAAAACGGATGGATCTAGACAATGGTTAATGAGATCCACACAGAATAAATCAGTGCAGAAAATGCTAAAAATGTTTTCCTTTCAGACCTGCAAATTTGCTGTACCCTAAAATGATAGAAAGGGGTAGTAATACGCCAATATACAGTTCATCTTCCACTGGAATGACATCATCTGTGGGGTTTTAGAGTCAGAAATGACATCATGTCTCACCTGCTGGGCCTCTATGTAGTTGCCTCTGCGTATGCAGGCAATGAGGAGAGACTCAGGTGGGGAAAGCATCGCAGGAACCAGCCAGCTGTGGGGTCCACCACACAGACACACTGCACTTCCGCGGCACACAGCCCCAGCACACACTCCGCCATCTGCCGCATAAACAGTAACCAATGTGAGTGTTTAGCCAGGATGTGGGAAGTTAGTTTTAGTAGGTGTGTGAACTGACCTGAAGTGCTGGTGCTGACCTCCCCATTCTGTCGTTCAGATGAGGCATGACGTTCAGAGCGGTGCCGATGATTTCTTCTCTTCCTCCGAACACCTGAGCTGCTGCTGCCACTGCCCTGGCGTTTAAGAGGAAGTGCTGGACTGGGGAGCGGAGATGGGAGGCACAGACCATCTATAAACAAACAAACACATCATACATTAATACAGTGTTTCACTGTTCAAAAATTAGGGGTTAGTAAGATTTTTGGTGATTTTTTTATGTTTGAATAAAAATACTGTTAAATATTATATTATTATTATTACTACTATAATACAATTGTGCTTTTTTGTGAAGGCTGTCTTCCATTTTTGGGGATCTTTGGTAAATAGAAAATTCAAAAGAACTGCATTTACTTCTAATCTTAAATTAGAACATCTTCAACTACCCTTATATCTATACCTATTATAAATATCTTTATTGATTAATTAAATGCATCCTTACTGAAACACAAATGACTCCAAACTTTTGAATGGTAGTATATGTATTAAATTCTTGCAAAATGAAAATCAAAATACTAAATCACATTTCTCACCTTTCCCATTGCCATGGTTACTAGTAACGATCTGCAATCTCCACTGTGCTTCTGCCGTGTATTTCGATAATCTCTGTAACCGGGCACTGAATGTTTCTGTTGTGACAGAACATCCTAGACTCTCTGCAAACTCCACATCAGCCGCAAGTGCCCTACCATCCTCCTGCCCGACCCCACATACACCCTCCAAGCCCTCCTTCACCAGTCGCAGAATCCCTTCCATTACACTCAAATCCACCAGAAACCCCCGACACCCTGACATCAGGTGGCCCAGCCCAGGGATCATCTGATCAGAATCTCTACTTTGGATCTCTTCTTTCAATTCCTCAATCGATCCACCTTCCTTTTCTGCACTGCTTATATTTTTAGCACTGTTTGGTTTTGTTTTCTCTATGTTTGTGTCCAGTTGGGTTTCTGTGGCAGTGCTGATCTGATCTGATTGTGGGCTGAAGTCAGAGTCAGAAAGAAAGAGAAGGGAAAAAATGTTCTCCAAGAGTTCCAAACGGAACAATGCTGGAACAGCTTCCAGGTACAGCTGACATTCCGATAAGTAGTGCTGGAATAGATCAGAGCATCCTAAGAAGAGTAAAAATGAAAATGTTATCACATTTATTTAAACTTCGCCATACACATTTACAGAAAAGGTTACCCTTGTAAAAAGGTACCCCTACAGTGATATATTAAAAAATGGTAATTATCGAATTCATGGCATCACTATGGCATTTAGCAAACTATTAAACCTTTTAGAAAAACATAAGACCATGGTACCTTTTTGTTACTGCATTACAAAAAGGTTCAAAGGAATAATATAATAAAAATATGAACAAAAATTCTAAACAACAAGTTAAAATATGGGACACACATATTCAATCTTTATTTTTCACATTGTAGATTAATGAAATCATCAAAACTATGAAATAGGAATAGGAAATACTAGATGACTAGATGATTTATTATTAAGATCAGCAGTTCCATCACCTTCGGTTGGCTCCTCCCCCTGACCCGCCTCTGTCTGCTGCTGATGCAGTGGCTCACAGTCCAAGCAGCCGGTGTGCATGTGTGCATTCACACAGATGGCATAGAGGGCATACTTCATGGCACAGAAGCCTTGAAACAGAGTGACGTTCCGCTGGACAGAGCTGCTGGGCGAGTCCACTAATGAAGGGTCTCCTGCAACCATAGAACAGGGATTTAAAGTTTCTACAGATCCATGTGAATTCAAATGTACCCCCCTGTGTCTCATACCAGTTCTTTGCAGCACTTCCAGAATTCTGTGCTCCTCGTATTTGGTGAGGGGTGTCAGGGAGTGCAGCACATACAGGGCAGAGTGATGGTCCAGTAAGTGTAAGTGACTCAGCAAGGCATCATGGGATATCCCTCTGAACAAGTATGCATAGCAATAAATAAACCAACATGTGCACTACTGTTCAAGAGTTCGGGAATAATAAGATTTTAGTTTCTTGCAAGAACTTTATACTTTTATTTGTCAAGGATGCATTAAATTAATCAAAAGTGACAGTAAGGATATCTAAACTGTTACAAAATTGTTTTTTGTTTTTTTTTACATTTTCCAGCACAATCTTTTTTAATATTAATAAGAAAGGTTTCTGCAGGATTATGCCACGGAGAAGACAGGAGTAATGATGGTGGAAAGCCATCAGCTTTACAATCGTAATAATATATAATGTTAAAAAGTTATTTTAAATAATAATATTTCTCAGTTTTGCTTTTTACTGAATTTATGATCAAATAAAAGGCAACTTTGAACTTTAAATAACAACAGTGTTTTGACTCACGGGTTGTTCTGGTCGCACCATTCCAGCACTCCAAGTTGAGAGGACAGAGTGCAAGCTAACTCACTCAGTACTGAATCATTTGTCTGGGGCTACAGAGAGACAGAAAAAAACTCAATCATCAATAGACATTCACTCAAATATATATATGTTATAAGTATATATATATATATAGACACACACACACAATAGAACAACAATCTACAAAAAATTGGATCATCTCCACCACACAGCTGATCAAATGGCTACAAAGATCACTCTTCTTCAGAATGTCATTCACTATCTCTAATAGACTCAAATGAATTAAGGCTTATACCTCATGTGTCTTGCACAAGCACACGTCACATTTTAAAAATGGTCAAGTCAAGATCACACCTTAGCTGGAGGGGATTTTTGAAGTAAATATGTACTGATGTAAAAATGATCCTGTTCACACTGAACATTACGTGCACTGAACATGTGTGGCCCCTATTAGACAAGCCATTTCCAGACTGTCTACCCACTGTGAGTGAGTCATTCTCAAACAGCTGCAATTTTTACTGACAGTCATACAGTGGGAACAGAAAGTATTCAGACCCCTTTAAATTTTTCACTCTTTGTTATATTGCAGACATTTGCTAAAATAATTTAAGTTAATTTTTTCCCTCATTAATGTACACACAGCACAGAATTTTTGACATTTTTACAGATTTATTAAAAAAAGAAAACCTGAAATATCATATGAATATTTAAGTACTCAGACCCTTTGCTCAGTATTTAGTAGAACCACACTTTTGATCTAATACAGCCAACAAGATGCAACAGGTTTTTCACATCTGGATTTTGGGGATCCTCTGCCATTCCTCCTTGCAGATCCTCTCCAGTTCTGTCAGGTTGGATGGTAAATGTTGGTGGACAGCCATTTTAGGTCTCTCCAGGGATGCTCAATTGGGTTTAAGTCAAGTTAGGCCATTCAAGAACAGTCCCATTAATGTGAAGCCACTCCTTCATTATTTTAGCTGTGTGCTTAGGGTCATTGTCTTGTTGGAAGGAAAACCTTTGGTCTAGTCTGAGGTCCTGAGCACTCTGGAGAAGGTTTTGGTCCAGGATACCCCTGTACTTCAGGTGGTGTTTTTGGCAAACTCCATGCAGGCTTTCATGTGTCTTGCACTGAGGAGAGACTTCCGTCGGGCCACTCTGCCATAAAGCCCAGACTGGTGGAGGGCTGTAGTGATGGTTGACTTTATACAATCTCCCATCTCCCGACTGCATCTCTGGAGCTCAGCCACAGTGATCTTTGGGTTCTTCTTTACCTCTCTCACCAAGCCTCTTCTCCCCCGATAGCTCAGTTTGGCTTCTGGTTGTCCCAAACGTCTTTCATTTAAGGATTATGGTGGCTACTGTGCTCCTGAGTTAAATATATGACTGCCATAGCAAAAGGTCTGAATACTTAGGACCATTTTATATTTCAGTTTTTCTTTTTTAATTTAAAATGTCAACAATTCTGTGTTTTTCTGTCAATATGGGGGTGCTGTGTGTACATTAATGTGGAAAAAAAAATAACTTGACATTTTAACTTTGCTAATGATTTTAGCAAATGGCTGCAATATAACAAAGAGTGAAAAATTTAAGGGGATCTGAATACTTTCCATACCCACTGTATATTTGACTACTGACCTGTTGGTAATGTAGGACTCTTAAAAGGGTTTTGGCAGAATCTAGGCTTTGACAATGCATCCAGCCCAACAACAACAAGAGGCGAGACAAAGGCTGAAACTCAGACTGCAATAGTGTCTCCAATTTGGCAAACTCCTCCCGCTTTATGAGATCCAAACCAGTAAGCTGCAATCAACAAAGACACATCACTGCAATTATAAAATTAAAGAAAAAATTGTGTTGAGTTCATCTATACATTTTTATAAATATTGTTTAATGAAACTTGATTAACTTGTAAAGTCTCACTGACTAATGCAAAATAATCAATTCGATTTTACGCATCCATTTATTTCTACAGTAGGCCTGTGTTTGCCTGATTGTGCACACCTACCAAAACCTGCTCCAAAAAGTGCTTTCCAGTGCTCAAACACTCAAAGTAAATGGTTTTCCACACCAAACGCTTGTCACCATGACAGCACAAGCCAAGCATGACCTTTTCCAGATCAGGCAAGTCATCTAGAAGGAAACAGAGATTACTTTTTGACAAGTAGTAGCAAAATGTTTTTAAAAAAAAAGATCACATGCAAATGGTGTGACAACTGAACATGGTTTGGGAGGGAACTATGACCACATGAGCAGAAGTGTGAAAGGTCTAAATAAACGGGGTGAAATGTGTGAGTAACAACCTCCTTCACTTCCTTAAAAAAAAAAAAACACACACACAAATTGGTATCAATACCACTATTTATGGTGGCTCGGATTTGCCTTTTAAGACTTTAAACTACAGTTGACCTCTAGTTTTTTTTTCTAGATAAAATAACATTAAGAATCTCAAAAAAAGTAAAACAATTCTATTCCTGAAGAATTTTGAAAAAAATAAACATGGTTTCCATAAACAATATTAAACTGTACACCAATCATTAACGAAACAGACCAAACTATTACTAGTGTTTCAATGTCAGTCGCTGGCTAAAAGACTGAAAAATGACGAATTATTGCACAAGCAAAAAGTGATTCTGTTCCTGTTTGTCTATATGATCACAGTCAACTTAACTGACTCACCCTGTGTATGTGGAGCCTCTCTCAGCAGTTTCTCCTTGAGCAGTCTAAGAGCTGTGGAGCTGTACGACATCAACAGAGTCTGACCCCGCGGCCTCAGCAGACATCCCAGAATTCTCTCCTCTGCCATGGGCCCTTCTCTAGCAGACCACAAACCCTTCCACAGGGTCTCTAGGTGAGCATTTGACCTCTCTGGTCCCCATGGTGCTAAAGCCAGCACTGAACACACCTCTTCCACCCATTTCTCATTCCTCTCATCCACAGGCACGTTCACTCGCTCAGTGAGGTGCTGGATGAAGACATCCTGTAAAGCGTGGTCTCTGGAGTGGCCTGAGTTCTGAAGGAAGCTGATGAGAGAGTGGCAGAGCCGTGGCTGCTGGCGGGTTAAAAGAGAACGGAGGCAGGATAGAACAGCAGCACTCAGTGGAGGAGTGGAATCAGATGGAATCTTTCCCTTTACTTCCTCAGAGTACAGGAAGGCTTCATGCAGCTCCTATAGATGAATAAAATAAATGAATATAATTTAAAACAAACACATTACTTTTAGTGACCGTGTAAAAATCTTTCAGGCCATCAAAGAGATGTAACTGATATTACCACAAAGCATACAAGAAATTTTGCCTTAAGGTGCAGTTAAAGTTTACCATTTTTATTTTATTTTTTTGCAAAGTTTCAAGGCCAAAATAATTTCTAGATCATTCCATGCTAGATTTAGTTAATTTTGGTTAACGGACTAGCCAAACTGACCACACTGAAAACTGCTTGGTTTAAGACTGACTTTTGTGTAAGCTGCACTACATACAACACATGACAAGAGACCTTTTTTAGACTTCTCAAATACTGTCACCTAAAAAGAGTTGATTTTCAAGATTTTAAGCTGATTGAACTAAAGGTAAATCCCTTTTGTATCAAATGGCTTTATTAATTTTTAACTTATTGTACACAACAAGGTAGGGTCAATAACTGTTCCTCTGACGTGAAAAAACACTAACACGGGAGGGCTGTGGCTAGCTCACCTATTCTGTTCACGGTATACACCAATAAATGTGGTTCAGGTCAGGATAATAATTTTTTTATTACAATTTTGGATGATACAGCAATATTGAGCTTATTACTCCTTTGCAGTTTTTCTTGGAAGTTGAGTAAAGGTTTATAGGTTGGTGCGATGATAATTCTTTGATTTTAAGTTAAATAAAGCCTACAGTGATCTTTTACCCTAGATCTGTGGGGGGGATCATATTTCTTTAATAATTAACGGAAAGTTTACTGAACAGGTTTCATCACATTTGTTATGTTGGCCTTCTCACATCAATAGCATGTGTTCCAGACACCAGCAGAGGCTATTTTTTCAGTATGTTTTTGAGTATGATAAGATGTGGCATAACAGCATGGTATGGAAATCTCACTCTCCAATCAAAATCGAAACTTGCTCAACTTGTACAGACTTCTTTAAAAATTGTAGACTGGGAAGTGAAACGACCGATTCAAGAAATGTATGAGGTAGCCATTTTAACACAAGCTAAGAAAATTGTTTTACGTGATACACATTTAAAATTAACAATCCAATTAAGACAGCAGTATTTGTTTTAAATTAATATAATAATATGTTTGACTTCTCCTTTTTCATTAAAATTGTTTAAAAACTGAAACTGAAAACTGAAATGCCATTTGATAAGATTTGTGCGTGTGTATGTGTGTGTGAAACCAGTAAATCATGTCATTTTATTGCTTAAAATAATGTTACTATAGACATTGTCTGACCCCACTCATCCTCTCGTAAGACTCTTGTCTGTTATAAGGCTGCACTCTATCACTTTATCATACATTCATGCTCCATTTGCACTACTCTGTCTGGTTTGCACTCTCTGCCATGAGCCTTAACTTGTATATTGTATTGATTTTATGTTACATGTATAATTGTATTTATTTAAATTTTTACTTGCATTTTTAAAACTCTTTTTGTATTTAATGTTTATCTGTTATCCAGCAAGAGTCTGAGAGTAACACAATTAAAATTTTCTGTATGTCCTGTACATGTGGCATAATTGAAAAATGAAGCTGACTTGAAGCTGGTCCCTTAAATTAAATTTATCCTGTAAATAGTGCAATAGAATTCTTTCCTTGATATTTGTATATTGAAAATGTAAAAAATAATTTGCCGCCTACGTTTTTTTCTTATAGAAGCCAATGGCTCCTTGCTGGATTTTTTTTGCCTGGAGCCCTGTAACCCCAGGGAGTTATTTGAGAATCTTGATGTGTAAATCAAATCACTACAAACATTATTTTGTGCCAACTGCTGTTAAATTATTTAACTGAGAAGTACAAAAATTAAATGTTGTTGGATACTGTAGCTTGTACTCATATGTGTTTTTTATTTTTTTTTATTTCAATGTGTATTATTGTATTGTAATGTCATGGCCAGGTCACAACGCAAGATGAATTTCCCAGAAATGGGACAATAAAGTATATTCTATTCTATTGGAAGATTTCCATTTTTGTTTTACATAGAAAGGGAATGCAATATTTGTTAGAATGCAAAAAAAAGAGTGCAAAAAATAAAAAGTCATTATACTCTATGTCTTGCTCAACTGCGCAATCATGCACAACAGCAACTGATAGAGTAGAACATTATCAGAGTTGAAAGGAAATAATCAGGTTTGTCAATAAAAAGCCATAAAGTTGTTACAACAGTGTCAGCATTATCTTACTTTAGTACGCTACACACTTAGAATCAACATACAGTAGTTGAAATTTGTCATACCTTAAGCACAGACAGCGACACGTCTCCAAGATCTTCTAGAAGCAACATAAACTCCAGCTCTCTCTTCACAGTCTTGCTCACCTGCAGAAAAGAGTTACTGATAGTAGTGATAAATGCTTCCTACTTGAAGCTTGATTGAAAGATTATGTCCAGCAGAAAATACACACCTTTATTTTAGTCTGTTTTTCCATGACTTGAAGCCAATACCAGGCCAGTCTGTGAGGGCTACCCAGTGTTTCCCACCTAAGTATAAAAAAAAAAAAAAACAGATGGATTTCCTAAAAATATCTTAAATTAAGCCTCTTCAAAACTCAACATAATGACATGTTAAGTACCTCTTTATAATGGTAACCACAGTGGCCACACACGTACTATAACTATTGTAACCACTATTCACAGAAAGAAAATCCTTGTTTCTCGGCATTGGTTAGTTAATGACCATTGTTGCAGTTTATTCCTGTCAGGCTCACTCACCTGAGCGGGTACGGGTTGGTAACGATGGCTTTAACGATGTTGTGCGGGCCATGGGCATCATCTCCGCTGATTTCGCAGAGCTGACCCACGCAGGCTGCCGCGAGCTCCCACTCACCGCGCGTCAAACACCGCGTGAAGAAGCCGAACAGCTCGCGCCTGGAGGTCTCTTCTTCGCGGCCAAACGGATGCATGACAGACAGTCCGCTTTAGATTCAGCAGTCTTTAGAGGTCCACGAAAAGATTACTGGCCTCAGATGTGCTATGGAGTGTGCCATATCTAAAGCAGATAGGAGGGGATGAACATTCAAAGAAGGAAGCAGAATATATGCACACGTTTTTGTAAAGATCCAGAAACTCACTTTAAATTAAATAATAATGATAAGACATGATACTAAATCCAGAGTGAACAAAAAATGTTCTGACTTCAAGTGAGAAGACTCGGTTAATAAAGTTCAAAACTAACGTTATTCTAAAGCAGAAAAGGTTACATAATTCATGTCAGCATCCCATAACGTATTTTCATTGCGATGAAAGCTTTGGTTTATGCAACAGCTCTTAAAAGTGAAATGATGACAGCAAAACAACAGACACTGCCCACTTAAAACAGTTCAGAAGAGAGCAAATTGACTACACTTATTGTCAAACGTCAGTACATCGTTTTACGATTACGTGCAAGAATGAATAAATTATTAAATTGACACTCACGACTTGAGTTTGTCCTTTATATCTCAGACTAGAGAACAACGCGTTCAGACGCGCTTGCCATCAGCTGTGTGTGGCCATGAGAGCCGAGTCATGTGACTCAATCAGCTGATTCAGGAGCTGTCAGTTCAAGGGTCAAAAACAATAGATATATAAGAGAGGCAGGAATGGCAAATGCGAATGAAACTGTTAATAACAATGGGCTGGGCTTCTTACTAAATAACTATTCTCCTTTTTGTGACAGTTAAATTGCAAGTTATTATTCGGGTGGAAATGACGTGCTGATACAGTCAAGTGATACCTGTTACTTTTCTCAGCGCTGGATAGATGAGCCAATCACAGACGTTTCTGATAAAGGGTTTAAAAACATTTGATCGGCATTCCTTTTTTAGTTGATTTCAGTTTAAATTTAGGTAATAATCATTTGGATTGATAGATTGAATCTTTACACTTTATGTTCAAAAGTAATCAATATGATTAAAATAAACACCGAAAACATCTCGATTATAAGCATTAGGAGATTTTTCCTGCATTTCTTGTCTCTGAGGTCCAAAATAAGTCATTTCTACCACATTATAATATCTGCGGCAATTGTTTGGTGGATGATTGTTTTGACTTAAAATCTCATGGATTTATTGTGAAGTTTATTGGGAGATTTATTTTTAGCTGGCTTTACGCAAATGTTGAGTGTGCATGAGCCAGTCATTTATTTCATTTAAACAATTAATGGCTTAACTGTCAGTAAATATAAGTAAACTTAATGTTGATGCGCTCTACCAGCCTACATATGGATTATTTGGGTTGATGGCGCAATGGTTCGTATTTCGCAAGAATAAATTATTTTAATTTGTATTGTGAAATGTCAATCGTAATAATAGCCAAAATTAAATATGATGACATGTTGCTGTCGTGTACACATAACAAATGACACAAGGAAACCTGATACGTGTTTTAGAGCTTATAAAGCCTTGGAAACTCTCTCCGGGCGGTAAAAACATTAGATGGGAATGTGAAACAATACACCTGTTCAGACTTGGGGACTAATTATGTCTCTCCAGTGTGTTGTCCATGCTTGTGATTCCATTATATTAACCTATTAATGTAATTAATAAAGTGAAAGTTGGTTTATCTTGGTATAATTTGCGCCTTTTAAAATATAAGAAAAAGTATTGTAATTATTGAAATCAAAATGCAAACAAAACTTACCTGGTTTGCTTAATTTGTACGCTTGGGCATTTCTGGTATACGTCATAATTACGAGCAAAGATTCATGAATTAATTCTGATTAATTCTGTATTTTTGTCACCATCACTCCCTCCCGGTGAGGGTTACTATGGCAACGCAGTGGCGCGAGGCGGGGTTCGTGGATTCAACGCCGGTCTCGCGCACTGCGATGATCAATTTCGTGCGTGACAGCTATTGTCCTCGCGCTTGAAACGCAACACCTGCACGACTCAACGAAAGCCTTTCGCTACAGAGGAAAGCATGACAGATAAGGGGAGCATTCGAAGCGTAAGTATAACGACGATTATTTTATATCCGCCTCTGAGAGTGATTGATTGTGCTGGCACGGTGACGCACTCGGATGTTTGACTGATAAATATGCAATATAGCCTATATTTGAGACTGCTACATTTGTAAACAATACGACTCCGTAATGTGCATATTAAAATATAATTTGCATATTAAAAAATAAAAATGTAAAATGTGAAAAGGATGTTTCGCAGCGATGGATTAAGACATCGTGACGATTTTATATCAGTACAAATAATAGCCTAAATAATCATTCGTATTTTGCCTGACTATAGCACTGGACATGTTGAATGACAGTAAAGCACTATTCCTGCAGGAGGAGGACTATGTTGGGGAGATCAAAGGGGGTCTACGGCCGACCATGAGGCTGGTAGTGATGGGTATTGTTCACAAGCAGCCCAAAAGGTTCGTATCAGACACACCTGTCTGTGCCTTCGCCAGCTCTTGCGTTCATTTGTCCACTGTCACATCCGCACATCCTGAATGACTCGGTTCATTGAGGATGAGACTGCGGTAACACAATGAGCCTGTTGTATCGGGGATTAAACCGTTTTAACGTCTCCAGTTCACACAGGAGCAGAAGAAAACATGGGTGCCAACAGAGAACACTAAACATAGAACGTGTTTTAAATGCATGTGGAGAAAATACCCATTTAACTGCAATACCAAGTACACGTATCTCTGTGTGCATGTGTATAATATTAGTATATGTTTTTATTGTAAATATACTGTATAGTGTAGCTTACTACTTTATACATACACTATAGAAAGAAAAGTATTGGGACCCCCCCTTCTTTAGATCAGAAAAAGGCAATTCCGAAACTGGGGCAACAAAGATGGAAACTTAATTCATGTATTTAAAATAGTATTTCCCTCTCTGTTGACAGTATTGGAAGTGTCTAAAACGAAATTCTTTGAAAAAGTCATTGGTCTTTGGTGATGAGTTTTTGACTCAACTCTGTTCAGCTGGGATTTAGACTTCCACAATGACAGAAGCAATTTTTTAAACCTTGTTTATACACAGAGGCATTGTCAAGTCAGAATAGAAAAGGGTGCCGTCGAAACTGTTGCTAAAAAATGAGAAGCACACAATTCTCTAAAATATTATTAAATGCTTTAACATTAGGATTTGTACTCAAATCATACTTATTGTTTTTGATTTATTAGATGGGGGTGTCCCAGTACTTCTGTCTATATACTGTACAGTGTGTACTAAATGCTAACTTAAAAATATAAACATTGAAATTTTTTATATCAGTCTAAAACAACCTGTATGACAACAAATCTAACACTTTTTACAGTGTATAACAAAAAAAATAAGTAGTAAGTGTTTAACTTTTTTAAATAACATTTAAACAAATGTGATGTTTGAGCAGGGAATTTTGACAGGAAATACAACATTTCTATACAAACTAAGTAAATGTATTGTTTTTTTTTTATTCTAAAACATACTCTAAAATGGTATAATCTGGTAACTCAAAGTTTAAATATATATACTGTTTTACTGTACCATTTTAACATTTGTTTTCAATGAAAATAACTAACATTTTTTACTGTGCAATACATTTGGATTTCCAGCTGTTGTTATCCACTTCTTTTTCCCAGTGGGGGGAAAAATATCAATTCCCATGAAAGATTAGCCAGCTTGATCTGGTGCGGAAAAAAAGAAAAAGAAAAAAAACCCAGATTGGACTATACTGGCCATATTTGGCAGCTAAGGCTTACCCAAACTGCTGGTTCACGATGTGATCTCAGATTCCAGAATTGACACAGTCTGTTAAAAATGATGCTTGTTTTTAAACTGATGTTAAAAATATTTTCTGTCTGTCTTTAGTATGGTAGTGTTAGTGTCATGCCAGTCTAAAGGAGAGGGGGATGAGGAACTCGAGGGTGATGTGGGTCTGGAGTTGAAGGTGAACTTTTCAGAAAAGGCTGTGCTTCGTAACGCTCGTCTGTCAGGAAAGTGGGGCGCTTCAGAAACCGCCCTGTCTTTCTTCCCCTTTGCTCCAGGAGAGGCCTTTAAGGTAAAGTGTCACAACTAATAAAGCTGAAGTCATTGGTAATGTCCCACCATTCTGTCACAGTAATGTAGTTTCTGTCTCTCTCAGATGGAGATTGTGTGCGAGCACCAGCAGTTCCGTATTCTGGTGGACGGGCAGCCGTTGTGTGGTTTCACTCACAGACTGACTCAGCTCGCGTCTCTCACTGCTCTTAGAGTCCATGGAGATCTACAGCTCACCAAAGTGGCTTGAGCAAGTGAAGAGCTGTCTGCCACAATGACATAGACTTTTCATAGAGGCAAATTAGCTGAGTGTAGAAGAAGAACCCTGAGCGTACTTTACACAATTATCTTAAAGTTCCAGTTCATTTAAAGCATTTCAAACTCAGTTGGGTCTGTGTTTGTTTTGGTAGGCTAATTGGCCGTTTTGTAAAGTTTCTCCAGTGATTTTTATTTGTAGTGGCAAATTAGGCTGTTCGGTTTACAGTGGTTTTGCATTTGTTTGAAGAAAATCTCTGAAGGAGCTGTGTTACCTCATGTGCAACCGGCTTTAATCAGTCCAGATAGCATACAAAAAATTAAACTTAGAATGATTTTTGATAAACTAGCTCAGATAGATTTCTTTCATATAGTTTTTTTTTTTTTTTTTAATAATACATAATGTACTACCTAATGTTTTTGTTGGCTTTTGATATTTAGTTTCTTTGGCTCTTTGATACAAAAGCAAAAGTGCCTTCATTTGTTTCATTAGATGCACTTATACTCAGTAGAGGACTTTTGGTGTGCTTGTAATTGTTGCAGTTCAATTTCACTTGCATTTACACATTCGACAGATGCTTTTATCCAAAGCAACTTACATTGCATTCAAGGTATACATCTGATCCGTTCCCGCATTCCCTCGACCCATAATATTAAGAGTTAATGGCGACATACAGGATTATTTTTGTTTGCCTGTCTGTAAAACTAGTTAAATAATTTCAACAGAACAGAATGACTCAGAATCGTAAGAAAAACATGTTTTGTTTATCCTTTGTTCATTTGAATGTACCACAGAGCAGTTTTGATGGCATTAGGAACCTAAAGATTCATAACTGACACCAGAATGTTCACTTTTAAAATGCAATTCCCTGCGATTGTATTGGTTTCGAGAAAAAGGACTCAAAGTCCATCTGAAGCCTGTACTTGGTGCTGTCAATCTACACTCTCTCAATGCTGCAAATGAAGCATGTATTAAACTTGAATGTCTTTAAACATCTAATAATTGCAATATGTACTGTAAACAGTAAACTTTTCTTAAAGAATTTGTAAGGAGATCTGATTATTTAGGTTATTTAATGGCTGTGTGTTTGTGTCAAAGTGTGTATTTGGGCATGCTTAAAAGAAAGAGCGGGAAATATGCATATGTGTTTTTAAACCATAGCAACAAACCATTTGTGAAAGACATGAAGTCATTTCTGTACCTGACAAAGAAAGGCAGGTAAAAACATGCTAATGGTCCATAACAAACTAGCAGGTATGCACATTAAAGACATGATTGCCAGATGACAATTACACAAATATAGCTTTTATTTTACAAAAGTAAACAAAAAGAATTTCACAGTGACAATCATTTAAGCTTTCAAAGGACATTCATTGAATGTATAAGCTGTATATTATATCAAACATTAGATACTGTATAGTCTTTATCAGGGACATTCAAACTTTGGACTTTGGAGAAATCTGAATTTTATATTTAAATATATATGCTGAATGAAGCCTCATGCTTTGCCCCTAGTGTATGACCTATTTTATATTTATTGCATTTGTTATATTTTTTATTTGTTATTAGCTGTAAAACACTGTATATATCTGTCTTTCCACATACACCACATTTACAACTATTAAAACAGCACAATATTCTAAATAGATGTGTGACAAACAGAAATATAAATTCAGCAAAAACAATAAAATGAACAATACCAACAATTACATAATTAAGTTAGTTGTCTAATAGCTTGGATCCAGTCCATCCTCTCCTCGTGTGTTGGTGCCTGAATGTAAAAGTGCGTGTCTGTCTGAGTGATGATTTTAAAGAGGTTCCCCTGGACTTTACCTTTAACACCTAAAGATTACAAGAAAGTGACCATTAGCTTCTGTGTTCACACTGTTTACCTGTAAATATTATTGCTGCCATGACAACAAGATCAAAATTTTCAGTCTGTAAAGCATTTACTTAATTTTGATTCATATCTAGAATTGCTTTGTAAATATTAATTGTGAAACATGTAGTCATCAGACTCCAGACACTTCCACAGAAGAGTTGTAAGTCTGACTCACCTGATGGTATGCCGTTATCATCCAGAGCAGACACCAGACAGCCTCGCAGAGATATACTGCCAACCGGAGTAATGTCAACCTGAGAAAGGTGGCCATCAGGGAGTAGACAAGTCAGCACAAAAATAAGCATCACATGATTTCTTTAGACTTTAGCATTAAATCTACCTTTACTGTCTGTGTAGGTCAGTGTTCTCACCTTGCTTGGGTCATAATAGTGCAGGAAAGCAGGCTCCGCTCTCAGAACAAACAATCTCACCTTCCAGTTCTTCACTTTGTGCCCCTGACACACACACACACACACACAAAAAAACACTGTTAGCATCACAGATAAGCACTTTTCAGTTCACAACTTCTAATTTTAGTGGAGTGCTCACCTGTTTGAGCAGGTAACCTCTCTTCGCCACTTTTCCACTGAGTTCCACCGCAGACCGAGACTTCTCTGCTTTTACACTGCCTCTCTTCTGGAAGCTTTGGGACTGTTTGAGAAATCATATAGACGCGGTTTAGCACATCTTGTATTTAGTATAAAATATTACAAAAGCAACAAACAGAGAATAAAACAAGAAGAAACTAACAAAGCAGTAGAGTGCAGTGGAGTCATCTAGGAACTGTTCTCCTAGAGCTGCGTTACGGAGAGCACCTGCGCTCCTGATCCCAATGGGCCGCAGGGAGGCCTCATCCAGCAGCGCACAGGCTAATGTTACTGCCTCCACACGGGTCAGAGCCAGTTTATTAAACACAATCCAGTCCACCACTGCTGAGCCTGCAAACAACAAACTGTTTGATTGTCTGTGTTCACAAGTTCCAGACAGGCTGTCAGTCTGTATGCTGTATCACTCAGTTAGACAATTAGGTGGCAACAAGTGTGTGTGTAGGTGTACTTAAATGGTAAAAATATTGCTGTTTTTCTGTATTTTGATCAAATAAACGGTAAGAACAAGAGACTTATTTCAAAAACATGTAAAATCTTAACATTCTGAACAGAATTTTATAAAAAATGAAGATTATCAGTAGAGAATGTAACGTCTTTAATAACACATATTCATGCTTTATTTTGTAAGATCAGCGTGTTTTTGAGTATCTGACCTGAGAAACAGTTGGTGTAAGAGCTGCCCTGCTCAACATGACTGCACAGCCGGATACCAGTGTGCACATCATACATGGAGTCCACCACCTGACTGATATACGGATACACATTTAGATATGATGTCACAAACACTTTTTCGCATATACTGCCAATCTACATACATAGCTACCTGAGGTTGACATTGTGAAGCTGGAGTGATCCGGATCCTTTAATTTGTGAAGGGGAGGTGGTCTGTGCATCATGTGGGTTGAGGTTCTGTACCGCTGCAACAATCGCTGCAGCCCATTCATCACGTTCCTCTCTTGTGCAAGCCTCCAGAAAGTGTTCCTCTGAAGTGCTGGTCTGCAGCTTCATCACCAACTGCAGGGTGTAAAATGTGGTTACTATGACAGCTTTCAATTAGAGCACTAAACAAATATTTTACGTTGTTGATGATAAGCGCAGCAGTGTCTTTGGGGGAAAATGTAGTAATGACATTTCCACACGCCACAGAAAACTTCTGCCATCGCTCTGGGTTTGATTACAGCTGTTACACAACATGGACTATGAATCAAAGACATTGCAAAGATTTATCGAAGAAAATAAAGTTTGCTTCCGACATGCTAGGGCAAGTGAACATTGCAAAACAAAATAATGAAAGGTTAATTCATATGAAGCATAACCAGAGGCTGTGAACATTAAAGCACTTACTAAGACACTCCCAGTGTTGGGTTCAGGGTTTAACTAAACCACTGACAAGCCACATCTCAATAGTCTATTATCTGTTTGCAGACAGTGGAAATAACCAACTGACCTTCTATGGAGGCAACTTTATTTCAAATTCCTTTACAGTAGATTATAAAACTGCACTATAGCGTAACATGTAATGTACAAAACATAACTTACAGGTCTATTCTCGTACTCCAGGTAAGGGCATGTGATTTTGCAGTCACTCAACAGTATCGTCCCTCGATGGCAGGAATCCCTTTTGCCGCCCTCATATTTATAATACAGAAGTCTGTCCGATTTGAGTACAAACCAACGAACTTTCCAGTTTTGAACCACATGACCCTAAGAACGAACATCATTTGGTAGTAAGCCATTAACAATTAGCGAGTAATTTGTAAGTGCGGGTATGGATAAGGAAATGTAAAAGTACCTTACCCTCTTTACCAAAAAGCCCTCTTTAAGCCCGCCGTTATTTTCTGTCTCAGTGCCCATGTTAACTAACTGTAGCCTCAGTAAAGCAGGTAAGCGCTTCTCCAGGTGTTTTATAGCTGCCGCGGCATTCCTCTCCAAGTGCGTCATAGCGTGCGCCCCCGGGTACCACAGCACACCCTTAACCATGAGGGAAGGTTTGTCTGAACGTGAGTTCGATGAGAAAAAAAAAACAAATAAATATTCTTTTTTTAAAAAACGGAATTATTAGAACTCGTGAAGTTTAATTAGGCAAAAATAGAATTAAATAATATGCAATGAACGCAACTCTCCGTTGGGACGCTCCTGTAGGGGCTCTTTTCATGAGTCACCCAGACGCAGTCAGACTGAGTCATTGATTAGTTCAGGTGAGATTGAGCTATTACCGGATGTTTGTTGCTATGGCAGTGCAGTTTACATTTTAAAACTGATGTACAAATTGTTGGCTATTTCCTTTGTGAAAACTGTAAGCTTTACCCCAATAAACCGTAACAGTAGGCTCATCTCAAAGTAAGCTTTCATGTTTAGATTCAGATTAGTTATAAATTGTAATTATACTGTTTTGTCTGTATAGGCTTATAAAGAGGTTAGTTGTCTGTTTGTCTTTCTTTTTCGTTTGTTCTGTTTTGGTCAGTATTTCAGTTATTGTACAGCTGAATGTTTGTTCAGAATATTACTGTAAACAAGTTTGGATACAGACTGTTAGGAAAATATTGTAAATTACGTAACAAACACATTTGGACATAAAACTGGAATCCGCCAACAGGCACGAATAGCTGCGCCGAGACAGTCTTACACAATTTGTGTGTGGATCAGAAATGAGCGGCCGTGCTCCCACATGAACTGCGTGAAGATGGTAAATTATGGAGGGAACACGGCCAAACCACAGTTTCCAAACAAACAAGTGTCCTTGCACTTCTGTAGTTCACTAGGTGGCGCTCTCGCGCAGCTCAGAGTTCAGGAGCTGACGACTCAAAACTCATTCTGAGACATTTTCGCCCAGCTTCGTGTCGTTTTCTGTTATTTAGAGTAAAACTATGCCAGCACAAGATATCAATAAAAAGAAACTCATTATTTCGTGTGCTTGTAAAAGAGTTGTAAAAAGTGACAACTTTAGGTGTAGTTGGTGTGATGATGCAAATGAGCAAATTCTCAGTTTGAACAAGTTTGTGAGGATTGCAGATCCTGGACACAAAGCTAAAATCCCGGACCTGCTGATCCACTTTTAATTGAAACACACGGGACAGACAAAGGTACACAGCCCCCTGGTTACAGCTGTGAGTGACAGAGAGAGACTGAAGAACATTTCTGCCCTATATACTTAGATATATATTTTTTCTAAATATTTATTTATATATTAATTTCTTGTCACTTGACGTCTGCCATTTTTATTGTCTTTTATATGACCATTTTTAGTATTTGATTGTATGGTTGCTATGGATATGACACATTACACAAATACTTTCACACACAAAGATCCGCTGTTTTACTGGGATTTGCTTCAGCTGGGGGTGTGTCATCAGAAACAACCATTAACACTGTTCAAACAGCCATCCTGAAAGTTCTGACGTAAATTAAATCACACCCGGATGTAGGCCTTTAATAGAGCAGCACAATCAGAGGGGTTAAGGAGCACAAACATTCAGACCCACACAAACATCCTTTGTCTGTTAGTGTTTCCTCTGGGTTTGGAGAAGGGTGGTAATAAATCACCATACTGTATATATATGTGTGTGTGTGTGTGTGTGGTTATCAGGCCATAGTACAGTTGTCAAATCATATAAAACATAAATGAAAGTGTCTTTTATGAACTTTCACTCACACAAAATCCCATTAAAATTTAACACAATGGATTCTTTTACAAGCAATATATTTTTTTATTTCTATAACATCTGGGTGCCAGACTGGGCAGTCTTTAAAAAAATACAGTCAACATGAACAAAATATTAGCTTTTTAAATATCTGCCTTGCATAATATCACACGTCGGCTGAACTAGCATTACTTAACACAATGTACTTAAACATGAATACAATGAACACTTTTAGGCAAGCTACTGGGAACTGTGCAAAAAGAAATTCTTAGAAATGACAAGGCCTAGAAAGTGAGATGACCTCAAATTAGGGTAGCACAAATGATGTAGAGAAGTGACTTGTGTTAACAAAAGGCTCTTTGTTGCACTTTCTAGTGGACTTTCCCTTTTTCTTGTGTTTGTGAAAAAAATAGGGGACCATTTGAAGGATTGAATTCCAAGGAGAGAAATGCAACCCAAACCCTTCTAATCTTCTAAAAATAAAAGCTTTTTAGATAATGTTCACCCCAAAACCAACAGTTTTTACTGTACTAAAAAACAGGTTTATCTTCTTCCAAAAGCAAGCAAAGTGCAACAATCTGCTCAGAAAATGCAAATATCTGTTTCTACAGAGAACAGATTGTCATTCACTCAACAGCACTGAAATTGTATGGAGATGACAGAGAAAAATACTGAACATAATACTTAATTTATGCATTCTGTAATTAGCTGACTGCTCTTTATTTGGCCATGTTGCTATACTGACAGTTGTAGAGCTCTGTATAATACATTTTATTGCACATAATGTCTACATATCCTGTTTCTGTGCTGTTTTAGAAAGTTGTGTGTTTTCAAAGTTACACCAATGAAGAACATAGAATGTTAAATCTACAAACGGTGTGTTAGTGTTTGACTAAAAGTGTTTGATTTAAAGTATTTGACTCTGTAATCAGTTTAGAACTTTAAATGAATCATTTCTACCAGAGAGTTTTATACAAGCACTTTTTTACCCTACAATAACTATAATTGAAATAAACATACAAATACCTAATTATTCAAAGATAAAAATAGCTTTTTGAAAGTCGCATTTTAAAAAAAAGCTCTTTTTTTATTTCTCACTTCAGAGTCGACTAAGACTGTGCCAAGACGTCACCGCTTTTTCAGGATTAGCCATGGAGTCCTTCCATTGTTCCACTGCCTCAGGAGAACTGCTGTCAAAACCCAAGAGGACCTGAAAATGAAGGAATATACATAAAGACTGAAACTTGGGGGTTAGTAAGATTTATAATATTAATGAAATTAATACTTTGATTCAACATGGTTGCATTAAATTAGTCAAAAGTGACAGTACTGTATAATGTTTCTAAGATATTTAAAATAAATTTAGCTCTTTTGAACATTCTGTTCATCAAATAATCATGTTTTAGACAAAAACTTTAAGCAGAACAACTGATTATAACGTATAATAATAATATAAATATTTTTATGAGGAACGAATCACCATATTAAAGATTGATTTCTGACAAAAATAGCTACTGACAATATATAAAAAATGTTTGTATAATATTTCACAATATTGCTATTTTTTTTAATCAAATAAACGTTTTCCATACTAAATGTAGTGAGTTTTAGTACTATGTGTATTTTGGTCCAAACTGACCTGTCCAAGCAGGTGTTTTCTCCTAACAGAGCCACGGCTGTGGAGTTTGACTGCCAGCTGCAGATTCTGGTCCTGATTGGTGATGGGCAAGTGAAGCACTTCGGCCCATTGAATCTGCCCCCCTGATGACTTCATCGCCTTTGTCTTCCTCTTCAGTAAGACCCTACCCTCACTCAACAACTCAACCTTTACAAAAAAACCTAAAGAGAATGGGGCAAGGAAATAAATGAGAAACAAGCGGGCGGGCCTTTAGGAGGAGACCTTAGCTTATAATTAATTATAGGTAAAGTATTGAGATGATGAAAATGATAGGCTCACTCTGGGTAAGTGGTGAGGAAGAAGATGGAAGGTTTTGAGCACCAAGGATTTGGAGTTGCATTCGACTGTTCACTGGCTGGAAGCACAAGGCCAGCTGAAGCTCAGCATGACACACCTACAGAAACACACAGGCAGACACAAAATTATCCACAATAGGGTTAGGTGTTATGTTGCATGTGTGTGTGTTTTGGCAGACTTCCTGCTGCGACTGATTTATAGTTTAGACCCAAAACAATTTCTGACCCAGTAAATAACACACAGCCATTACTCATGAAAAAACTTCCTCTAGACCAGATTCTACTGACTTTCATTCTGGATCACAGTTCTGTCAATTTCAAACACCTTATTACTGAAAAGACCTTCTTTTCAAAAAAGCCATTTTCCCTGTTAAGTGATTTCAGTCACATGCACACACAAACAAAACACACTGACCATCAGTTTCCAAATGTTCACAAAAAGTTATTGCTGGCAATATCAGCAAATAGCACCATATCTGATGCCTGTATGTGTGTATAGCTGTATTACAGCCAAAAATGGTCTGATGACCTACTTACAGGGAAATGATGTACAAAGATGATGAATGACAGATTAACACTCAGAAAATGCAAATATCAGTATAATTGTGTATATAATTATGAAGTATTTATAAATAATATATGTGACCTTGGACCACAAAACCAGTCATAAGGTAAAATGTAACAAAACTGAGATGTATGCATCATATGAAAGCTCAATAAATAAGCTTTCTATTGATACACGGTTTCTTAGGATAGGACAATATTTGGCCGAGATACATCTATATAAAAATCTGGAATCGGAGGGTGCAAAAAAAATCTAAATACTGAGCAAATCACCTTTAAAGTTGTCCAAATGAATAT
>JAUMHI010000054.1:13949967-13988054 GCA_032359435.1 Enteromius unitaeniatus
TATAGTACGTACCTATGCTGCTGTCCTCGAGGAGATGAAATCTCTTGAGTTCTCGAGCGCTGCAGGTGCTTTCTGAAGCCTCCAGTGAACGGCAAAACTTATGGCTACAGCTGGGTCCTAGTGTCCGCCGTCCCTAATAACACTCCTCAGGAAAAATACCACGGTCTCTTTGATCACTGTGACACAAACGAAAGTTTACACTCCCACAGTCATGCACATTATGTATACTGATTCTTCAAATGTTTACACAATCAAAACCTCGTTGTTACTGACCCCTTGTGATTCATTTGTAGGCCAGCATCTAAATTCAGGTCCGCATTATAATAATTGTGTCATTTTATCACGTGCTGAAGGTTTCAAAAAATTAATCTAAATCTGCTAGTAGTAAACACAAAGCAACCAAAGGTCAGGTCATCAAATGTGTGTTTATTGATTGACCAGGCTCTCTTTACCTGTCAAATAAAAACAGATACACAGAGGAAATTCCGCACAGATGCAATAAGAAATTCTGAGCCAAAATAAAGGCTTTTTTTTAAAGACTTCCCTGGGAAACGAGTGCTGAAGGTGCACTGCAGACTCCTGTCAGAGATATTTAGAACATTTTCAAAAACGTGATTTTGTAGCACGTGCAGTCTCTTACTGCTTGGGGTCATGAAAGGTCAAGAACAAATGAAAGCGGCGCTCAAATACTCACATTCACAGTGAGAAAACGTGACACAGGTGCCACTACAAACAGAAAAACAAATCCAGCTTTACAAAAAACAAGACACTTAAAGGTCTGCAAGTGTGGCAAGAAAAAGCACAATGGGAAATGGAGAACGAACAAGAAAAAACACGACATAAATATTCTTCTGTGTATGGGTACATGCGTGTGACTGCAGATTGCAATGACAGCCAGGCAGCCTAATGAAAAACCTGCATTATGAAATATCAAACATCAGCACAAGCTCCGCCCACTAGAGAGCAGAAACAGAGGGTGATGACCTCATGAGAGTCCAGATCCACAGAACAAACAACATGAAAAAATGCAGCTGCCTGACGGGTAGTGCAGTAACAAGAAGTCCAAGATAGAGGTATGGGGCCATGAAGAGGTGAGAGGTCAGAGGTTCATTTGTTAAGCCTCAGAATGGATGTTCAGAGACAAATATTGTGAGACGTATGATTGAACTGCCTCTGAAGTTGATGACGTTGTTAACGGTAACCATCTCTAGATCTAGAACGATGGTCTTCGGTCCTTTAATGGGGCGGGCCAGAACCAAAGTTGCACTGATATTACTAGTTTGCTGTGGAAAAAAAAAAGAAAGAATGTTTTTTTTAATTCAATGTCAGTCTTAGTCTATCGCTCTTTCTCCTCAGAGTTGAAACATTGCTTGCCCGCATGGACAAATTACATGAAAACAAACTCTTTCAACAATTTCAACTGGTATTTGATTAGTTAGAGGACTCCTAGGACCCATAAAGATTTTGTGGTTTGGCACCAGAGTAATTTTGAGGCAAAGTCTGACAGAAATCCTACATCTCCCTCTAGTGGTCACCTTTATATAAAAACATTAAAAAGTATACAGTGCGTAAAATGTTTTAATCGTTTAAAAATTAGTTTCTTAAAAAGAAAGAAGGTTGACCTCAAATTTTAAACAGTAATGTAAGTGCTTTACCACAGTTACACGAACAGAAGCCAATTTACCCGCATGTAAAACTCTCGCCCCACATTGCCAGACTTGATCTGAAAGATGTAAAATGCTCCAGGGTAACGTGTGGTGGCCTGCATTTGAAATATATCGGCAGGAACACTGCGGCCGGACGACAAATCCATATGCCTGTACAGGATAGTGAAGGGTCGTTCCCGACAAGCGGGATTCTCCGCAGAGCACATGCACTGACTGAGAGAGAAAGAGAGAAGTATATTCAGAACATGCTGCAACTGCTCAACAACAACCAATAAGTCAAACGACTATATAAAGCAAACGGGTTTTCTTTCGCCATTCATTCATTCAAAAACTCACTTGTCACTGAGCTCTATGTAAGGTGGATCACATCTAAGAGGTTCCAGACATGTGTAACCTCCCTGGAAATTGAAACACGTTTGTGCTGTTGTACAGGTGTTGTTACCAGACTCACATTCATTGAGGTCTTAAAAATCAAACACACAAGAGGCAGAGGTCAGGATATGAACATCATCATGATCATTAACGGCAGCAACAATAACTGCAACGTCAATAATGTAAAGGAAGCTAAATAGAGCAGCAGAAAATTCTGGTAAATGTCTAATGCCAGTAGCAAATTATCTGAGAAAATGTAGAAGCCATAAATATTTATATTTCATACTTGCTATGAAAGTATTTTTCTTGATTTTATAAAAAAAAAACTGTCCCTCTCTCTACATAATATAATAGTATAACTGCACCAATATAAATGCATTAATTAAATAATTTATTTAGCATTATTACTATACTAATAATGCATATTATGCATACCAAAGGCAAAGGTAATTGCTATTAGCATCATATACAACACAAAACTGCACTTGTCACATAAATGTGAAGACATATTTTGGATTTAGTCATTTAATTTAAGAAATATCCCACAACTGAGTCAACAAGAAGAAATGCACCCAGGAACACTTATAAAAACGTTCATAACAAAATATTAATTATTTACCAAAAGCACACTGAAAGAAGCACGTTAAATAAAAATGTAGAGATACCTTCACAACTCCTTCCATCCTCATACACGTAATATCCAGGTGGACAAATGCAGGAGAATGATCCTGGCGTGTTCACACATGTGTGCTGACAAAGGAAGTCTGAGAAACTGCACTCGTCCAGATCTATGAATGGGTAGTGATAAAGACAGACCCATTACACACTATCAATGCCACAGTCGCACATACAAAACCTCTAAATCGTTCTCAGTCTTCTGTCTTTCTCTGTTCTAATCATCTCTTCTTCTCCTCTGATTACCATTGCAGGTGGTCCCATCAGAAGCGAGCTCGAAGCCCTCGTCACAGGTGCACATGAATGAGCCGTACGTGTTCAAACAGCCATGTGTGCATGGGTTTGTCTCACATTCGTCCACATCTGGCGAGGCAGGGAGAGGAAGAAGATAGGAGATATCAAGATTTTTAGTAAACTATTAAAACTAAAGCATAATGGTGCTCCTGTGTATGTGTCCACCTTGGCATGTCCTGATATCAGCATTAAGAAGGAATCCAGGGCTACAGGAGCAGGAATATGAGCCAGGGACATTAGCGCACAGCTGCTGGCAGTAACCATAGCGACACTCATCAATGTCTGAAGAAAGGTGAGTTAGAGAGCACTAAATACGCAAACAGTAGTCACATCTGAATGAAGACATTGTTTGGTGTCAAATAAGACTGGATTATTTAATATAGCAAATATAGCAACAATTTCTTTACTGTCACTTTTGATTGTTTTTAGACACCCTTGATGAACAGAAGTGCACTAACATAACCAAAACTGGTTTATTAAAGGATTTACCACGTACATGTTGTCAAAAATGAAGGCATATAACATCAAACTATCCATTCATGATGTGTGTAAATCTTACCGTGGCACTGTCCACCCACAAGCCAGTAGCCCTCAGTACATGAGCAGGTATATCCACCGGCTGTATTTATACACACCTGAGTCGGGTTACACTGGTGTGACTCTGCCTCACATTCGTCAACATCTAAAAAAAAAAGAAAAACAGACACAGTCAGTTCCCGCTAGTTCTTTTCTAATCCACTATCTAGTTTAGAAACATCCCGATATATGTAACTTCACAACTCTTAAATGGGTTGCACTTTAAGTACATAATATGTGCATGAGAAACATGACTGTAAAATAAATGTTTCATTATTATCAGAATACTGATACAGATAACTCAATCTGTCCCATTGGTAGCTTGCTTTAAGCTTAGCAGGTCTGTTACACCTCGAACTCCATCCAGACCTCATAAATCTTACCTTGCTTTCACATCTTACACAAATAGCTAGTCTTACACAACGCATTTCCAAAACTGGAGTTCATATCACTCTGTTCCACTCTCGCTCATACATTATCAGCACAATTCCTTATGAGGGCATCATATGCTTTAAAAATACCCAAAAAGCACCCTTGGTTCTCAGACCATGAAGTCAGATGTTTTAAAAATAAGCAAATGTTACTATGAAAGTGATGAAGGCGTGATGGATTTGGGGGGTTGGGGACCGTGTGAATGCCAGATAACTAGTTTCTTTTAGATGATGCTGCCAACAGTCCCACTGTTACTATATGGGTAGAGTGATGCAATAGGCCCGGAAAACCCAAAATAAGTTACTTGTGCATATAATCGCAAAGGTATTGCCTGTTTTGCATTATGTCTACCTGGAATTGAACTGTTGTGTTAGCAGCTATTATACACATCACAAAGTATTATTGTGAGGTGGAATCATTACAACCAGGTCTGCTAGCAGACATGAGGCCAAGCTGGGCCCTGGAGTGAAGGAGAGCATCTGGATTACATGTGTATTATCACACACGTCTGATCTGGGGTGAAAGGAACTGGAGCATTCTGGGTATGCCAGCATTTTGGAGATCAGATCTGATCTAGACAATGTGCAGTAAATTTTGCACAAAATTTCAATGAGGGTCAGAGGAAAGACATGGCGTGTTAACGAAAGAGAGGGAACGTGTCTATCATGTAAAAGAGAAAGAGAGATCAATGAAATCATTCATGTGGCCATGATTTTAATAGCCTTTTAACAAGTTTACTATGGTACAATTCATTAAGTTTAACAAGAGGCTCACAAACCAGATGTTGCTGAGGTCATTACATCTAATCTTCACATCAGGGATATTCAATCCCTTAAAAGTAAACCCAGGCGAAATATAAAGACTTAACTCATATTTGGAAAATCTGCAATCTGTGAAATGGATTTACACATGATAAATGTGTTAAACTACGGTCATAACGTTCTAATAGCTAGCTGAAAGCAAAATCAACAAACAATTATGAAAGAGGATGGGGTATTTTATGAACGGCGGGTATTATAATTCATACTCATACAACCTGCTTGTCTTAGTAAAGCAAAGCAATTCATCAAACAAAAAAGACATATCCAATACTAAACTTTTCAGGCATGAGAAATGTGTAGATGATTAATATGAACAAACAGGTTGAGGTCAAGCCAGGACACAAGAATCTGGCACCGGCTCTTGCTTCTATACGCACATCTTCATTCCAGAGATATAATGTCTGTGATCTGTTACTGCACACTGATTGTTTAAATTATATCAAAGGCATTTACAGTCCACCACCGCAATAGTTCAAGCAGGTCAGTCAAGCAACACTTCACACAGCCTATGTGAATTAGCTGGAATCATTATACTAATGTGAGGTGTACAGTGAGGCAGGGTAGCAATTATGTTTAGTGTGGAATGTTTAGTGCGGCCACAAGAAGAGTGTTATTTGAAAGTGAAATACAGTAACACAATAGCAAAAAGTACATTAAGAAGGTGAAATTTTGTAAGCAATCACATTTTCCTGATCTGAAGAATCAGAAATATCTTTAGCAACTTGTAGTAGCTACTCAACTCTTCAAGCTTGATCTACACCATCCTACACTGAAAATACAAAATGGATGGCTGATAAAAAAAATTAATAAAAAAAAATACTATTGCTACTATTCAAAAGTTAGGTTCCAGTCATTTTTTTAAATATTTGCAAGAAATCTTTTTAGTGAGGATTACTTGAATTCATCAAAATTTACAAGACATTTTAATTTGTTTCATTTTAGATTTAAATTTCTATTTCAGATTTCTATTGCAAATCAATGCATTCATTATACAATCCTGGAAAAAATGATCAGGTTTTAATAAACATATTAAACTGCACAACCGTTTTCGGAGTAATAGCTGCTGAGAATTCAACTATGCCACCAAATAAATAAATTACAACTTGAAATCTACAAAAATATGAAAAAAAAATAATAATTATATGATCAACACACCGTTTTTTTACATATAAATGCATGAGTTTTCTTTCAAAAACATTTAAAAACTTACCAACTCCAAACATATGAATGCTAGTATATATTGTAAAATAGCATTACATATAAAGTTCAGTGACTCAGAAATAATACTGACATCATACCTCATTTTCCAGACGTCCCACTAAGCTACAGCACATTAATTAGTCTGCGGTACTAGAGCCACTCCACATTTGCTGACAGACACCAGTTACAGTCCTACAGGCTGAGTAGGCAAGATTCAACTTGACAAATCAAATAATTTTGGACATTTTTCAAGTTCCCACCCAGAATAAGATCGTTTAAGCTCTTGAATTGTGGATTTTATGCAAAGCATCCACATTCCTGAATCACAAGTGAGCTTTAGATCTTCTTTTCTCAAGTTTCTCCTGAACTGAACTGTCTTTCAGAGGTTTGCGTGGATTTGAAGAAGTGCCTTTAAGATTTACTGAGGCTAAACACAGGATTGATGGGATTTATGATGGCACATTTCAGGCACTGACTGGGTTGACTGTTTTGGTCCTTCAAGCCTTAGCGCCACTGGCAAGAAAAGGGCATTCCCTGGCTTTTACACACACAAGCTAACATTAAGATAAATGATGGAATGGTGTAACACTACATACTTCCTGTACGATTTATTTTCCATAACATTCTTTAACATAATTAACAAACACACTGCACAAAGAACACAAACTGCACAGCTGCTCAGTGACAGATCTCATTCAACAACCACTGACTTCATGTTTGGCACAAGCAACCACAGATGCTCAGATCGCAGATCGTCTTTATGAAATGCTGCTGTGCTAAATGTCTCACTGGCTCTATAAGACCATTATCTGTGTCCAAAATTGAACACAGCACATAACATTCATCTTCATTACTCAGTCCAAGTTTTTCCCAGGTCAGGACATATCCACATAAGCGAATTTGTGAGCATACCTGTGCATGTATCTTCTTTATAACATGACTGTCTTGGGCTTAAAAGGTAACAAATCTATCATTTTGTGATTCTGCAGAGGAGCAAGAGAAGACTGGAGAATGCATTAACTCCAAAGGCTGGCACAAATTCGAGACAAATCCGCAGACCATATCAAAAAATACAGCAAGCACTCATTTGTGCTACCATTTATCATATGGCACGTGAAATAGGTCACCAAGCTGACACACGTAAAGACTCCAACAGCACAATATATAACACCTAACTAGATCAAAGCAATAAATCCCTGGAGATATCACCGACACTGAGCTCAACAGCTTCAACAGAAACAGAGTCAGAAACACATAGAGTCAGTTACAAACTGATGATTTACAACAGTGAATAAGACACTCTCCTTGAATTGTGAAGTTGGATCCCAGTAAGCAGGGCTAAATGCCAGTTCCTGTGTGTCTTCCTGCCTCTTCACAAGATGTAGTTTGTTCTGAGGTTCCACAGTATTTTGTGGTTCCACACTAATGACTGATACAGTCCAAATTACAAGATTCATTCTGCTGAAGTCTTTAAGATGCCACTCAGCTCACCGCAGCTATTACTAAATTACAGTCCAGCACAGAACTGGGTCTTTGCCTCATTTAAGAGCGAGAAGGCCCATGGACCATTGCAGAAAATGAAGTAAACATAAGACCACAACCTGATGTGACCCAGAGTTAATATTGACCATATATCAAAGAGTCTTATTCTTAGCTTGAGTTACGCATTATACAAAACAACCAGCCAATTTACAAAGACAGCAAACACTTGACTAACTGAATTAATTTATGTTTCTCAAGACTTTAAAAGCCTTTTAAATGCAAATTAAATAAAGTCATTTTTAAATCTATCATTCAAGCATATATATTTATTTACAAAATAGTTTTTTTAAATGGTTGACCTGGTCTAGATGGTAACTAAAAGCAGTCAAGAACCCTTTAAGTGCCATTTTTAACTAAAATAATCAATAAGCTTGGGATAGAGGATAAAGGAATGCAAAGAAACATGAGGCAAACTTACCAACACAAGTGCCATCAGCACCAGGTGTATATCCAAGGACGCAGGGAGTGGACCGGCCCACGATTGGATAGCTTGGACCGGGGCCTGGACCAGGACCTGCTCCCACAGGAGGGACGTTGGGAACTAATGGTTCAGAGTATCCCAATGATCTGTCAGGGTAGGACTCTTCGGCATAGGAAGGCTCAGGATAGGAACGTGGACTGTTTCGAGCATAGGATTGGGAGTAGAGTCCGCGGGGGATGCACAGGTATCCACCGTTCTGATTTACGCACTGCATGTCTCCCCGGCACGGGTCTGGCAGTGTCCGGCACTCATCAATGTCTGAAAGCATGTGTTGCATAAGAGGTGGTATAAACATCTGTATTTGAAACACAACTTTCAATGAACATTTTAATAACACTGAAGAAGTGCCACTAACCGATACACTGTCTGGCACGGCGCTCATAAGTAAATCCATCTGTACAAGTCTGCAGAGAATCGGGGATTTTGTAGTCAATGCAATAGATTAACAGCAGTTTAAGGAGTTCTTTAAGTAGTTATGTTGAAGTAGCTTGATATTGCTATTGTATGTTAAAAGTTCTGTTTATGTTAAAGATGCACAACAGACAGAAAAAAAAAGTGAGGCACTATTATTACGACACATGTTGAACAACAGTGCCAAGTCATGAATGACTCAAAACAAAAATACACTTACCTGACTTTTCCCGGAGTAAATGCAGCATATGATACATATTAAAACGGACAACATTCTATAAATAAAAAACAAAACACCTTTGGTAAATCACTCAGAAAATAAAAAAACACATGAAAATGTTTAAGTTTCATTCATTGGAATAATGGATTCAGATATTAACTGTTTACTTCTGACTAGTAGATATTCCAATTGTTGCTAGTATCCTTTCCAGTTTAAGCTATACATTGGCATTAATATTTGTTCTATAGAAGAATATGAATCATTTAGACTACTTAGTACATATGACAAGCTAGTAGATATTAGCCATTAGAAAGCAAGAACAGGACTGCACCAGTGGCAGATAGCAACTTGTCATTTGTAGCAATGGAATAGTTACTTGTCAATACTTGAATAGTAGCTAACAGCAAATTAATAAGTGCTATTGATTAACTGAATAGATATTAATCGCTATTAAAATAAGTAACAGTATCCAATAGTCAGTTTAAACTAAAGTGTAGGATTATTAAGTCAAAAATAAGCACTATGGCATGAAATAGATTTATGTTAGTTGTAAGTAATGCATTCTAAAACGGCTTGCCATGAAGCACCATCTAAGTTAACTAATTAAACTTACCTTTTGTTGGTCGACCAACTCAAGCCACGTAGTTCAAATAACATGTTTATGTGAATCTTTGTGGTTCCCTTGGAAAGAACGCCACACCGCCGACCCGTAAACCCCTCGCAGTAAGAAACGAGTTGATCTTTGTGGATTTACTACCTTTGCAGCTCGCAGGACCCAAAGCGCAAAACGAAGTGCCCAAAGCGCCCCCTCCGCGTACGCGCGTTGACTTGATTGTCGAGACGCTTGGCTTTGGTCACCCGATGCGGCCGCCCTGTCGACCGATGGCAGGAACGTGTGAGAACATTGACCAATAGTAAGAGGTGGGTCTTACTATATAAAAAAGAGAAAACTTTCTGTATTTCTCCGTACTCGGCCCACTGCACGGATTGTTTAGCAATGCAAATAAACGGGCCCCCAGAGCACTTGGCCAACAGCTGGATCCCATCAAAGACAGACAGCCCCCTTTGGAACGAAAGCGCGCACAGGGAGCTGCCACAGACCCGAGCGAGGAGAAGGAAGAAGGCAGTGAGGAAACCGAGCAGAGAATCTATAAAACGACGCATAATTAAATTGCAAGGCTCACCGGGCTGCTTAAATAGAGGAGGCTAGTACGCTACTGTCCTCACGTCAGACAGACCCCTGATCCATCATCACAAAGAAATAATAGAGTCGTTCAGGCTGTTAGCAAAGTAACTTTAAGAGCCTACAATTCGTACTAGGTGTGTAAAACACAGACAGAACGTGTATTATATAAAGTAAACGTAAGCTATAGGTAACCATGCAGTGCGAAATTTCGGAAATTGTTTTACTTTTAAATATCAAAACGGTACATATCACAAATAGCATTTATTACAGTATAGTTTTTCACAAAATGTTTTTAATTAGCTAAATTAAATGAATATTAAAACATGTAAGTGACACAAGAGCCATTGACAAACGTTTTTCAACACTAAATGACAGTCGGTCACAATTTTGGACCCTTAAAAACACTATTTGGAACCTTATTTTAGCTATTTTTCTATTAACCTTTTCTATTAAACTGAACCTTAATAGATTTCTAGTCACAAATGAGCCTTCCTATATATCATTTTATTTATAAAAGTTGATCTCTGCTTACTGATTGGACATGGCCACAGCAAGTGTTATCCTGACCTGCATCTAATTAGCTATTGGTCAGTGTAAATATGCTGAAATAGCCTTGTACCTAACCTTTGAGCTGTTGACACACTCTGCCACGTTTGACTGGAAGGCTGCACATACACATGGAGAATTTGTTTTTATTGTATCCTTTTATGTCAACTAGCTTCTCGTTTGCATTCGTCTATTGATTAATTGGGTTTAGAATAGGTTTGGCAGCGTAGCAGTCCAGATGTGGACTGAATTCAGCAGGGAAGACTGTGCTGGGAGACTGAGACAGTTTATCAGAGATTTTTGGCACTAGAAGATGGAGTCAGATGTCATATCACTGGGCACTAGCACACTGCCACACTCCTTCTGCTGCTCTCTTGGAATAACTCAACCATTCAGTGTCAATTCAAGAACCAGGCATACTACAGTATGGCAAAAGTTTTTTGAGAGTTGCATCAGTCACGAGTACAGTGAGCCAATTGAATGCATAAGTGATAAGTTACAGAACTTTTTTTTTTTTCTCTCCAAATTGCTCAGACATTCATTAGACTCTTAAATACAAATATTTTCAGGTTCGGGGTGATCAAAGTCTGCCAGATTAACACACCCTCTAGGCAAAAGCCCATTTGGATTGAGATCTTGAGATATAAAAGAGGTTTAGACTTGATCTGACGCTGATAAAACAGACAGCAGTGTTATGATAGTTCAAATGTACACAATCTAACAGCAGGAAAAATGGCTGCAAGGAATGTGGGAGGCTGAAACAGGTGTTCCCTGGTGAGGGCAGGGTTATTTTGTCTGGCTTTGTGAGTGCTGTGTGAGGAGAGTTCGCCTTAAAATCTGACACCTGCTTACATTCACTATATCCAACACCCTTAAAGTGTTTCCACCATATCACGCAACGCATTTGCTTCAAAGCACCACAGATACTTGCTAGGATTCAAACATGCCACCACAGCAAGATAATTAAATGTTTGTTTATATATGAAGAATGAATAGTTTAGTTAATAGTTTAGTTTTATTACTTTGTTAAGTAATAGTTAATGTTTCTTGTGCTGAATTTAATGCATAGCTATAATGCACCTTGATATAAAGTTATACTTGCACTATACCGCTCTTTGAGTCTCTTATGCTTACTGAGAATGCACTTATTTGATCCAAAATTCAGTGCAAAAATGTATATATATATATATATATATACACATACATACATACACACACAAACATATTTTTTTGCAAGTTATGCAGTACTTTTGAGAGAATTAAATAGTACAGTAATCTAATCACAACGCTAAGAATTTAATTAGTAACTCGTAATTAATTACTTTTTAAGGGTAGCTTACATAAAACTATAAATATATATATATAGAGAGAGAGTTATAATTTAAGTCTTTATGGGCATTTTTTTATCAATAAAATCTAAAAAAAAAAAAAATAATAATTCTGACCACAAACTTTTGAATGCGTATATCCCCAACTGGACATCAAAATACCAATATAGATTTAAACTGGTTAAATGGTCCAAGAATCTATGCTCCAGATTAGACATGGTAACACTACAATTGGAATTCCAGACAGGGTTTTCCCTAGAGACATATTGGGAAAGACGGACATTTCCTTTTGAGGTTAATCTGGTCTGATAATGCTCTAGACCACTGCCTCCATAAGCACTTTTAAATTACAGCCTTGCGATTACATAGTCTGCAGTGAAAAAAGAAAACACAGATGCAAAAGATCAACAAATGCACTGTTTCCTTATATAAATCTTGTATAATATATGGAAAAGTACTGCACAATTTAAGCATTAGATTTATTTATTAATTACCACACAGCAGGAGTTCCTTTTGCATAGTTATCATTAAGAGACATATTTCTAAATAAAAACACTGTTAGAAGTGAGCTGTAACAACTTCATACTAAATAAAAGCTATTAAGTGGCTAAATAAAATAAATAGAAAAATGCAAATATACATAGAAAAGAATAGTTTATTCAGCAGAAAAGAGAAACACTGTTGTTGACTATCACTTTCATGAGTCTTTGAAACTTTATAAAGATTGATCAACTAAATAAACACCAGCGCAAAATATATACCCTAAAATGTATAAATGTATCCTAAATCTATATAATCAAGTGCACCCAACTTTTATGAAAGGTAACAAAAAAGAATTACTAAGGCCATTTTCTCAAAAAACAACAAAACAAACAAAAAATAATTCTTCATATTAGGCCTCAAGGAAATGGCGTTTTTAAATATTTGGTTGGAACTCATTGAATTAGGAGTCCTGTGTTATAATAAACTAATGTTTATTATAACAGAGGTGTATTATTTCTTTATTACACAATTTTAAAATATACAGCTCATTTTTACACTTAATTTGCTCTTTCGTTTTTCTTTCTGTGCACATGTTTTCCAAGTTGTATTTACATAATGTTTCTTTCTACCTTAGAAAGTTCTTGAATATTGCAGACATTTTAGCTTATGCCTTCTGCATAAACAAAAATATGACTGATGTACAAATAAATAACATAACTGTACGCTTGTACTGCATGTGAGCATGAGCAGCAGTCGAAATCCAAGATCAAATGTCACTTCTCGATTAAATGCTATTGTACCTGCCATACCATGCGGCCAACCATTCATAGTGCTCAAAACGGGAGGATTTTGAAAGACTATCTGTAGCATTTTTGCAGAAGTGGAAAAGGTTTAATAAATCCATTTGTGTAGTGGATGCCAGACAGCATCAGACAGTCTCTCAACACACTAGAAAAACATTAAACACCTCTCTTTGTCTAAAAATGACAAGCTGAATGTTTGCATAAATGTTGGGAGAAGGTCACAAGAATATTTGATAATGTAATCTTCCCCCAGCTTGCAAACAGAACTCAATTCTGTCAAACTTAGGCCTTAGTTTAGTCAAATTTAACAAGCACGGCAGCCCTTTATCTTGCTTTATCGTTCTTTTATTCCTATGGCAATCAGCCATTTTAGTAAATATTTGAATCCACGACATGGCCCAGTTTTCTGTTTTCATCTGCCGGAACGTAGTGTCCTGATAAGCTAAAGTGCTTTGAGTGGCAGTACAGGTGGCTGATATCACTGCTTGAGCAAATCTTTGAGCACAGCTCCACCGCTGGCCTCAGCCGACACAGGTACAGGAGTAAAGGTGGGCAGGGCGTCTGAGATGGGCTTCATGAGCAGGTGGCCCCCAGCGCCTGCAGTGCTGCCTGCCCCTGCGGGATTGAGGAAGGGTACGGCTGCAGACCGGGGTGCCAGGAAGGGGTTTGACTCCCCAGTGCGCTTACCTAGGCCTGAAACACCCGAAAGAACACAGATCACAGATATACAAAGCCTGTTTGTACCAAGAAAGACAGTTATGGTAATAGCTATATTGGAGTTGGAGGAATCGTAAAGCGCAAAATCTAATCTATATCTAGTCAATGTCTGTATCGTTTATCAGGGAGAAAACAATTGCTCTGAAAGTCATTCTAATGATGTTTCACTGTGTTTTTATTATTATAGCTATGGCGAGAACAATTATTAAAACTTTATGGTTAACATCCTTTGTCTGAATAGGCTTGACCTATTAAAAGTTTTTTTTTTAATAATGTATGCACCATTATTTAAATTCTGGACAGTAACGATAAGCTGAAAATTATTTTCATGATATGGCTGATAATTGACAAACATTTAATACTAAATTCTATACTACTTTGTCCAAAGAAAATTCAATTAAAAAAGGTATTTCAATTATTTTAAATAATATATATTTTTGTACAATATTATAAATAACAAATATTTTAATTAAATGTTTAACCTTTTTTAAAAAACTGCAAACTATTTCTCTTGAGATGCACTATGTATTACATTAAATAGTGTTATAAATAAACTTATAGTTAAATAACTATAAAACTAAACAATAAAATTAAAAACAATACAAATTAAAATGAACTCTAAAAACCAAAAAATATATTTTAAAGTTTAGCAAAAAAGTAAATTATCACATGTATTTAAAAACCTAATATGGGCCTAAACAGAAACATAAAAACTCTAATATAGGCTAATAATAAAAGAACAGTAACAATATATTGTGCATCTCTAGATTTTGTGAGACATTATACCTGATGCAGATGTGCTTGCAGTACTCCGGCCAGGTGGGGGCGCACTCAGGGGCTTGATGTCATAAACAGGTAATTTAGGGGCAGGAAGTGCAGGAGTAGACTCCACCTCCAGGAACTTCACAAACATCTCAGAAAAGGACTTTAAAACACAGAGACTAGTATAAGAGGAAGATGCACATATAAAATAATGTGTGTGTGCATTTGTTTTCTATAGGCACCCACCGAATTAAGGTTCTGCATATGTGTAGGTCTTTGGGGAGTGTTGGGTACACTCTGAACAGCTCTGCCTCCCAACCAATTTGAGACCCATCCGGTCATCCCACTCTTGCCCTCTTCCTGTAACAACTGCAGAGAAAGAAACGGTAGGTCAGTAGGACAGTAGGTCAAAGTCAATGTTTGTGTGGAAGTCATATTTTTCCTCTCTTACTCAAATTAACTGTGTAAAGTTCAAAGGAGTACTGCTACAAAAATGTCCCTGTCCTCAAAAGCACTCATACCAGAGCAAATAAATGCAACATTTGAAATAAAACCACTGAATCAGACTTTTTAACCAAAAAAGCAGACTGGGATTATTTTTAGTCTTTGGAGTTGTAAACAAAGAGATCTTGAGTGGAAAACTTAATGTGTAGCAGAAAAAATGTGACAAAGGTGTGGAGTGGAGTGGAGCGGGGAAAGAAAATATGGGTTGAAATGGAAAGTGGATTGCGTGACCCAGAAACACACACACACTCATATTTACTCTCCTTCTCTCTTCTCTGGGGACTGTTGGGTAATTCTGCTCACAACTTGCTGAATAATTGGAGTCTCTCCTGCCAGACTCCAGCCTGCTTCTATGGAATTGTGGGTAAGGAAATGCTTTTGGTCTAAGGTTGGCATTAGCCCGTCATCTAATTCAGTTTTTGTCTCTTGCAGTCTCTAACTGCTGATTTCTTCCTGCGTGCTTCATCAATCTCTTATTTCCAAACTAACTTCCAATCAAACTCTTATTTCTAAAATCAACTGTATTAATGATAGAAATAATAGCCATTTAGGTAAGTTTAATCTAGAAAATTCTTAATTGAGATCAAAAATGTATTCAATTCCATAATAAGGGTGTGTTGTCTTATATTAATTGCAATTTATTTTCTTTATGCACTTTTTGGTCCTACTGTGAACAATTTATTATGCAACGAAAAATAATAATCTCTCTGCCTCTGAAATAAATTTCCAAGTCACTTAGGCTGCTCAGGATATTAAATAATGTTATCCAATAGCCAAATAGCTAATAAACGTTTGAGCAAACTCGCATTCCCATTCTGATATGTAACGCCCACATTTCAATCAAATTAATTCCCATTTTCCCCTCGCTGAATATCCAGCTTCACTTTTAAATACCACACATTATGGAAGTAAAATGGGTTGCAAACAACTGTAGCACAATTAGTTGAAAAAGGAAAAACCCCATACTGATTTTCACCCTTCAGGACAGGACAATAGCTAAAATAATTATGGTTTTTCCAAGAAAAAGAAAAAAAGCCACATCCTGCTTTATCATCAGAAACAATCTGTTCCTGTTATTGAGAAAATCAGCCCCACCAGGATCAAAACGGAAAAACAGCAAATTGAACAAAACAAATAAGCTCTATTAGCAACCAGCCAAATGAATGCGGTCATCTGCATGCAGAGTTCCCGGGGATGCTGTAGCGATTTAGTACAGGCAAGACCAGAAACCTCTATACCCAGATTAGCAACGAGGACCGAACACAACTTGAAATCAGAATCAAACAAGGACCTTTTACAATAAGACCAGCGTGGGCAGCTTGAGTTTTGCGCCAAATTAAACACATGAGGTAAGATAAGCGGAAAGATCCGATAAAAACCTTCAAGCTGACATCAAGCAACAGATAATTGGGGAAGGGTGGAGAACCGAACATTAGGAGTCAGGAGGTCAAATATTAAATCCACACATTTAACAGTCACGTTTCAAGGGTGAGACAAGAACTGGAGCTGAGCCATATTTGAGAGTGATGAAAAGGAGGAGGAATTTTGCAAAACGGCTCAGACAGAATGGTGAATGACTGCTCCTTCTCTCACATAACTACATCTGATGAATGTAAATATGCAGGCACACGCACATTTGCATTTGTGTAGAGGAATACTTGGATTTAAAAAGTGAATTCAAATGGGAAGGATAAAGAGAAATCCACAGTATGAGAAGCAGAAAGCGCTGACCCACCTCGGATACCTCATCTCGGTCCAACCCAAGCACATTACCCATAAGTCTCAGCACCTCAGAGCGCTTGTTTCGGGGTGTGTGAAAATAGCCCAGGTAAAGATTCTTCATCAGAACCCTGTGTTAGAAGTTAATCACGTCAGATGATATTTCACAGGAACAGCCTTTTAAAAATATTTGGATCTACACATATATATGAAATATGCTTCCAGTGCAGATGTGTTTTGGACTCACTTATCCACTTTGCCTTCGGTGCTGTTCAGGAGGTTCATTAGTTTTCTCTGAGCCTCTTCCAACATCTCCTGCCTCACATCCACTGCAAAACACACACAGGTACAAGTCTGAGTATTTTGTGGTATTTTCCCATACATTGCTGTCACAGTTAGGCTCATGAGTTATGGGCTAGTTCATAAAACCAACACATTAATAAAAAATATTTCATTTGCTAATGTCTGGCTTCTGTCAGATATGGCTGTGTCTAAGGGTCCAGAATTTTTTTTCTATATCACATGATTCTTTTTTATTTCTGGCAATGAAATTGAGTAACTGAACGTTATAAATACTACAATTCAAAATAATCTTTTTAAATAAGCAAGAAAGCACTACTTTTGTGAAGCAAAGGCATTTAATTGTACCAAAGAGTCTGTAAAACAATTGTTTTTATCAAAAATCAAATAAATGCTGTTCTTTTGAACTTTTTTCTATTTTACCATAAAATCATAAACATATATAACTTTGTATGGCTACCATGAAAATACAAAGCAGCACAACTGCTTTTCAAAATTGATAATAATAAGAAATGTTTCTTATTATCATATAGTATAAGAGTGATTTCTGAAGGATCACGTGACACTGAAGACTTAATTAGTGTTAATGGCTCGTAAAAATCCAGCTTTGCTATCACAGAAATTAATAAGTTATTTAAATTTGTAATAATACTACTGTATTTACAGTAATTATTTTATGAAATAAATGCAGCCTTGGTGAGAATAAGAGACTTCTTTCAAAAACAATTCTACCAAGCCAAAACTTTTGAAAATAAAAATAGGTTTTATTAGACAACGCAATTTGGATGCTATGTTTGTGAGATGCAGAGATTTCAGAAGGAGGTGGTATATGACTTTGTTATGCATTAATGCAAACAGTAGAGAGCAAGTATGTGTGTCCGCAGCCTAACATAAACAGTAATAACAGTGGTATGGGTTTCAGTGTGTCTGGGAATGTCTCATAAAGTAAAAACAAAGAGGTGTGAAAATATGACGTGCTTTTAAATTATAAATGCCTTTATCACAAACGCCCCTTGCTGGTCCAGACCATTTGGCTCTTGAGAACCCTTTTCCTCTGAGACTCTACCTCCAGAGACCACACGAACGGAGCGATAAGGAAGGGTGAGAGAGTTCCTGTCTGAGCTAAACACCCTGGAATGTCTGTCGGCTGCACTTGTGCTATGCTAAGCAAAAATGAACCATTCTTGATCATTCTGTCAATGGTCTCCTTAGTCGTTTTTTGAAAGATGCAGTAAAAATCCCAGCCCTCATCCCTCAACCTCCTCTCCCTTTCAAACCGACAGCACCATATTGTTGATTTGGGGCTTGATACGGACAGAGAATAAAAGGATAGGCGAGATAGAACGACAGGGTGGATGGAAAAAGAGAATCTTGGTCTACACAATTTGGCTGCTGACATGCCATAAATACTACCTCTCTGACGGAGAGAGGAGATGCGGAGGAATGCTAAACATCTATACCATCTACAGACTTGGCTGATCTCTGCATCTCTCTTACAAATGCAAACATGTGTGTTTCTTAATGTCTGCGCTGATATGAGCCACTACATAAAGCACAGTCTGAAAGAGTCAAACATAATTTAATGGATCCTGATGTTCACAAGTCTCTTCAGAAAAATGGTTTACAATGCTACAAATCTGAGAAAATCTTTGATAATGTGCCATGTCAACTGAGCTTGAGAGCTACTCTTTATGCAAAACATTTTTGTGTCTGATTTAAGTGTTTTATGGGATTGTGTCTGCACACAATTGTAGGATATGAGGGCTGTGCAACACAGGTTCATAATGTTAATTATATTAGCAACTCACAATCAAACTGACCCAGCCTCTGTGTTTTTTTCCCTGTTATTGGTTAGTTCCTAATGGCCTTTTAATTTAAAGGTTGTGTTTCTGTATTCTGCATCCTTCTTTATCAAAATAAATTCAGAGATTCTGAATCTCTGAGACTGAGATTCAGAGAGATTGACACAATCAAACTGAATGCTGAATAAATGTTGAGACCCAGTCTTTTGTTTTTGTTAAGACTGATTCATTTGAATTGTGCTTCTGTATTCTTCCTTGATCCAAGTTCAGTGGTTCTCAACAAAGTGGCCCGGAGCCTCAGCATACCATTAATGAATATTTTCCCATTAAATAATTATTATCTTTATTGCAATCACACAGACCCTTCTAAAATGACGAAATAAATTGTTCTGAATTCATTTCAAACATCAAAATTCTGTTTCTGTTACAAAAGTTGTTGACGTTTGAAAATGCTGTGAATGAAGACTTAGCTTTCGACCACTTTAGGGTTCCTGTTCCTATAACTGAGTTTCTAGAACTACAAGCCCCTAATGTTGTCATAATAACAGCAGAAATACCAGAGGATTTATCTTAGCCAATATGGGAGGCCTAGAAGTTAAAAGGTTGAGAAAACTGTCCTTGTTAAACAATGTGGTAAAATGCTGAGAAGACTTCTAGGAAAATTCTCAATCTCTGACTCTGACTCAACATATTCATTCACTTGGTGACATTTGGTCTGACCTTGTTTCTTTAGATCTTCTAGCTCTTCCTCTTTGAGGTCCAGCTGGTCAGTGAGGCGAGAGGCAGATTCTAGAGCAGCGTTTGCTTCATCCAGGTTTATCTAAAATTGCACACACAGACATAGAACATCTGTAAGAATTGGATAAAAAAAACTGGATCTCTTCCACGGGAAGATAGGGTGCAGATGGCATACAATAAAAGCTAATCTGGGATCTTCAAAGACAATAAAAAGTCACCCCCCTTGACCCAGTCACCCACTTTACAATCTTCTGAGCCCCCACCTCGCAATCTCACTCTTCTCTTCAAGATTGTCACCAAGGAAAAAATGTAAGCTCAAAGTCTCATATTTTGTGAAGATATTGTTCTTTCGATGTCATATTTGATGTCAATTTAAAAGATGAGTTGTAAAGATGAGTCTAAAGATGAGTGGTACAATGGTCTAAATTTCATAGCAGTCGCTTATTTTATGAAGAGATTAGAAACTCTTAAGAATTAGGCGTAACACTAAGGGGCGTTTCCCCTCTAGGGGAAGTGTTTAAATGTCTAGTGTTTAAGGGTTTGTAGGGGTGCTGGTTTGGAGTATTTAAGGTGAAAGAATGAAACAGCTCACTGTAAGCAGGAATGGCCTCGTGCTTCTCTGACCGTCAGGTATGCATTTGCTGGAAACTGAATCGAATTCTCATTTCTTAAGTTATGTAATTGGTTTAATATAATTTCTTGACTTATCAAAGTTATGCATTATTTTAAATTGAAACTGAATTGAATTTCACATTGTTTAATTATATAATTGGCTTGATATACAAACATATACAAACTGGGGGCACGGAGATTAAAGCAGTAGGCGCGATCTGTCCGGAGACCCCCTGATTTCTGATACCATTGAAATTAACACATTGGGTAAAAATAGATTATGTAAACTATCTCTTTGCAATAAGCAAGCAGTTAGCGACTGGCAAATGAGATAATAATCCAATCACTGGGTAATTTTCATACTGGCGAGGTTTGGAGTGACGATTCAGCTAGCGTCAGATCTAGATGGCTTTCGGTCCCACCAGGAAATAAGTAACAGAGTATAGCACATTTAAAAGGATCAGGTTTCTAAATTAAGATAACTCAATTCAAAATCAGCATTCAAATTTATGATTATAATCTAAATTTAATAATCACTTAAAATTGGAGTTAGATTTAAAACGAGGTAAACATAAAAAGTAAAAAGAGAAAGACTGGGGAGTATTTTCACAGGAGCGCTGGAAAGCGAGAAGCGCGACATGTGAGCTAAGAGGCGGGACCTTACAATCAACATAAATACTTCAGAAAAGACAGAGGTTTGGACAAATCTGAGTTTGAACTGACTTGCAGAGCGGCTGCCTGATCCTGAAGATTTTCTGCTTTAGTTCTCCACTCTTCCTTTTCCCTCTTGTGCTTTTCCAGTTCTGCTGAGTACATGGCTTTTTCTTCTGTAAAGAGAGAATCAAATGTCTACACTGTTCAAAACAGAAGACTTATTGCAGATTCCCCTCTTAATAAAAAAGAAATATACGAATACTACACTCCAATCTACATTTGTAATTGCTTTAGTAGGTTCATTCCGGACAAGAAAGACTATTTCCTTAATAAAGTACAATAAGACTGAAATAGCAAAAATAACGCGAACACTCGCCTTGTTGAAACTGTTCTAGCACCATCTGCAGGTTAGAGAGTGACACTGCATACTGGTTGACCTGATCCTGAGAAGCACGGAGCTGAATAAGTGCTTCATCTCTCTGTCTGACAGCACCATTCAGCTGCTCCTGAAGAGACTCGACCTGCAGACTAGCCTGCTGACTATACACACACACACACACACACACAGTCACAAACATTAGTAAGGCTAAAACAATATAATGAGGACACTTGAAAACACTATAAAAATGATCTCAATATTTTTCACATTTCTTGTATCCATGGCAGAAAGAAAGACTTTCTGTGGTACTGATATGAGGCCATCTGTGGCCAAACTTTTGAAAACCCATTGATATAATAACTTGTAATGGGACACTTGCTTAATGGCCAATTACTTTTGACCAACAGGAGCCACCAAACTGATCTGGCGTGTTCGGTGTTGGATGACAATGACACAAAGTTTGCAGTTAATATGCCAAAGCATTGCAGAAATGCAGCCTTAGATTTATTTTAGCATCATACCATTAACATTTGATGACAAGTAATTAAAAAACGGATTGATCTGTCAAACATGGTGAAAAATCAGACAAACCATCTAGAACTATCAAAAAAGGAGTTAGAGACTGTGGTTAATGTTGACACCATCCTCTTGGCTATATGCCAAATTTCATAACTTTCATGCAAGCGAATCTATGGGCTGCCATCGAGCAGGAGAGGAAGACTCAAGAGCAAGAAAAGAAGAGAGAAAAGGAGGGGATTTTAGCCAGGACTTAAACTTGGGATGTCAGTGCTATATGTCGTGCACTGCTCATGAGACTATTGGCGCAAACAGCAAATTCTGGTTTTAAGCAAGCACCAGCAGACTAAAACACACCCACCTTGCACTCTCCACAGCATTGGAGGAAGATGTTAGCCGCTCTTCCAGGAGTGCCACTCTGCGTCTCAGCTCTCCCTCTCTGTCCTCAGCTGACAAAGCCTCACGTGTGTACGAATCCTCAATATCTAACAAGTGATTGCGCAAACGCTCAACCTCCTGCTTCAGGCGCTGCTCTTTATCTCGCGTGTGCTGGAGCTGTACAAAGAAAGTGCAGCAATCCCCCAAATTAAAATGTATTTTCAGTGGATGCAACTGGATATTAAATTGAATTGGGACATGGTAAAAGTTATTGTTTTCAATATTTTAGTAAGGCTGTAAAGCATAGCAAAGTAATATTGGCCTTTGCTACCTCACTTTGAAGAGCAGTCGACTCCATTTGTTTTTGTTTGAGGGCCATCATCACTTGGTCTCTTTCCTGCTGAAACAACACTGCCTTCTCTTGCATCGACTTAACTTCATTTAACAATTGGTTCAGCTCACCAGATTTACCCTGCAGTACAGACAAAGATACAGACAAAGAGTGGGTAAACAGGACAGAATTACATTATAATACTAGTATTTCATTTGAATTTTATTTAATTATTATTACTGTTCAAAATGGTAAAAAAAAAAAGAGCAATATTTTAGTTTTTGAAAGAATTCTCCTATCCTCAAGGTTACATTCATTTGATCAAAAGTACAGTAAAACATTACATACATTAAAAATATATATATTTTAAAATCATATTTCTTCTTTAGAGAGCAAAGCAGAATGCTTTGATTTAGAATTTCCAACATTTAAAAAAAGCATTTTAATGTATGTCTTTCATACACCATTTTAATGTATTTAAAAACACACAGACAGACAAACCTGCTCTTTATCTTTTAGCATCTTCTCCAAGGCAGAGGCCTTCTCATTCACAGCACTGAACTGAAACTCTCGTTCCCGAAGCAGCAGTGACACCTGCATGTTGGTTTCCTGCAAGGCACGGAACTCTGTCTCTTTCTCACGCGCTTTTGCCGCTATCGCATCATTCTCCTCCTTTAGCTTCTTCACATCGAGTTCCAGGATCAGGGCACGCTCCTTCAGATTTGTCACAGCCTGCTTCAAGACCTCATTGTCATTTTCGCGATTACGCAAACTTTCACTCACCTAATTAGTACAGAAAAAAAATGTCACTTTAGGGTTAGGATTAACAAAACTATTCAGAGATTTTTAAGTTAATCTAAAATTGTAACACATGCCATGTGCAAACTTTGGAATTTAAACAAGATTTCTTAATTTCTCAAATCTCAAAACTGACATTTTACTCTGCAATTTACCATCTGCAGCAAAGGTAGGAAACGTCGGTCCTGGAGTGCAGATGTCCTGCTGAGTTTAGCTCCAACCCTAAAAAAGACTCACCTGCCTGTGAAGGTAATCGTGAAGACCTTGATTAGCTTGTTCAGGTTTATTTGATTAGGGTTGGAGTGAAACTCTGCAGGATATCGGCACTCCAGGATAGACGTTGCCTACCCCTGATCTGCAGTACTGGTGATATTCCACTTTTCCACTCTTTCATCCCTTCAACACATCAGAATTGTAAGTCACCTGACTGAATTGGTCTCCCTTGGTCTTAATGAGTAGATCTTTCTCTCTGAGGGAGCGCTGCAACGATTCCTGCTTCTCTCTGGCCTGCTTGAGCTCCTCTGCATGGCTTCTCTGCTCACTTTCAGACAGAGATGCAGAATTCGACAAGCGATGATTGTTTTCCTGCAGAGTTCTTATCATGCTCTCCTTCTCTGATAAAATTCTCTGCATTGACTTCAACTCCTGATGTAGACTCTCATCTTGGCCTGGTGGTGCTGCCCCCTTCAGAATTGGAGGGGCAAAAGCCTGAGTGGTCATCATAGCAGAAGCTTCTGGAGATTGCTTGACACTGCCAAGCTTCCCAAGCAGGACGTCTTTCGTACTACTAAGCTGGCTGATGGTCTGCTGCACCTGTGCTAGCTCTTGACTCAACAATCCCAGCTTTTTCTCTTTCTGCTCATAGCTGTGAATAAGTCTGGAGTAATCCACCGAGAGCTTTGAGCTGCAGTCGCTATCTGCAGAAACCTGTCCCTGCAGCTTGAGCAGCTCCTCTTGTAGCTGAGCAGATTCATGCTGCATGTTCCTCACAGTCGTGATCACCTGCTGCTTCCACTCCTCCATCTTCTTCACTTGCTGTTTGAGAGTGTCACGTTCTTGTAGGAGCTCCTCAAACTGGTTGCTGCTAACACCCCCTGAGCCACCACTTATAGAATCGCCTGCACCAGTTGTCTGGAGGACAGAGACCAGGGTCTGACATTTCTGAGTCAAGGCGTCGATCTCAATATCCTTCTCACGAATGATGCGGGAGAGGTTCTGAATGGTCTCTCGAAACATCTCTTGACTGCCTGAAGGGTCACTCATAGTGGAGAGCCGCTGGTTTTCTTGCTGGAGCTTCAACAAGGCGGCTTCTTTGGCTGCAACAATGTCCATAATGCGATGATAGTCTGAACGCAGCTGGCTGTTTTCTCTGGTTTTCTCATTGAGCACGGCCAACACCTGTTCACGCTCCACCGCATACGCTTGCAACTGCTGCTGCAGGAACACGACATCCTGACTATGGCCACCAGACACCCGAGCGTGGAGTGCCTGGATTTCTAGATCTTTTTGAAGCACTATCTGTGAGAGTTTTCCCAGCTCATTTTGAGAAACCACAAGCTGGTCAAGCTGTTTCGTTAGAGACAGGTTCTTCTCATTTAGCTGGTTGATCTCAGTCTCTTTCTCCTTGATGCCTTTTACAAGCTTCTCAATTTCCACCTTTGAAAGATCATGTTTCTCGTTACCATTTTCGCCATTCAGCGACTGGGTCTTGTCCTCGTGTAGGATTTCTACAGACTGTATTTGACTATGTCCTTGTGTGCTCAGGTCCTCTACTTCTGATTGAAGCCGGACAATCTCCTCATCTTTAGCTGTGATAAGTCTTTCGTAATTGAGTGAGCTTTGTTCATGTCTTGTCCGTGCTTGCTCAAGTTCACTCTGTAGCACCTGCACAGATCGCTGGGACTGCAGCGCAGTGGCCTGCTGCTCTTCTGATACCTTCCTCAACGATTGGACCTCTTCTCCAAGTTGATCTCTGGCAGCTTTGAGCTGGGCCACCTCAGTTTCAAGCTCTGTGATGATGTCCAGTGTCCGTGGCTCTGACAATAATGGCGGTCTGCTCTGCTGGTCTCTCAGACGGTCGATCTCTTCTTTTAGATGGCTGTTTTCTTCCTTCATGGCTCCAAGCTGTTTGTCCTTCTCCTCCACTGACTTTCTTAGAGAGTCACACTCTTGAGTTGCTCCTAGGAACTTGTGCTCTAGTTCCTGTTGTGTTTCTGCAGCTTGAGCTTTTAGGGTTTCAGCAAAGGCGTCCTTCTCCTCCAAAAGCTCGGTGAGTTGATTTTGGCCTGCCACAGTGATGTCCAGCATCTCGCTGGTGTCTTTGTGGTCAGAGACCATCTGCTCCATCTCATGCTTGAGCTCTGCAATTGCAAGATCTTTTTCCTGATTCAGTTTCACCATTCGCTCGTGTTCGGTCTGTAGTGCAGAAGCATCCAGAGAGCGTGCTCTGGTTAGATCATCTATGGTTTGTTGATACTGTCTGGCCTGATCCGACAGCCGCTTCTCAGTCTGGCTTAGCTCAGATTCTAACTGACTCTTTTCTAGTTTCAAAGCATCAATGCGGGTATCTTTCTCCAGGAACATCCTGCTTATAGAGGCTTGACCATCTTGGATCTGCTTTTCCAAACTGTCAATCTTTTCTAAAGCCTGAGTGCTCTCTTCTTTCAACTTTTTATTTTCAATTTTCAATTCAAAATCCTCTGAAACTGCTTTCTCATAGGAGGTCTTCACTTCTGATAACTCTGTTCTTAAGTCCTGGATCTCTTTATCCCTTGTCTCAAGTACCTTCCTATGTTCCTCTACCACATTCCCCTGCTCCCCAGAATGACTTAACTTTACACAAAGTCCAGTGAGTTCTGTCTCTCTTTCCTGAAGTGCCCTCTTGAGGTCAGAAGACTCTTGCCGCAGCTCTTTGCCCAGATCCTGTGACTTGCATAACTTTTCCCTCAACTCTTTTACTGTGTATTCCAGTTGTTGCTTTGTCATGTGCAGTTCATTCAAGGAAAAGGCACTCTGACTTAGCTTCTCCCCCTGAGCTTCCAGCTCCAGTTGAAGAGTTCGTCTCTGCTCAAGGGAGGAGCTGAGATCTGACTGAAGATGGGATTTTTCTGCATCAGCATGGGTTTTCTGCATGGACAGCTGTTCCTTCACTGAAATAACATGCTGGGGAAAGAAAACTGTCTTAAGTATCCATTAACTCAAACTATAAACTCATTTAACAGATCCAGTAATTGTATTCTGTCTAACAAACATGAAGCATACACAAATTTAAAAAGAGTACCTGTGTGGCCTCCTGGTTCTGCTTGTCAAGTTCTACCAGTTCAGCATTGAGTGTCTCTATAACAAGATGGGCTTGCTTTAGGGTTTGCTCCTGTTGGTCTAGCTGACTCTTTAGGTATGAAACCTCCTGTGACAGTTCCACAACACTTTCTGACTCTCCTGCCTCGTGTCTCTGCTCAGCCTGGGTCAGTCTCTCAACTAATGCAAGCTAATGAAGACAAAGAAAAAAAATGAAAAAGGGCTTAGGTATATGATAACATGCAAGTGTCCTTTCAAACATTGAAATATTGATTACCCCATCTAAAGATTTTTTCTTTAAAAGGTTCTGTTCAAAAACAGGAAGAAAGATGTATTAGTTTGTACCATAATTTTGGCAATATACACATACCTTTTCTTTTTCAACCTCTTCCTTCTCTTTCCTGAGAGTATCAATGATGGTGTTGAGCTCGAGTATGTCAGCATGTTCTACATCTTCTGTAATTTCTTCTGGACTTCTCTGAATTAAATGGAAAAACAAAACAAAAATTATTGACACTCATCACACTTACACCAATTGCAGAGGCAACCAGAAAGTGTCCAAAGTACAAATCTTAAATTTGGAACATTTTTATCAACCGTTTTATATTTGAATCCTCAGCATGACTAAAAACATCTGAATATTATTGGGCTACAAACTTCTAAACTGTCCAGAGAAAAGTTTTTAGCAAATTTACCTCACTGAGACTTCTCAGCCTAGCCATCTCTTTCTCTGCACCTAAAATAAAAATGTATATTAATAAATATAAAAATTAATATGAGAAAGCAGTATTAGCAATATCAGAGATTTTCCCATGCAATAACATATGATTTGATCATACACAAATTTCTTGTGTTCTCTATACCTGCCAGAGCTTTTTTCAGGGTTTGTATCTCATTGTCATGCTGGGCTTTCAGCATAGACTTCCCCTCCTGTTCCTGTACTCGAGCCTGGAGTTCATTCACAGACTTCTGAAGGCGACTGTAATTCTGCAACAATTCTGCATTTTCTGCTGTAGCCTCCTCCTTTTCCCTCTCTAGCTTGGACTTCTGATGCTCTGCCTCTTCCAAACTGGCCAATAGATCACTGTGCTGTTTGCGCTGGAGCTCCGCCTCCTCCTGTAAAGACTGTATGGTCGATTGCAACTCTTGAAGTTTGGCAGAGTCCTGTACAGTGGTTGATTTTTGGACAACATTTCCACCTTCTGAAGAAGAAATAAATAAATAAACAACACTATTCTCAAAATTCAACTGTTCATTTCAAAACTACCAAATGCAAATCAAACACATTATCTACATTTAAGTTGTTGAAAGATGTTGTGACTTCATTTCTAATATCATTAGGGTTGCTCCTCACCACTTTGAAGCTGCTCCTCAAGCTCTTCAATTCTCTCCTCATACTCCGCTAGCTCTCCTCTGTGCCGTTTTGAGATTTCAGCCATCTTCTGCCTCTGGGCGTCCTGTAATGCCGCCAGTTCATGCTGGTGCTCATCCACCTCCCGTGCCATTTGCTCTCTCAGCTCCTGATTGGGTCAAAACATCAGATGGGTTAAAAATATAACCACATTTCTAGCACTGACCAACAGGAAAACACCTACTCTTTTGTTACAATTCAAAAGGTTTTTCACCTTGATCATTCTTTGCATTTTCAGAACTTCACCCTGGTCTCCGTTACCATCAACTCCTGGTAGCTTGGATGCCTGATAAATTGAAATATAATAAAATATATCATAAACAATCTAATTCTAGTTTATGGCCTTCTCGTGATATAATTATAAAATTAAAAGTGACCTGAGCAACTCTCCTCCAGTGGGCAACTTCAGCCTCTAAACGATGCACCTCATTGGAAAGACGGTTAATTTCCTGCTGTGACCACAGGACATCGCTGAGGTCCACCTCATCACCATGGAAGCCTTGATGGACAGCAGTAGACCGGTGCAGAAAGGAAGACGTAGTAGTGGTAGTGGCAGCAGTGGTAACAGGAAGTACAGCAGCATCCGAGGAGGACGAGCTGGCTGCAGCCTGAGCAGAATGCTGGAGTTTCTGAACTTCGTCCTGCAGACCACTCTGACGGGCCTTGAGGTGACTGATCTCCACCTTTTCAACAAAAAAAACAAACACACAATATCATTAGTTTGATTCTACTTGTAGAAATTCATCCACTATTATTACATAAGTGTAATTCTTCTACCAAAAATAAGTGGATTTAAGTTTTGAGCCCAAACCTCTTTCTGTTGCAGGAGGGTTCTGTATTCTACTGACTGCTGTTTGACCTGAATCTCTGCTGCCTCTAGCTTCTCCTCCAGCTCAGAGTTTGTTCTTCGCAAGCGTTCATACTACACAACCACACAAACAAAAACATTAAACAAGTTAACGCACTGACAAAATGTTTGAAACAACTCATCCTATAACTGAAATATAGTGCATAATTAGACATTTAAACAATGTGTGCAAATAAAAAGAAGATACATGTCCAATGATGTCCAAACATTAGGACTCATGACAGAATTGGGAAATATCTTCAGCATCAGACTAAGACTTTTTTGTGCTTGGTTAATCACCTCAGATTTTTGTGTTGCATATAAAGTCTCCAGTTCCTGCAATCTAGAGTTGGACACCTGCAGCTCAGAGGCAGCATCTGCAGGAAAGAAAAACATGCTGACATTTAATAAACCCATGGATCCTGAAATAGCTGAGCCTACATCTGTGCATGCAGCTCTATTATACAGCAATTCACTCAAACAGAGTGACAAGTGCTTCCCATTTATCTAAATAAAAATATCTAAATATCTGATGAAAATAATGAGAACTTCTGTTCTTCTGTAAACTGTTTACAACGTCAATGAAAGAAATGATGCACTGTCTAAAACAATATCTCACTGAATGAGAAGGTTAAAGGTGAACAATCTTGGCCAGGTGTAAAAATAAATGATCCTATTAAACCACCAAAATCCTACTACATTTGCATTTTCCACAGGAATCATTAAATGGCTTTTTAGGACACATTATTCAATTATTAAGTGACTGTCCCTTTAAATACCAACATTCCAAGAGGATCAAGTTGAGTTATTTTATCCCAGCAGCTGCGCAGTCACTGCAGATATTATATATCTATAACCAACAAGTACACTTGAATAAATACAGACTCCTAACAAATGCAAAAAACAAAATATAACTAAAACTCTTGAGAGTGAAAACAGCAACAAGAACAACAGGTAACATCTTTTTGTCCAAAGGCTCTAAACACTAAGGTTTCATTTACACACATTTCAGGTTCACATGTCAAACAATCTACACACAGCATACTGTTTCAACCACACATGCAAATCTCATGTCTGACTAACAAGACCATTTTCATTATTTAATGCATAAAATATGGATTTGAGACTTTAAAAACCAAAACTGTCTCGGGTTAAACACAGTTAGCTAAACTAACACACAACATGTGAGCATAAAGAAACTCTGCTTAGGAAATGTCTGCTTAATTACACAATTGGGGTGTAGTAGCATACTGTATAATAGCAATAACTGTATTAAATTACCATTAGTTAGATCATTCATTCAAGTATCATTAAGCTAAGTGGAAGGCTACGGTTATGGTTATGGCCATAACACACTGCATGAATCTTATGGGGTTTCATCCAGAAACATTTTTACCCAAAACACCTCTCTAAGAGTTAACAGAACCTACTAAATAACTACTTGTTATTGCCTTGCATAAAAACTGATGGAGTCACTTCAATGCTGCCTTTATAACAATAATAGCCACCCCAACTCTAACGCACGGCCTTTCTCAAGGGCACACTGTATGTAGGAGGTCTCTGTTGTTGTGGAAGAGAGCAAACCCCTACCAGGTGTCACACCTGCCACTTGAAAGCAGCCAGCCTAGAAACATTGCCAATATACCACTGGCAGCAATTTTCAGTAAGATTCAATATGTTAAAAATCTTGGAATTGATGACGAACTAACTTCTACACATTTGTTTTTACATACATCTACTAATATATTTCTAAAACGTAAAGTTACAAATACTAATATTAACATTTATACTAACTGTTTAAGGAATGAAAAATGACCAACAATAAATAATATTACGATTAACCTACATTATTAAATGCTGTTTAGTGCTATTATGACACCTAAGGTTAATAACAAAACTTTTGTTAAAGGTAATGTATTATCTGAAAAACAACAAAAGCAGGTAAAGGTTTTTATACGTCTGCTCTGAAACAGGCAGGCAGAAATGACTTATTGACTCAAGGTCTGTCCGCTTTGCTGGAAGTTGCTGATCAAAGTTCTCAGTGTGCTCTGCGTGCGTCTGTCCACTCCTCCAATGGTCAAAGAGGGCATATTTACTTTTAAATAACTGCATTTCTGTGTTTGCAAAATTATTGGGTCAGACATAAGTAACAAGTGTTACACACTAGTCCCCATTCACAAATCTGGATTAAGATCAAGTGCCTAAACTCTTGCCGAAACTACATCTCTAATAGGGATTCAGTGGCTGTGTGCAAACAAATCTCTTACTCTGTCTTACTATGATTACTTGATTATGATTAGAATGACAATTAAAATCCTAAAGGGATAATTTACCCTAAAACAAAAACTTCTACCAAACTTGTGTGCATTTCTTTCCCAAAATGTCTGGCTCTGTCAGTATTTACTCTCATTACACAGAACAGAGGCTGCAGGTCCCTAACATTTCTTTTAGTATTTCTCAGCAAGTCAGTCATTTAGTTTTGGAAAGTATAATAATTCTCATTTTCGAGAGCACATTCCCTTTAATTTCTTCGACCTATCAAATTAAAACATTGAGCACATTTCACGGTGTGTTTAACCTCGATAACAAGCACAACGTTAAGTGGAATGTGTTCATAAACTAGTCTTCGTATAATTGTTACATTCATTAGTCTAGCCTACAGTTGTGATCATTAAATATAAACGCATTTTATTGAATTATTCAGCAAAACAGCTGACCTTACTGTAAAAAAGCTAGATGTCTGTATGGGAACTGAAATGATCCTGACTCTTACCTCCCACTTCCTCGGCGCTTTCCAGCAGAATATCTTTGGTAAAATTAGAGATCTGTCCGGTGAAAGAAGACAAGCTTCCCCCGACCTGACCCAAACTCTGACCCAGGCCAGAGCCTATCCCTCCCAGCCAAGACGACATGATGAACCGAACCGGATCTAACCCTTAATCACCGACACGGGCCTCTCAGACACAAACACATTGACAGCACAGATCCGTGCGAGCGACTGCTTCATGTACTCAAGCTAATTAATTATAACTAGCATTTCACGCGTGTTTGTTTTTAATAGACGGTATGATGGTCAATAAGCGGCGGATCCGGATTCCAGCTGCTTCAAAACTTCATGACATAAACAAAGACAAAACGCCGGGTTTTACGCGTTAAATCCACGGGAATCACGAAGAGCTGGTCGCCGGGTTATATACACATGTGGACAGGCAGGTTTCTGGTACGGGTTTGTTTTGGGTCGCTGTGTTTTTCACGCGGATAAAGTGCCAGCTCGACCGCGGCCATCACAGCCGGACTGATCATCATCCGTCAGAGGAGACGTGGACAGCCCAGGTGGATTATGGGACGGTGGAGGACCAACACAATCCAGCGCACGCTTCTCACGCATCAACAGCGACGCCACTGGACAGAAAGAGCCCTGCTGTCATGTGATAAAACACATTTGGAGAATTTTGTCTGTAATATCGCTAAAACTTTTTTTTTTTTGACAACAGATGTGGTGATGTGTTAAATATGATAATATGTATATATTATACGATTATTATTTTTTTATTATGGTTGCTAAAAAACAGCTTTGTCAACACAGGAGTAAATATCTTTAAATACATTAAGAAAAACAGTCATTTTAAATAATAATATTTGACAATACTAGTTTTTACTGTATTTTTAAATAAAATGTCTTGGTGAGCATAATAGAGCATCAAAAATCTCAACAACCCCAAACTTTTGAACAATAATCATGTATGTATTTGGCATTTATTATATTAAAATACACGTTATTTTTATTATAATAATGAATTATAAAATATTATGTACATAATAATATATACTCTACATTGTCTTTATTATCACCACTGAGTACTCCTAAAGATAGTCACAAAAGTAGCTGGGAGAATTAAGATTATGTCTGTGTTAATATTTATTAAGAGAAATCTGCTTTACAGTGTGAGGAATACAATCTGTTATTTCCTGTAACAAAAATAGTCATGATTACATTTGCGTGAAATTGAATAAAAGAAAAATGATTCTCATTTCAATAAAACCACACCTTTAAATTACACCTTAAATATTTCACTTTATACTGTTCTTAACACTCACGCCAAATTTCACTGAAAGCATTCAATCACGTACAGGCCAAAACAGAAAATAAATGAGCCGAATGATGGGAAATGTGAGAGAAACAGTAACAGAGAGAGAAAGAACCGCCCAACAGCATGTCTGTGCAAATTGAAGATGAATGCATATCGAGCCACTGTACAGCAGCCTGAAATTTCCCTAAGCTTAACCTTTATTAACCCTTACTAATCTCAAACAGGTCATTATGTTCTTGTTACAGGTAGAATGTCCTTTATCTCCCATCAGGATGATTGTGATGCATCTCTGGCGTGTATGTCAAAAGGACAATCATTACCCAAAGGTGTAGTAGTGCCTGGATAGAAAAACAGATTATGAAACATAAATAAACACAACTTCATCTAGCTTTTCCTTAGAACTTCTCATTTTAACTTTAAAGTACTCCTTACTGTGTTGGGTACTCACCATATAAATAATAACAAAAACCCTGGCCATGGGGTAACGTCTGAGAAAGATTCCTAGACGTATACTGTAGGATAAAACAAACAGCGCACATTTTAATACTACTGGGGCACTGTAAAATACATTTTGCACACACACACACACAAAAATGATTGGTAACACTTCATAAGAACTACACGCTATGAATCATTAGTTAAGCATTAGTAAATACTCAGTTCATCCTTTGTAAAGCATTGTTTCAACCTTACTAGTCATTAGTAAGCAGTTTATGAATGAAGCTATAAATGCCTTTTTCTTGATTTCTAAGCATATCTAAATGTACAAAGGAGATTTAAAGGGTCAGTTATCTTCCTAACAGAAAAAATAAACAAACAGAAGGATATAGAACTGTTAATTTCAAGATGCAAAATATATAAAACCGTACAACTGTACACTTAAATTTTTTTTTATGAAACTGAAGGTTTGTTTTTCTATTTATCAAGTGTACAGTTGTACAATACATTTTTTACATCTTGAAAACATATGTCTGTGTTCTGTATCCCTGTAAATTAGCCTTAAATCTGCTTTATAAATGCTTTACAAGCTATAAATAGTCCTCACTTTAGATGAGCTCATAAAAACAGACGTCTGGCCACCACTAAATACTTTAGAACTACCTGACTTAATCATGACAGCAGGAACATGTGTTAATAAAGCATTTAGTAACACACCGAACAACTATTATCATGTGTCTAAATAATACGATTTATTAATGTAAATTTAAATAATTTATTAATCATTTACTGGTCTTATTAAACGCTGACAACTCCTAAATATCTGGTTTCTAAATAAAATAATAATTAAAAAATGATAAACTGTTCATTAATAAATAATGAAAATACAATTATTAAAACATTATACATATGCTCAAGAACAAGGCATTTATAGATGCACTTGAAAACTGTTTACTAATGCATAACAATGTTGGACCAATGGTTTATAAAGGATGAAATGATAGCTTAGTAATGCTAAACTAATCATTCATAGTGTGTAGTTATTATAAAGTGTTACCAAAGGATTTTCATGGACTCTTACCTGAAGCGGTCGATGGTGCTGGCTGCTTTACGAACCTTCCCATACACTCCTGTACCTGGTCCATCTGCATCATTAAAGAGGATTGGTGTGTTCCTCTGCCTAGCACCTATAGACACAAAAACATTCACACACAATCATGTTAGGCTTCAGAGAATGAAAACTTAGTTATTCCACATGAAAAAGTGGCTTGATTCAGCTGTATTTGTATCAATAATATGAAGAATGTATATTTTATTAATAATTTGAATTGTTTTATTTTTAGATTTTTCTAGTTTCTAAGATTTATTAATTTTGCTGTGCTTATACTTTCTGTTTTAATTAGTAGTCAATGATTATAATCATAAAATTGTCTTTCTGGAATTTCCCACCATGCAGCGCACTGACCTGGTCCCTCCATGGCAGCCATGTTGATGTGTGAGCCACTGTTCTGGCCACCCTGCAGGCTCTTCAGCTGCTGTTCCAGCCTCTCCAGCTGAAAGACCAAAGAGTTTTTCTCCGTGCCAAGGGCCTCTAACATTGTCTGCTTCTGAATCAGTGTCTCTGTCAGCTGGTGCAGCCGGCCCTCCAGCTCCGCCTGACTGCTGTTGCTCAGAGCCTTGTTGGTGAGCTGGCAAAGGATTTTTAAAAATCAACATAAATATTTGAAATCTTGGAGAAGGTGCACAGGTGTTTCTTTTGAAATTATTTTATTATAAAACCTTAATTGCTATTCCTACATGGGTACCTGGTTTCTAAGCTTTTGGATCTCATCTTCTCTGTCTTTGACACGACCCTGAAGGGTGATTTTAGTGCGATGATGCTCTTCCTCAATGTACTGCAGTTCCTGCATTAAAACAAATCAACATTTACTCATTATTCAAAATATTCTTCTTTTTAAAATAAAACAATGTAACAAACCACAATATGCAAAAAATCTCAAGTTTACTCTTTTTCTCTCTCTCAGTCATATACCTGTTTGGATCTTTCCAGTTCTGCTTCTATTTCCTGTTTGGCTCTGATCTGCTGGGCATGTTGTTCCTGTATTTCTGCCAGCTGTTCTCTCCAGTTTTCATTCTCTGTGAGTGCCTGCGTTTCCAGATCCTAAAGGAAGCACAAAAAAAATCAAATATGCAGTGTGTGTTTGTTTCTTTGTTACAGCTAGCTAATATATATGAATATATTTCCAATGATTTTTCAGTAAATATTTTATATTTATATATTTTACTATTTTAATTAAGGACTATAAAACAAGTTTGATATCTTTCATTAAAAAATATTTTAGCAGAATGTGAGTAAATAATGCTATTCATTTCTATGTATTATTTTAGCGGTGCATATGACTGAAAAAAAAATAGATCCGATTTTTAGTTACTCTAGAATAATCAATGCAAGATTTTTCTTGTTTTTAATAAAATCAAACATTTGCAATATTTCCAATGATTTTGCTAAAAATAATAAAATGATAAAAATCGGTATAAGTAATTGTTGTTTATTAAAGTATTACTTTCTATTAATTACTACAGTCACACATATAAATGTAAATATTTAAATCCAATTTTGAGCCGTGTTAATTTAGTGCAGAATTACTAGAGTTTTACCACTTATGGCCTTTACTATGAAATATTTGGTCCTCCAGCTTTCAGTAATTTAAAAAGGACACAAAAATATAAACACACTATGAATAAAACTCTATATTGAGATGGTATATTATGTAATCTTGCATTTGTACCTGTATCTCTGTTCGTAAGCTCTGTATTTGGCCCTGTAGCTTTTGAACCTCCTCTCTCTGCAGCTCTTTTTCATGACGGAGCTCTTCGAGTTCAACTCCAGTCCCAGCTCCCTCCAGCACCTCCAGACCTGAGCCTTCCTTCAGACTGCTGATCAGCTTCTCCTTAGACTGGAGAAACAACAACCATGATCCTCCATACAACAGAGATAAAAAGTGACATAAAAATAAAGAAAGAATGAGACCTGTAATATGCGTGAGGCTTTGTTTTTGTAATCTTGTAGCTCTTGTTTGGTGTACTCTGCTGCGGATCGGGCGCTCTTGACTTGCTGAAGTAGTTCCTCAGCTCTTTGTTTCTCATCTGTCAGCCGGCGCTCTGAGTTTGTTAATGACTCCGCCAATTGCTGACGCTCAGCCTCCACCTTTGCCAGTCTTGTTGCAAACTCACTCTGAGAAATTAAGATTTATCAAATCCATATTTTTTATCTCTAGACAGAGTTTACCACATAAAGTTTCTATGACACCTGTTAACACACCTGCATCTGTCCATAGCTCTCCTGTTCTCTCTTCACTGTAGCTTCTGCGTCTCTTACTCTGTCCTGTAATGTCTGTAAAGCCTGAGACTGGAGACTGCTTCCTTCACTCTGATCCTGAAGAATCCTAACATAAAAACAGTAAAGGAGGTTGGTTTATTCAAATAAAAGAACATACAAATGAACTTGTTTACAACTAAACAAGAAGTGCTGTTTTGCTTCCGTTAATTGTCAAAGAAACCCACCTGACCCTCTCGTTCTGAGCTTCCTCCAGGGCAAAGCTTCGAGACTTCACTAGCTGATCTGCCTCGTCCAGTCGTACTTTAAGGACTGCCAGCTGACCATCTTTGGCAGACAGGGCTTCTGTGAGGTCATCAACCTGGGCCCTCAGCTCTCGAACTGCGCGATCAACGCGAGACTGGTCAGAGTTCCACTTTTCAGCACGAGCCCTGGAAAGGTTCACCTCTACAAAAGTAGAAAAATGTATCATTTAATATCTTCCTAAGCGTTTGTATTTGTAGCAGTGCTGATATTGTTCATTAAAACTCAAGATATCAAAATTAGTTTTTATTAAGTGGGAAAAAATTAATAAATAGTTATATATAATATATATATATATATATATATATATATACACACACACAAATATAAATAATAAAAACTAATAAATATTAAAAAAACACATAAAATAATAAAATTAAAATTTTGAAAATATAAAAAGAAAAAACAAACAGTCTCACTGGCTCACCCTCCTGCATGTTTTTGGCTCTCTGGATTAGAGAGGCCATTTCCTGGTTGAGAGAAGAGACTTCATTGCGTAAAAGCTGGTTCTCGAGGCGAAGGTTGGAGATCACATGCTCTTGGCCTTGCTGCTGCTGCTGAAGCTCTTGAGGTGGGATGTCCAGTGCTGGCTGGGCCTCTGTGGGAATATCCAGCTCTGGATTCAAACCCTCATGAACATCAGCTAGACAGAAGACATACAATAAAAATTAAAAGAGGATGAACTACATGGTTTTAAAACAGCAGTAAATTTGGGGTCATTCCAGCTGGAATCAACAAATGGTCCCCACCTGACCCCCCCGATTTGTCTGAAAAAAATCTATGTGATGGATAATTTGCCCAATTTCAGTTATTCAGATGTCCATAGAAACCACAGTTTTCAATGTATAAGCATAAAACTTGGTAAATGGTCTGATATGTACCATGTCTTTCACATACTTTGATATCAGACAATAGAGTCTGATGGATGTTGAGATATTAAGGTCCAAAAATGGAAAAAACTAATTTACAACAATGTTCAGAGAAATATTTTCCATGAATGACACCATGTCACGAACGGTCCGCGGCGGTGATGCGTGCAGCCACGCTTCTCAGCCGGGCAAGGAGCAGAGGACACGGAACGTTCAAATATAACATTTATTTAAACACAACAAAACA
>JAUMHI010000054.1:13988154-14015506 GCA_032359435.1 Enteromius unitaeniatus
AGAGCGCCATCTGGCGTTACATAGCCCCCCCCTTAAGGCGTGGATTCCAGACACGCCTGGACATCATAGGGGAGGGGATGCGTAGCCGACTCTGGAGGCCGCACGGGGTGCACAGCCGACTCTGGAGGCCGCACGGGGTGCACAGCCGACTCTGGAGGCCGCACGGGGGGCGCCAGTGGATCAGGCCATGGCGGCAGATCCTCCTCCGCCATTAGCTCTGGCTGTGGCTCGGGCACTGGCAGCGTGGCGGACTCTGGCTGTGGCTCGGGCACTGGCAGCGGGGCAGGCGCTGTTTCAGGCAGCGGGGCAGGCGCTGGTTCTGGCAGCGGGGCAGGCGCTCCAGAGGGTAATGGAGGTGGACCGGAGTCCGTGAAGATGTGCGTATTCATACCAGGGGACGTGCTCTCACAAGGCTGCTCTGGCGTGCACGGATACATCCAGCTCAGAGAGCGCACCGTCACTAGACAGAGTAACACTGCCAACCGCCACGGCAGGTCCCTCACATCCGGTAGTTCCACACGAGTGAGTCCCTGAGCCACGCTGTAAAAGGCTCCCGCGAGCACAGAATCGCCGAGACCCGACCGTTCCGCCAGCTGGTAGTATTCTTTGACAAAGTCCTCGAACGGCAGGTCTCGGCGAACAAGCGCGAACAGTTTCGCGGGGAATGGCATCTTTTTTTTGGTCAGTTGTTCTGTCACGTACGGTCCGCGGCGGTGATGCGTGCAGCTGCGCTTCTCAGCCGGGCAAGGAGCAGAGGACGCAGAGTTTCAGAATTTGACATTTATTTAAACACAACAAAACAAAAAGCTGACGAGGCAGCGACGACAACACAAATCATTACAAGGACACACGCAACTTCAACAACCGACATAAGGAACTGAAAACAAGGGCTTTAAATACACAGAAAACTAATCACCAAAAGTGAGGACATTTACCACGTTTGATGCTTATACATTGAAAATTGAGGTTTCTCTAGACATCTGAAAATCCTTAAAGTAATAGTTAGAAAAGTAGAGGGCCGGCATTCAGGTGTAAATTCAGTAACAATGCTGTGAGTTGTAATTCATGCAGTTCTGGACTAGGACTCTTACTTAGCCCTGAGAATTTCATGGACATGGCACAACTAGTTCTGGAGATATCAGTCTGAACATGGTCACTCAGACTGTGATGCCAAAACAAACTTTTTTACAGATTTTTTTGTTAAAAAAGTATGCACAGTAGAGATCTAAAATTGTACATGATCTATTGAGCATATTACCCACCACACAGAATTTTTTCAGACAAATTTGAGGGGGTCAGGCGAGGAACTTTTCCAAAATTTGATGATTCCAGGGAATGACCCATTTGTGTATCTTTGAACACAATAATACTGTTAAATGCAAACTTTAACAGATTTTAAAATTAATATTTTTATACTTTAACACCATGATACATTTTTAGCATTTAAGTCATTAATGTTTGTTTTTACATTGAATGTACATTTGACAAAATACTTTGAATTAGATTTTGTATTGTTGTTATTTATTTAGTATTTTATTATTCAATTTAGTTTTAGTAAATCTGAAGTGTTTGTTTGTTTATTTTTTGTCTAATTCTATATATTTTTTAGTTTTTGTTATTATTATATATATTATATTCATACTTATGTATTATATTTATCAGTTAATTTTAATTTGGTTTTAGTTCTTTTACTACTTCAAAAATGAACAAATGCTCTTTTGGCAACTAGCTGAATTAAATATTACTTAAGTTTGCTGTCGTTCCATCTTAACAGGCAAACAAAGATTCAACAAATGCATTTAATCAAAATTTAACCCAAAAATAAATTATTAAATAAATTAGACAATATTGTGCAGAAAACATCTTTATAGAAATTCTTTAGTTGTACTTAAAAGCCAAAATATAATAAATATGTATCAGCTTTTGGGAGTAGAGCAAAAGTTATTAACCAGCATTGATATTAAAAATATTAAAATTGGCCATATTCCTTCCTCTCTGATAAATGCAGTGAATCAAATGATGTATGAGGTATATTTTGTACCTTGGCTTTGGTCTCTGGAACCATCCTCAGTTTTAACGCTGTGTGAGCTGTTCGAGAGAGAGCTGAGGCTGGAATTTCTAGACAAGCCCTGTGTTGATGATGGGGTTGCAGTAACAGAGGGGCCCATCTGCAGGTCCCCGGTCACAGAAATAGGGGACATCTGGGTCTGAGCTGACCCACCTGCTGGACCCAAAACTTTAGACACCATTTCTCTTCTAACCTCCTTTCTTTCGCTCTGCGGTGGATCTGAACTATTCAAGAAGTCAAAGAGCAAATCATCGTTTACTTCTGGCTTTTTGGGTCGCACAAAGTTGGATGATGACTTGCTGGTAGAACCCAAAGGTGTGGTGCTGGACACATTAGCTGTACCGGCCAAAATGGTGGCTTTGGATTTCTTTATGTTCCCAGCAGCTGCAGAGATAAAAGCTGAAGATCCTTGGGATGAGGAGGAGATGGAGTCCCCGTGCTGTTGGGTGGAGCTGTAAGGTGCAGAGTTGTACTGGATTGAATCTGTGGTGTCAGGGCTGTTGTAGGACTGGGAGGACCTCTGATCGCTTTTTGTCAAAGCACTGGCTGCACCCTGGTCCACTTTATTTAGGAAGTCCTCTGCCTTCCCGGCAAGATCAACAAACCAAGACATCCTGAGATCTTCTGGAAATTAAATGAGATGTTAAAATGATGACATGTTTGCTACCCTGTCACCCCAGTTTCTAGCATTCAATAACATTACTACATATTTTGATAGTTCATTTTTATTAGAAAAAACATCATTTTCAAACCAGAGAGACCAACACTGAAGCGTCATATATGTAATATTTGACTTCTTCAATGCAAACACAAGCTGAAAACAAAACCCATCCCTTAAAGTATACTTCACATCCAGAATTTATTCTCCTCTCAATAAACATTAACGCTTTTAGTCTCCAGCATGAAAACACTTTCAGTTTATTACACTAAGAATATTTCAGCAATAATTCTTCATCTGTAGTTGACATTTAATTATAGTTCTCCCTGAACAATGTTTGTTTACATGTTGCATCTAAATGCACTTAACACGATGTTAAACAAAACTAAAATCTGTCAATTACATTCCGGTGCATTCCGTCTAGTTATCGATTAAATTAGATTTGTTCACTTGTAGTGTAAATACGCTAAACATGACAGCACAGTGCTAAGCATTACATGGTCAGCTTCACGTCTTCTGCCCAAGAACTAAATATAAGGTCATATTTTTGTACCTGAAGGGGCTCTCGATCTCTCAGAAAGCGGCAAGTAAATCTTGCATGGGCATGTTATGGAGGATATCAAGGGAAATTGTGTCTACTGGTCCCTTGATCGCTTATCGGTGACTGTTTTTATCCTGGTACTCATCCTGATCCAGACCGACGTGGACCAGGAACTATACGAAGGACCCATAACAGTGCGCCCTGCACAGTGCCTGACTAGAAAAGAATGTTGCTGTGCCTGATTGCAATTAGATCAGTACTCTTAAAAAAAATGTAATAACGTAGCGTAAGACAACATATGCATTCTTATCATGCCGTAATCTTTCGTTGCTCAAATATAGGCAATATATATATATATATATATATATATATACACACAGGTGCATGTCAATAAATTAAAATGTCGTGGAAATGTCGTTTATTTTAGTAATTCAGTTCAAGTGAATCTCGTGTATTAAATAAATTCAATGCACACAGACTGAACTACTTTAAGTTTAAAAAAAAAAAACTTTTTTTCTAGGGCTATATGTATTAGTAATTATAGGTCTTTACTTTTTACTGCATTCTCAAAATCATTAAATTATTACTGTTATATTCCTTTTCTAACACATGATAGTTAATGACATCATATAATTTCTTCAGAAAACAGCAGTAGATATGTGCAAGTATTTTCCATGTACAATGAATTGTGTGGTATTAGTACGTCGTTGGATCTGAAATGACTTAAATTGGGAAGTCAAAATCAGGTAAATAAAAATGTTATTAGAAGTTACAGAGATCAAAAGGTACTGCAAAACTGGAACGGCCTAAATATTTCTATAAAAGTCATCTGTAAACTGTATTAAATGTATTTTCATAATTAAAACTAAAAGAGCCCTTTGAACAATAAATACACAAGCACATGAATTATGAAACAGTTCCTCCTTTATTCAGCCGCACTCACTCAAGATCGCTTATTTACAAGGCATGCCACAACGATACGAGAACTGACTAAAAGACTTCAATAATTAATGATCATTAACACTTACATCAGCTCTGAGGGAGACAGAGGGATATGGAAGGGGAAAAAAAAGAAAAAAAAGCGCAGTAAAAACAAAGATACATCAATTCTCAAAGTTCTCTTGTCCATGGCAGACACGTTTATTTGATCATTGTCTTACATGAAACAAATGTTTATATTTAGGGAGTGTGATGTCATTGTCAGACTCCCTCTCTGATTGGTCGGCTCCTCTGCCTCTTAACCAGCAAGCAGAGTTAAGCAGAACTGTCCTAGCAACCCATTACATATGGGCTGAGGGGGAAGAAAGGAAAATGCTTGTTTAAAAACTTCAGAGCATTTTCAGAAGGAACGAGGGAGCGAGGCAGACCCAATCACATTACTGACAACGAATTACAACTTTCCGAAAAACCCAAGATTTGTGTTGTCTTTTTTAATAGTGTCCTTTGAGATAGTCACTCACAAGCTTGGATATAAAAGGGTCATTTCTGAGAGGGTCTGAGTGGGACAAAATATGCTGAATACACTGGTATGAAAAGGAGAACCAGAGGTAATGCATTTCTGTTCTCACGTCAGCACACGCCGTAAATAACGCAGAGGACTTTTCATCTCTCAAAAATTTACCCTTTGCAGGAAAAGACCTGAAGGTTATCATTATTCATCAATATTTCCTCTTACAAACAGGTGAAACACACAGTCTCAGACACACTCAGTCTTAAAGGTATGCACTTATTCCTTCTCTATATCATACTCTCTCTCTCTCTCGCTCGCTCTCACACACACACTTTCCCAAACACACTCTCACACACACACACACACACACACAGGGGTGGCCGCAGCTGTAGACCCCCGGCACAGGTGTCCAATCATGCAGGAGAGGATAAAAAACGTAGGTCAGATGAGTCCTCGTCTCTTCTTGTAGTCCTCCAGGTTGAGAGATCGACGTGGTGCCCCATCTTTAACAGGTAATGCATTCGAACTCACCGCCAAAGACTTAGCTTCTGTAGATGATTGAAATAAATAGTGTAATTTAAGACATCAGAATCATATACACAACTGTTCAGGGGTTTGAGGTTTTTGACAAATCAAAATAAATCTCTTAAAGACAGTAATAGCTTACTAAAATAACTTTTTAAACTTTATAAAATAATGATGGTAAAGCTGAATTTTCAGGATCACTACTCCAGTCTTTAGTGTCACGTCATCCTTCAGAAATCATTCTAATATGCTGATCTGATGCTCAGTAAGCAAACTTAAAACTAATCTAGAAAATCGAATCTTTTCTTAAGAGTTAGTTCAACCACATTTATTTATTGAAATAGAAATGTGTAACATTATAAACGGCTTTACTGTAACATGCACTGCACTACTTTTTTTTTTTAACTGTGCTAAAACTCAAACATGGCTATAAGATCTGAGACAAACTTACCAGCATTAGGAACCTGCAGGTCAATTTTGACATCAAAGTCATGAACTTTAAAAAGGTCCTCTGAGAGGTCACTGGTTGGCTTGGTAATGTCTTTGTCTTTCTGGCTAGGCTGGCCCTGCATAATAAACAAATTAAGCAAGTGAATTCTGGGTCAGAGCAGGCTCATGTTGCTGTGGGCGTGTTTTTGTGCGTGTTACCTGTTTATTAGCCTGCTGGCTGTTGTCTTGGCCTGAGCCGGAACCGTACTTCTGGTTGAGATGAGCCAAAATCGCAGCATGTACTGAGGGATCTCTTGCCTGAGGAAGAAAGACAGAATTCAGTTTTTTTTATATAATGACCAAAAAAAAGGATGAGCTTAAAAGCGGAAGGAAAGCAGCAGGGCTAATAGAAAGATGCCTCACATTGGACACCATAGTTGGTTTACACTGCCGTCTCGTGAACGGGTCCATCTGCTGGTTCTTTGAATTTTGACCCTCTGCCTGAAAATCAACCAAGACATTTTAGATTCCAGAACGTTCCTTAGGAGAGTAACAGAGCAACTGAACACTTACCACCAATGCCTTCTCAGACTCCACAATGTTCCAACTCCTGTTCCTCTGGTTGATATAGCTGTAAAATAAAGAAAGGAAAATGATTACAAAAAAGCTGGTAAGAGGTTTGGGATCAGTAAGATTTTTTTTGTTTTAATTCAGCAAGGGCACACCAAATTGATAAAAAAGTAACAAAATACAAGCATAACGTTACAAAAGATTTTTATTTTTAAGTAAGTGCCATTTTGTATTCATCAAAGAAAACAAAATCATGCTTTTCACAAAAATAATATTCTTTTCATATTAATTGATTTCAACATTGATAATAATAGGTTTTTTGAGCACCAAATCAGCTTATTACAATGATTTCTGAAGGACCACTAGAAATTCAGCTTTGATCACAGAAATAAATTGCATTTTGAAATGTATTGAAATAAGTCTCAAAATTTTCGCATTTCAATTTAAAATGATAGAACAAATCTTTTGAGTTGTTGTATAGTAAGCAACAGCAGTAGTCGTGTATGCGTGTTTCTGACCTGATGGCAGAGATATTTTTGGTTCTCTGACGGTCAAGCGCTTCTGCCCTCTCCTCCAGCTCATTCAACTGATCTTGCAGTACTTTCACCTTCTCTCCATCACCACTCTCCTCAGCCATGGCCTGCACACACAAGTTACACATAATTAGCACGAGATCACAAGTACGCACACAAACAGAAACACACCAAACAGACTAAACAAAGAAATACATCTAACATAAACATTATAACCTTCTCTTTGAGGAGCTGCGTTTTCTTCATGGCGTAGTTGGGTGGAGCCTTTCGGAATCTGTCTTTTTCTTTGACAATCTGCATTGATAAAATAATAGACACATTGTTACACACTGATACAAATATCCTATACAGACGAAACTAAATGACATCACTGGGACGTACATCCTCAATGTCTTTGTCATTGAATTTGTAGTTGACCGCCTCCTTGATGGACTGCTCTTTTTTGGCGATCTCATCCAGAGTAGGAAGCTGCATTCCGGCTGACATCATCTATGGGGCAGCAGCAAAGTTACTACTGGTCATACGCATCCCATAATGCTATGGGTCAACAGCAGTTTTACGATTAACCTAAAGTGCAACTACATGAAACTTACCGCCTCTCTCCATTTCATGAATTCGCTTTCAGTGAACTCCTGATTGGACACAAACTCAAGTCTGAAGACTCGCGTATCATTTCCATGTCTGCAAACACGACGCATTACATAAGTGATGGGAGACTATGAGATGAATGCATGTATGAGAAGTTTTCTTATGCAAGCGTACCGGAGCTGAAGGCCTTTATTTGTCCGTGTGGACCCCAGCTGATAAACTTTAGCCGTCTCCACCACATCAATGATTTCAGCCACCTACAAGAGTTCATTTTACAAATTGTCTCTTAAAACATGTGCTTTCAGGTTGCAAGCTGTTCGTGGAGTCAAGAAAGCTGAAAGATGTTTATAATATGAAAAGGATGATAAATGTTTCACTGACCCGGTAAACAGGCTTGCTGCTGCTGTTTCCGATGCCAATTCGAACAAAACAACCTGTGACAGTTTTAGCAAAGAAGGGCATGTGACACCAGCGCTCCAGCTTGTGCCGGGACAGCCGGATCCGATTCAGCTCATCTGGTAATGACACTGGCTGGGACTTGGGCGGAGCCTCTTCTTTTCTAAAATGCAACGGTGATTTAAAAAAATAAATAAAATATAAAGGTATTTGTTACATAATCTGTGTGTTTGTGTATTGTTAACATTTATTTTATATATATATATATATATATATATATAAATAAATACAAACACATACAGTACATATTAGAAATATTTAGCGTAAATATACGCATTTATATTCATAATTCAATTCTTATATTTAATATATAAACATTTTTTTTCCTGAAATATATACACACATGCATGTGTGCCCATTTGTATGTACATAAGAAATATACAGAGTACACACATACATTATATAAACAAATGTTATTTTGGACGCGATTACAGTTTTAAAATGGAAAGTTTTTTAATTAAAGTTCTGAATGCTAGTGCATATCTCTGCAAGCTCAATATTAATTACCACGTAATTATTTTGTTCCATTTATAAACTGATAACGCACGATCACTTTAGCTGTCCAGTTTGTTGCTTAATACCAAGGTGCTTAGTATTAATTATCGCCTAATACTTACTCCTCCTCTTCATCAAAAGATGACGACCTTGAGCTGCGGTCACTCTTTACTGAAGACTTGTCATCATCATCTTCCTCCTCCTCTTCATCGTCTGAGTAGACCTCACTTGTCTTCAGTGGCTGCCTTTTAGCAAGGAGTTCAGCTGAAAAGTCAAAGGTTACAGATCAGACACAAGCAACAAATTTTCATGCAATTTTCATGCATTCTAAGTAATTAAACATACCGGTTCTGTTTTTCCTCTTTTCTCTTTCTGCCTTCAGCTCTTCCATGGCCTGTGACTTCTTGTCCAGCTTCTCGTCTCTCTTGATCCGTCTCTCTTTGTTATGTGACATCACCTGAATGAACAGACAGAAAACATGAATGTCACACCATATTTGCATATATATTTTATACAAAAACTAATTGGCTAAACAGTTCACTTACCACCTGAGTGTCGGGGACCTGAGACTGTTTTCTCTTCTCTTGCTCCTCCTCCTGTTTCTTCTTCTTTTCTTCCTTCTCCTTCTTCTTCGCCGTCTTCAGTTTTTGCTTGATTTCAAACCTTATTAGGAGAAATGCATTGGCTATTCAAGCACAGTTATTTTACAAATTATTTCAAATCTGCCATCATTCATTGCTAGATTTAAATTATTTCTGTTCAATGCATCCAATGTTGTTATTGTAAAGTAAAATGAAAACTTAAAAATCTTTTTCAGAATTCTTTTTTTTTTTCAAATTATTGAATCAGTTCATCCTAAAAAAATAATAATAATAATTTCAGCTATATAAAAAAACTAAACACATATCAATTACTAAAACCTAAGTTAAAATGATAATCAACATTTAAAAATAAAGGCTAATTCAAAATATTAATTTAATAATAGTATATAAATAATTATAATCAAATAATTCTGAATACAACACGTGACTCTTGAAATAATTAATTAACTTTCCTAAAAACTGTGTTATTTAGGCTAATTTATCCTAAATTTTAATTTATAAATTTTTTTACCTTTCCTTGTATGCATGTTAAAGACCTATAAATTAAGTCCTTGGTTACTCAAGACATGAAATTTGAAATTTTTCTCACCTCCTTTTGAGGACTTCTCTCTTCTCTATACGGTTAAACAGCTCCTGTTCTCTTTCTTTTTCCGTCATCTGCTCCAATCGGGCCCTGTCCTCCTCATCCCCCATTAGATCATCTCCATAACCATCCCGGAAAACCTCATCCTCTGATGACGAGTCAGAATCCGAGCTAGAGGAAGAGCTGTTACTGTCTGAGTCTGACACCTCACCTTAAAAAACAAAGCAAGGAGAAACAACTTTACTTTTCCATTTCCTGTGTTGTATTGGAAAACACAGCATTAGAGAATCCAAATCACTTTCTTACCCTCTTCTGGAGCCGAGCTCTCTGCTGAACTGTCTCCATTTGAGCTGCCGGATGAAGCTGCCTTGCCCTTTCTTTTCTTGACTGTGTTCTTCTTCTCGGGGCCTTTGCTGGGCTTCCCTTTCTTTTTGGTTTTAGTACCTCCGACAGTCCACTAACAAAATCAATAGAACACAATATGAACATTTAATTACACTAAAGATTTCTTTCTGACCCATTATAAAAGCATTTCAAGCAAGCAGCAGCACACATTTAATAGACACTGACTGCCACTGAAACGAAAATAACATCTGCACTTTAATATGCTTCATTAGTTAAGCAACTACTATTTAAATAACCACAACAATAAATATAAATTCCACAGGTTGTGAAACAAGTCTATCCTACAGAGCTCCTCAATATATATTCATGGCAATACTTAAACCGTCGTCAATCGTAATTTCCTATCATTCAAAAATTTCCCAGAGGAACCTTCCCGAGGGATTAATAAAGTTCTATCTATCTATCTATCTTGCCTTTATAACATTACTACATTAACAACCAGTATGTATTCCAGCAGCTTAAAGCAGGAAACAGTCTGGCTAGCGTTCATTTCTTTGGAATAATGTAATATGAATCACTTGAAATGATAGAAGGAAAAACTTCCTAATTTAACTTCTAATTTACAAACTAATTAAACAAAACAAGGAATTATTTATTATCATGGATTCACAAAATACAATAGAGAATTTCTAAATTAACATTAACCAAGATTTAAAAAAACATTTCAATTCTGAAAATGAACTGCATAAACTAAAGATACCAAATTTTAATGTGTTTTGTCTCCAAAATGTGTTTCCATCCAAAATTGCATTAGCTCCATACAATAAAGTATTAAAATAAACAACACAGCAATAGAGCAGGGGTCCGTTCTTCGTACGTCGCCAACTACATCCAAGATCAAACCATCGCGCTAACTATGAGCTCGCTATTCCGGTTCTCTGAACCCACCTGTTGTTGATGATTAGTATAGCTGGATTGAGTCGTCTAGGATTATTGCGCGTTTAAAAGGCGAAATGTAATGATAGAATACCTGTGATCAGGTAGAAACACTGATCACAACCCCTTCGATTGGTTGACGAAATGTCAAAAGAGCAAGCTCAATTTTTTTCTCAATCGGAGCAAGCGCTTTTATTAGAGGGTTATGGAGAATTTCAAACTAATAAAAACACCGGGAAAAACAGCAAATGCTGCAAAAAGTATCTAACAAATTAAATGCGTTAGTGCTCCCCATGTTACAGGTTTTTTCCTTATACATCTCAAATCTTAATTTGCAGTAATGGCTCTTTTTGTCATCTTTCATGTCAGACCAGCAGTGGACCCATGTGACAGATTTAAGAAAATTACCCCCAATTATATAGACACAATCGGGACATTATTAGACAAACACAGCAATTAACACACAAATAATGACCACAGCCATGCACACACACGTATACATATACTGTGTGTATGTGTAAATACAGCCATCCATATTATGTATATATATATATAAATGTGTGTGTGTGTGTGTGTGGTAATCATTTGCGTGTAAATCATCGTAGGCACTTTCTCGCAAGGTAGACATGGAAAATTACTTTAATCTGATTTCTGAATCTGCTAATAAAAAAAGCTATGAAAACTACTCAGTCTGTCCGCATCAATCGTGCTCTTTAACCAATCAGCAGGTTTAAGCTTACGAAACTGTTGCCATGACAGCAAGTCCCGGATGAGTGTCGAAGAACCGAACAATCCAAGATCCCGCAAAACTTAGTTAGCGAGGAACGAAGAACAGACCCCAGTATGTCCAAATTCACAGTAAACGAAAAGTACCCAGATGGTAGGATTCTGAAGTGTGCATTCAAAGGACACAAACACTATCCCAAGAGGCCACGGGAGGATTTATGAATGCCAATGAAGCAATGCAACTGATGCTGGGAAGGTCACAAGACAATAACACTGCAAATTTAGCCCTGTTATCTGAATTTCTGAATTGATAAGTATGTTCACACACACCTACTTGGTACACAATTGAGACGCACCGATAATCGACTGAATACCAAAGAGTCGATTGAATACCAAAACAAACTTGTAGCCGATCAGCAGTAAGGTCGTGTTCATTGGCTTCCAGAAATCGCTTACCCTGTCTTTAAGCAGGAATCCTGGAATACCATTGACCCTTAGGTAAACCACTGGATCGGTAAGTTCACTTGCAGCAACTAATGCTGCAAAACTGTGTTGGTAATTTAGTGCACAATCCTTTTATTTGTGATGTAATAAAATCATATCATATAAAACAGGCCAGCTGTGACGCGTATGAACAACGGTGACTGACATCTCTAAACAGTTCAAGCAAATGTATTGTATATCCAAATTCTCTAAATGCACTGAGAAAATCCCAAAAATCAGCACCAAAATTGAATACCAGAAAGGTTTTATACCTCATCATCACTGTCTGACGTCTCAGAGTCTGTGGAGGCGGCCGGTTTACTAACAGGCTCTTCCTGTTCATCAGAATCCACACGCTTTCTCTTGGCAAGAGACAGCAGCTCCTGTAAAAAGCAGAGGAAGATTGACAGTTACAATTCTTTTCAAGCACCAATTTTACTTGGCAATTCCCCCTTTTTTGCTGTTCATTTAAAAAATCTGCTAAAGCGGTCATAAAGGAATCTATCCTCCATCACAACATTTTTCTTTATGTTTATGCTTTATGCTTGTAGAGCAGGTGTGGTGGTAGAAATACTGCTGTACAACTATTAAGAAGAACTAAGGCAGTTGTAGCATTATTTTAATAAACCTGAATAGTGATAAGTGAGTGTTTCTGTTAGGGTGTCTGCTTATGTGCTAATTTTATCCTGAAGTACTAGAACAAAGGAATTTGGGATAGCTAGAATCCAACACGCTCAATAACAAACGAATATATGAATTAACCGAATTTAATGCACACAGATGTCAAACTTCACTGGGCATGGTGTTTTCAGTCCAACGATGACATGTGTTTGAGAGCAATGGTATTTCAGAACATTTCAGCTTTTCACTTTTCACATTCTTAGCATATCATCATATGCATGCAATGTCAAGTGCATGAAACTCAACGAGCACTTGCATTTCTATATAGGTGTCAGTGATCACAATGCTGTTAGTGTTGGCTCTGTTTGTAGGCTAGCTGGCTAGCGCTGTAATTTGTCAACACCATTGAAATGAAAATGAAATGCACAGATTGCCCAGGCGTGCACTTGAGAGTGCTGCCTACAGGGGGCGAAGACTGGTTCAAATATATGCCAGGGGTTTTAAAATTAGGGCCCACGGACCCAGTAACACTAAACGAAGAATGGGGAAAATTTTTTTTTAATGAAAACAGAAGAATATAAGAAATAAATCAATTTAAAAATAAAAAGAAATGTAAAAAAAATAAACGTTTGATTTAAATATTAGATCAAATTAGACTAATAAATACAAAACTATTAAAATATTCAAACAAACAGAGAAAAATAAACAGTACAGTACTATGACAGTAGAAATGTAACTTAAACGAAGCCAAATATTTTGTATATGTTGTAGTCATTTAAATAATTTGTGTATTTATACATTTACTTACAAAATAAATCTTTATACAAGAAATTATATAGCCGCATTTTACATGGTGGTCTTTCTTTTTATTGTTTATATATATATATATATATATATATATGTGTACATTTATCACATACTTTGTATTATAATCACCTTTGCGTCAAACTACAAAAAAACCCACAAAAAACTAGTTATCGCTAATGCAAGGGTAGTTCTAATGCAGTGTCTATGGGAGGGATGGTAAATTTGACATAGTTCTCTCTTCTCAATCAGTCACAAAAACAGTATCGAGGAGCTTTTCTCTTGCTATACCAGCAATTGGGAATGCAAAAAAACATTTGATTTACCCTTTCACTGCTCTTGAAGTTAACCCAACTATGATGATTTCTGCTTCTGAGAAACACAGAAATGTAAAAAAAAGGTCCAATTTGTGGCTCACGGCTAAAAAATTAAAAATCCCTGTCACAGAGCAATTAAACTTGTCTATTATTTGTTACTTGTCATTTTTTTATTATTAATTAGATTTTTAAAAAGAAAAAGAAAAGCAAGTGATGCTAAGGACTAAATGTCAACCTGGCATTCCAACATTAAAGCATTTTAATTTTGGTTAAATCAGCACAATTCAACTTAGTTGAAAACTTCATAGAAAGCAACTTTAAGGGAACAAAAACAATGGCCACTAGCCGTTTTCCTCACATCACAAAACACATCTGGTTTTGGCAAAAACAGCGAATTTTATTACTGAGCATGTCCTGATCTTCATGTGACTTTAAGTGCCTGGTTGTGTTTCGCACCCTTCGGTCCGCTCTAGGCTCGTCATATTTCTACAGCTTCAGCCGAAATAGAAGTTTAGCCGCGGCGCTGTGACGTCATGAGGCAGAAAAGGTTCTAAACACGCGCGGCCACTTTTGTAAAGCCGAATTACCCGCGCTCTGCAGGCGGCGATAAAAAGCACGTCAAATATGTAAGATTCAGGTGTAAGTGTCTCAAAAGCAACACGATGCCACAGTACAGGCCCCTGCTAACCAGCTAGCTTTCCCACATCACTTAGCATGGGACTTCAACACACACATACTGTTCTGACACCTTAGTGCCTCCGAGATCGGTAAACAGCGACGTTTTTGGATCACATTCGCACGAACGATGTTCCTACCTGATCCAAATTATCATCGCTTGCACTATCCTCCGAGTCAGAGTCAATCACGACCCGACCTTTCCGTTTCTTTACATTCACCATGGTTAGCTGCCTGGCTCCCCTGTGTGTGTGTTTAAACAGCAGCGCCGCACTCCTCCACACAAAGGCGCTAGAGCTACACTACGCATGCGCACACATCTCCCCTTAAACATCGACTACTGTCTGTAGCTGTATCATATCATTTTGCATTGTCTGTATACATACAGTTGGTGAAAATTATAATGATATTTGTTAGTCACTAATTGTAATGTGCGCGGGAATCAACTGGGAGAGAGATTTGTTGTCGGTAGGACCATAAGCACGTGTGCTTGTTTCAGGTAAGGACAGATATATGACGGACCGTAATGGCATGTTTGAGTGTCAAAATGAGCAGTGAGCAGTAGTAGCTTTTCAAGCCATATTTTATGCTTATTCGTTCATTTATGTACTTTAAAATATGATAAATGTGCTTACACTCGGCATTTTAACATATCTGTAATGCACTGTCGTTAAAACACGTAAGCACGCAGTGCTCTCGTATGTTTTGACCTGTGAATGTCATTTAAAGTCAAATAAGATTTATTGCTGTTGCTCAGTCAAGTCAACGTGTAAGTGTTAATAACAAAAAGTGAGGTCTTTTTCTACATTTGTTATGTGCCGTTGGGAGTTTCAATGAAACAGATCCCCATCCTAAAATGTAAAATGCAGCCATATAGTTTCATGTGTAAGGAACCAATTAATCGCAATTTAACTTCACATACCATTCAAATATTATTTAAAAAATATTTTCTTGTACTATTTATCTAATTATTTTAGACTATAGACATTTAGAAAATATATAGATGCTTTCTACATTTTGGGAATGAGGATGCATGAGATCAGTTATATTTGGAGGTCTGTGGTAGCTAAACGACTGAAAAGCCCTGCCACAGAGCAACTCAAGTTTTACATTTTTTATTCTTGTTATTGAGAATTATTAATCCAGAACTAAATTGAACATTTGTAGAAATACCATGGTTAAATTCTTATTCTACCTCGCAGTGTAATTATTTGACAAAAGGTTATGATTAAATTAACACGGACCACCTGTCACTTCCCTGCAGCCCTTGAAAACGCCTCAGCTTTAGATGACTGACTTTTTAATTTGGATTAATGAAAACATTTGAATGACATGATATATAATAGTAATTTTTTCCCCCTGTTTTCAGGATTCTGATCTGATAGCAAGACCTACTACTAGCAAATGGCTGTGTCAAAGACAACATTAAAAACACTGTTTGGAGTTTATGGTGCCATTCACAGACAGACTCTGTTATTGCCATTTACCCTGAGATGCTCAGTTATACTGACCAGAAACATCTATGAGCGTGATTACCGCAGACCAGGCCAGCCTCCAGACAACCGCTGGCCCTGGCAAAAGATACAGTTTGATTTCTCCAAAGGTGTGGAAGGTATCAAGAAGCACTTTGGGTTGTTGATAGATGAGTTTTTCCAGCCCTGGACTGGACCTGAAGGAAGGCCATTAATAGATCACATGCTGGAACAAACACGAATCCAGTGGGAGTTCCGTGGACCAGAGAGTCTCAATCAGTGGGTGGTGTCATCCGATCAGGAGATTGGGGGCCGCAGTGAGACATACATCAAACTGGGCAAGAACAACAGCACGTGTTTGGTGTACGGGACCTTGTGCTCTACACCTCCTCGTGATGGAGAGACTCGATACAGTGGATACTGCGCTCTGCGCTCCAAACAACCACTGGTCAGTGTTGAGATCCAACGCAAACATAATGCAAAAGTTTAGATAAAACTGTAATATAACGACTTATTCAATTTAAAATTGTATTTCCTTTCCTTATTTAACTCCCATCTGATCTGTAACAGTTGCATGAAAAATAAGGTTTAGACAGAATCCTTACTCAGAAAGTTTACTTTTGAAAATCTCTCATGCTTCGAATTAAAATGTATAAAACAACATAAACATTAGAATTTAATATTAATTTAATATACTAAATTTCAGCAGCCATTACTCGAGTCGTCAGTGGCACGTGAACATCAGAAATTATGAATAAGCTGATTTGATACATATTAAGAAACATCTCTTATTATCATGAATGTTCAAATCTGCTGTGTTCAAATAGAAATCTTTGTAACACAGTAAATGCCCTTGTGTCCATTTTGGTTAATTTAATGCATCCTTGTAATAATATGCTATAAAACTCTTGAAGATTTGAATGGTAGTCTATGGGTGTGTTTAGAGAAAGTACATTATAATTTGTGAGTTGCATGTTACATAAGAGTAAGATATTAGAAGGGAGCAGTATTGAGAAACACAGCTTTAGAGTTTGTTATTTGCATCAATTAACATGCATTTAAAGTGAGCAGCAACAGAGCAATAACATGTAATTTCACCTTTAAAATATTATTTTCTTCTGCAGGCCTCTTTTGACAGAAAAAAAACCTATGACTGGTCAAGTTTCAACACGTTACATTTGCGTATCCGGGGAGATGGAAGACCATGGATGGTAAACGTGTCTGCTGACACCTACTTTTCTCATCAGAGAGATGACATCTACAGTTACTTCCTCTACACTAGAGGGGGACCCTACTGGCAGGATGTCAAGGCAGGTCTTAAAAAACTTACATGAATGAACATCTAGAACACACTTCATCTGCAGTTCATATGAAAGTGCATCCAAATCAGTCTGTTTCAATTATGCAGTCAAAGCTGCAGTCCTATACTTTTATATTTAAAATAAAAAAATAAAATAATATATATATATATATGCAGTATATAAGTGAGTTCTGTTTATTAACTGCTAGAGAGTTGCAGATTTAAGTAATTGATTGATTCAGCAGAGAAACATCAAGCCATTTAAATTTGTAAAAGGAAAAAAGTTTCAAATAAATGCTGTTCTTATAAATACTGTTTATCAGAAACATTTAAACTAAAAGTTTACATAAAACACCTGAATGGCATTAATATTTAACTTATCTGTTAATTGTAAAACACTTTTACAGATCCCATTCTCCAAGTTTTTCCTTTCCAGTCGGGGAAGAATACAGGATAGCCAGCATGCACTCTGGTTAGATAAGGTATGCAAGGCTTTCTTGTCTCCTCATGGTTTATCATGGTTAATTGATATTGGCAAATAGTCTTTGAGCATTATGATGCAGTTTCATTATAATATACCTCAGGCTGTTAAATCAAAACTTATTTGTGCTCTTAGGTGAAGAGTATTGGTTTCACATTGGGAGATAAAGCAGACGGCCCGTTTCAGCTGGAGATTGACTTCATTGGTCTGTACAATGACCTTGCCATGACAGAGGAGTTTGCATATGAGCTTTACAAGAGAAACCCAGAGGTCTAATTAGATTGGAACAAGTTTCAACAATTGCGGATGACAGACAGACACTGATTTATTAATAAAAATTTCAGTGGACATTTAAGAAGGCCAAAATCTTTTACACAAACATATATACACACACAGGAACATACAAAATGACCACATTTAAGACAAAATATTACAAAACGAATTTATGAATACCACTCAAGTTCAAATAAACATTTTGGGTGACCAATGTTTTGAGTGACTTTACGGCTTTTGTTTTTACAATTACTTGATGCCTAGTACAAATAACCACTCATACTAAAAACAGATCAGGGCAAACACTTTCTTTTTACACAAATATCAAAACAATTAAAGAAGTATAAAATCTTTATCTATAAATGGATTTTAAAAAATGAATGCTTTTGTTGGATGACCTCAACTCATACTAAGCATATGAACCTAGCAAAAAACAAATGTTTACAGAAGAGCAAAATATGTACAAATGTTTGGTATAGAAAAGACAAAAGCTAAACATGTACAGTGAGTCTCTAAAATAGCAAAACAATAAAAACAAGAGTTAGGCCATGACCAGACCTCGTCTGGCACCCAATATCTTCTCTTTCTTTTGTTTTCGGTCTTCTGTGTGCTTAGCACGTCGCTCATCTCTGAAAATTAAACATTCAATGTGGAGAAGATTAATTTCAAATAATGAGACACTGGATGCATGCTAGATTTTATAGGTTTGGGAAACTGTTCAAAAGTCTCTCATTCTGACCAAAGATGCATTTATTTGATCAAAATACACTAAAATGTACAATATTGTGAAATATTGTTACATGTTAAATTCATTCTAACATGCTTTTTGTGATTTGCTGCTCAATTTTTTTTATCAGTTTGAAAACAGTTGTGCTGCTTAAGTTCAAAAGTACAGCATTTATTTGAAATACAATTTTTGTAACAATATAAAAGTCACTTTGATTAGTTAAATGCATTCTTGCTGAAGTTTTTTTTTTTTTTTTTTTAATAGTAGTGACCAATCAAGGCCCACCTAAAATAAGCATCTCACCTGGTTTGAACTTGGTGCTGTTTATAGTTTTTCTGGTGTGAAGGAACAGTCTGAGATTTATTAAGTGCTGTGTTCTCCTGTTGAGCTCCAAATGGCTTCAGTTTTCCTGCAGAGGTAAATGAAGACAAGCAGACACAATTCAATTCAAGGAAGCACTGTCTGATATTTTACTTCTAGGTGTTTCATTTATATTTTGTTTGTGTCTATATACCTTTGTGTGGTTTGTAGGCGAGTGGACGAGAGAGACTGGCCTTCAGATCAAATGCGTTCTTCTTGGTGGCACCAGGGGTGACTGACAAACTGTTGTTCCCATTAAAAACAAAAGGAGTAGCTCCTGTAAAGAAAATAAAAAGGATCAAAACAACAATTAAAATCAATGCTTCATACAGTCTTTTTTGTTGTTGTTAATAAATGATTAATGGCAATGTAATGGCCTTACTCTTACCAGGTGTTTTTATGGCACCAACACTCTTATTAAGTTCAGGTTTGGTATGAACATCAGATTTCCTCCCTGGAGTGGAGGTAAGAGGGATGAGAGGAGACATACGAGCTGGAGTCTTTACCAGTGAACGCTTGTATTCGTTATCATGAGTGGCCTGTGAGAACCTAGAGAATGAAACACAGCAGTCACAATTTAGTACAGCTGTAGAAATTACTTATAATAAACTATGTTCTAGTTAATCATTTTAGTTGTAAACGCTTGGCTTTCGAGTTATGAAGTAGAGGCCATTGATGTATTTACCGGACATTGATTTTGTTAGTGGAAAGAACAGTTGGCCGGAAGGTGGTGCCGTCCTTCAAAGCAGACTTGCTGGCAGATCGCTGAGTGAGCCTGCGTTTCTCTGCCAATGTTTTTTTCTCCAGCACTCCAGGACTGAAGAGAGAGACTCTGCTAGCAGGCACCTTCTAATGGGAGAAAACACCAGAGTTTGCTTCTGATTTCAGGTTGAAGTTGTTTGTTGCAAATACATGATACGATTCTATTTGAACAAGATCTGCGATTCCCCCCACAAAGGGACTTTTGGTCACTTACAGTTTCAGTCTTCGTTTCAACCGATTTCATCAGCGTCTTCTCTGACAGAGTCTGAAATTGCAAAAATAAACCACTCATAAATAAAACATTTGAAACTCAAACTACACTGTTCAAACCAGCAGAATTTTTGTTTTTTAAAAAAAAAAAAAAAGAAAAGAAAATTATTTGTAAGCTATTGTTGCTCATCTCCATGTCGTTGTAAACCTATTTTCTTCTGTGGAACTTGGTTCCATTGGTTTTTAATATTGTTTCCCATTTTTCTCTCCATACAGTGGAAATAACATTCTTCAAAATAACTTTTTATGTTCCATAGAATAAGTAGTCATAAATATTTGGAATGACATGAGGGCAAGCAAGTGACAGAATTGTACCTATTTTACTACAATAATACTGGTTATTTTTATTCAACAGGTTTCAGTTTCAGTCTCATTGTTACCTTGAGATCCTTGACAGAATTCCTGAGCACCTCCATTTGTTTATTCTTCCTTTGGACATAAGAATCAATGGACTCCATTTTTTTGAAGTGAGCCTCATGGAGTTTCTTGAAGTCTAGGGAAGAGTGATTTGCAAATACATTACTCAAGGTCAGGGCTCAAAATATTTGGTTACAAATGTTATGTAATGGCTCAAGTGAAACAGTGAGCTAAACAAGAGCAAGAGTCTTCTGAATAATACAGAAACAGGGAAATATATTTTGTTTTAGTGTATAAAGTTGGAAGGATCTTATTACTAGGAGTTGTAGGCCGCAGTGCAGGTTTTCTTTTCATCAGGCCCTCAAGACGAGGGATTTTACCCACAGTTCTTCTTCCCACACCTGCAAAATATACATTTTATTAGTCAACACTACATATGTCGTGCAGAGGGAAAAAGAATAATAAGGCAACGTATCAATCACATTACATCTTGATTAAAAGTTTCTTTAATAACATTTCTCAATGTCTCACCTTTAACACTTGGCTCTGCAGAAACACCTTCAGAGTCTGGATTGGTTTCTTCAGATTCTGGCTCTTTCTCTACAGGACCTTTAGTAGATGTTTCAGGTGGAACTGGTGTCTGTGTGTCCTTTGGTGAGGACACCTTCCTCCTCTTGGAGCCCCTTTGGCTCTCCTCTGGTGCTGGCTTTTCTTCATTCTGAATATTACATATTAAAAAAAAGAAGGAATTGCATCTAAACGTAAAAAGAGGAAACAGTCTAGACTGAAAAATAAAACTGTACATGTGCTCATGAATACCTGAGCAGGGACAGGTGTGGAGTCACTGAGCTTTCTCTTGAAAGTGCGGCCTTTTCCCCGGCGCTTGGTCACAAACTTTGCATCATCCGGGTCCGCGGTGGATGCGTCATTATCCTGCAAACAATGCAATGCAATTCTGTTACAGCAACTCTTCTCATTTCAGAAATATTATGGTGACAATGCACAAAAATAATACTCACATTTTCTGTTGTCTGGTGCAGTTGTTGTGAAAAGTGTTCTTTTAAAGCGTTTAATAGCTTTTCAGCCTAGAAACAAATAAGCGAGATTAACGTCTGCTAAATAACAAATGAACGGGTTGTTATTTCGCGCAAAAATGCGTCACTTAACTCAAAATCCAAGGAAGCGTTTACATAACATTTAAGTAGCACAGCGATTTTATTAAATCATGTTTCATGAATCTACATTTATGCAGGCAATTTAACTTAGTAACGTTAATGTTACACATGGATGGCTTCGCCGTAGTAAACGCGACTTAACGTTACCTTCATATTTGCTTTCAGTCCAACCTCTTTCGCGAGGCGCTGCAATTCTGCATATTTAAGCGAATCCAAATCCATACTGTAGATAAACTCAGTGTGAAATCTGAAGATAACTTATATAACTGTGATATTGAAATGGACGTCTCTGTGATCTAAACTGCTCGGTTTGTTTAGGTGGGATTGCCGTTTGAAAAATAACGTGTTTCAAAAACCAGCGTTTTCCGCTAGATGATTGGTTGCAAAGACCATGACGGACCAACGCTGCATCCAATAAGAAGCGGCGTTTGTGTCCCGTCGGCTCTTATTGGCTTACACGCTTCAGCAAGGGCGGGTCTTGATTAAACGATTTTAGGGCGCCCCCTAAAGTTGAAGCTCATAAATGAAAGACCGTGGCTGCGTCTTTTGAATTTGTGTAATGCTCATGTAATCATGTCGAACAGCACTCGAAGTTCACTCGAAAGCTCTTGTAACATCAGCCCATGTGACTCGACACAGACTAGCTCAATTGCAGATCAGCTAAAAGCAGTGAAAGACGGAGAGGTCTGTATGGTAGACTACAGGAATTGCAGTGTTTTACAATGTATGACATGCAACACAGTGCTTGGAGACTCCCTCGGCATCTGCGGGGAAACACTGAGCCTCCAGAGTATCATTTGTTTGAGTAAGTTGTTTTTTGAATACTTTTTAAAAGCGTGCAGACTCGTAATTCTTAAGATATGAGAATACTTTTGCATGAGAAGGATTTTTTTGTGATCATAACCACACAATCTTTACCTTTGAAGAGGTTACTGGAGACGTGAGGGTAAACAAAAAGCTGGAGATGTGTTTGAATGGTCACCTGTCCTTCTCGTAAGTATTACTGTGTGTTCATGTCAACCGTGTCTATGTCCAGCTTGTGTATGTGCTAGGCGTCCCATCATCCTGTGGTTTCTTTGTAGCACCTACCAAGTCCTTCAATGTGCTGGCTGCCATGGTGCTGTTGGCCTGGTTCTTCACTCCACCCCAGAGCACCTGTCTGCTTTACGAAACCTCTTCCTTTTACGTAAAGAGCTGATCAACTGGTGGGTGTAATTTGTTATAATAAGGTCCATACAAACAGAAGTGCAGGGGCGGACTTAGCCATTAGGCAAAGGTAGGCAACTGCCTTGGGCCCCCCAAAAATAAGGGGCCCCCAAAATGCAAACCAAAGCTGACCCAGTACCTCTACATCTCAGTACTAAACGAAGTACATATGCGCCTATGCAAGCACCGCTGTTGTCGTTATCTTATGTGTAGCCTGTTTGATTTTATCAGACAACGACTCGATCACTGTTCTGTCACTATTTCATATTCATCTCGTTGACAACAGAAACACAAATGTATATCAGTAAAAACATTTACTGAGAATTTAGCTGCATCTGAACACAGTATGGACACATTAGGCTATGTGTAACTTAAACCGGTTTGTTTCAGTAAATTAAGATAAATAATATAATAATGTATACTATATCTCAACTGTGTATCAATTGCTATTCTATGCTGTCTACAACTTGAAACAATAAAGTGTCTGCTAAATGAATAAGTAAAAATGTTAATGAAAGAATTAGAATATGTACTTTAAAACTGTAGAAACACTGGACGTAACTATGGGGCACCATTGTGCAGCAGCACAAAAGGAACCTCTAGGTTGATTGAAGTAAATGTGTGCAAATGTAGGGCCCCATTCCTATATTTGGCTGAGGCCCCAAATTCACTAAATCCGCCCCTGCAGAAGTGCGTTTCTATTTTAAAGGAATAGTTCACCCAAAATTAAAAAATGTCACCCTCAGGCTTACCAATGCAGTTGATTTTTCTTTTCCAGGATATATTTGGAGAAATGTAGCATTATGGGTGCCGTCACAAGGAGAGTCCAAAGAGTAGATAAAAGCATCATAATCCGTGATCTGTAATCCACATGACTGCAGTCCATTAATTAACATCTTGTGAAGTGTAAAACGGCATGTTTGTGTGACTGGAGTCATGTGGACTGCGTATGAATAATTGTGATGCTTTTATCAGCTGTTTAGAGTGTTGTTGAGCCAGCATCTATTCACTATTAATGATCCAATGATGTAATGCTAAATTATTCAGAATCCATTCTGATGAAAAAATTAATTCATCGAATGTGTGAATGGCCTGAGAATAAATGTTTTTTGTTTTGTTTTATGTACATTATATTTGGCTGAACAAATTAACTCCCAAGAATGTTTATTTATTTATTTTTTGAAGATGAAATATTTAATTTAAAATATAATTATTTTTCCTTTGACAGCTACATGCTAAGAAGTGGTGCATGTGTTAAAGCATCCAAAATCAACTTCAAACACAGACTCGTGGACAAAAATATTAAAGAGGTGAGTATTCAAGTCAATAAATATTTACTGTTTATTTCACAGAATTTTATTCCATTATATTATAGGTTGCCTTTATAGCTATTTAACTCACTTGGGTTAAATCTTGTGAATTATTTTTCTCCTCTTTCTAGTTGAAGCAGGATTTAGAAGCTCAGCTGAAACAGGTGAAGATTCTGGAAGGAATAATGGAAAAATTGTGCATGCACAATGTAAGTTAAAGAAATGCCAGGCATGGAATATGTACAGTTGCTTTGTTGTAAATGAAATAAAGTGTAGATATATTTTTGTATTATGTATTGAATAAATTTCATTCCTTTTAAATGTTTAAAATTTGTAAAATACAAACTAGATTTGTTTATTGTATTTCTTTATTTACATTATGTGCCAAGACTGGAATTGTATAAAAGTATATATTGTTGTATTATTAAAGAAATGACTAATCTGTTACACTACCAGAAGAAATATAACACTGAAGAAAGACAACACGACACATGTTTGTATATGGCACCATGCTGCTTTTTTTTATTGCTAAAATGTAATATTTTTTTTTGTACAAAACCATGCGGGGCGCATCTGTAGTGCATAGATCAGACTAAGCATAGAGTTTCACATTCAGAGGCAAAATCAGCAACGCAAATCAGGTCATCAAAGCATATAAACCTATGTTCTGCACTATTTGCATTGAACATGAAAAATAACTTTTTTCTAAAATTTTATTCTATTTAAACAAACAATTATATGTTTTGCTAAAATGCACTGTATCTTGCCTCTTGAATCACAGACTTGTTACATTTTCATCATACAATACTCAAATCCAAAAAAGTAATATTTTTAACGAATACATCTCAATAATTTACAGCAGCGATAAACCTTTGGGATTTCATGCATTTGAAAAGAAAGTCACAACATTGGTCCACTCATAGATTTATCACATTTCTGCATAAACATGTTCAAGCAAAGCTTAATTATTGCATGCAGCACAAAACATTTTTTTGTATCTACCATGAATTATGTTTTTTGCACTCTTTTTTAAAAAATACTAATTAATTTGCAATGGATCTTTTTCATTTTGTAAATGTATTGTGGTATATTGTTTACCCGGGATTCAGACAATGAATCATCAGTATCACAAACTGCTACCAGAACACTGCTCATATTGCTGTTAATGAATATAAGCTGTAAATATACATACAGCTTATGTGCATTCCACAACGGTCTGTATGTAAACATGCAAGGTCAGTAGAAAGGCATAAGCCCTGCATATATATTTATATATATATATATATATTTTTTTACTACTTATGAACTGATAAAAAAAAAAAAAAAAAAAGGTCTTTCATATTTGTCAGACCCTTGGTGCTACCTTCACATATTTATTTGGTGTCAACAAATAAAGGGGCTGTTAACAGCTAATTCTGTATTACCAAATATGAGATATGGGATGTTCTGGCTAAAACACTTGCCACTGTCACAAATATGCTACAGATTTCTATTTCACAAACACCACTGAACTATTCCGACACTAATTCATGCATAAACTGATTATTGCTTCTAAATGTTGAACTTAATACACATCATGGCTTGCATATCTTTAAGTATATTTAAAAATATAGTTTGCATTCCAGTCATTGAGGTATTTATCTACATTACAATGCTTTGATAATTGCTTTATGCCACTTAATATACTACATGTTACTTTAAAATCTAGAGTTTCTGCTACTAGGAATAATCTACCCACAGCTCTAGTCTGAGACAACATTACCTGATGGAGAATGGAATATTAGAGGTATGAATACAAACACAGTTCTAGTTAACCCCCTCCTAATCAGGATGAGAATACTTTAGTCTTTGTGTCCGATTATTACAAATAACATTTCTGGATCTGTTTCCAAGGAATTATCTTGAAACGGGTATGAAATTAAGCTCTTCACATCTTCCAAGCGACCGAGCTAAATTTTCTGCCCGCTAGGGAACTGTCGTTTTGATCTGAGTCAACTATTTTGGGCCCAGAACTTAGTTTTGCACAGTACAAACTAGGACAAACTTACACAGTGCTTATGAAACATATATATGCATTTCAGCATGGCTAGCTGCACGTCAATACCAACCGCCATTTTTCTAATCCTCAGCATGCTACAACACATTATTATTAACTAATAGTGATTACCTGTGAATAAACAACTGTGTTTGGCGATTCAAAACTAAAACGAACAAACTCAGCATGAGTGAAAATGACTCGCCTAGTCGCCTCTTAATCAAATCGATCGATATGTGGATGCTGCATCCATGGTGGTTACTAACTAAATCGTAATCTGCCTATTTTATTTTCTAAACGGCTTTATTATAGCATATACTGAATGTCACTACGACTATTAAACTCAGCAAGCATCGCTACCGTACATGCATGGCCATGTTTATGCTGGCACTACAAATCCCGCCACCCTAAAGCAAGCGGATGAAACTATACATCATTTAATGGAAGACATTGGTGATTTTGTTGTTTTTGCGAACAACTTGTCACTTGTTTGTACAATATACATAGTCATCTCAAAACAAGACAAAGAAAAGAAACAAATATTGCACATTTCCCACACTGAGGCCTCACTACTCTTTCTCCCATGGAAATTTATACTCGGTACATGACACTCTTATGTCTACCAATCCATGTGATAGAAACTACTGTACAAACTAAACAAAAACTCAACACAGATGAAGTTAAATTCCTAAATTCACAGTGCACTGTTGCTGAGGACCGAGCACAGGCTGTGACCAACTTGCCATAATCTATCTGAGATGATGCATTAAAACATATTAAACTACTATTTTAAAACGTTGTGACGAGATTCTAACATTTAACCATTCTACTGCCTTTCTTTAGGCCTAATGAGGATGATAACTACAAGAAAATGAAAATTAATGAAAATTACACGTTTATTTCACTGGGTATATTCTCCTGGAAAACATGTAGGAAAAATACATGTTTTCCTTTGGAATAATTTAGATTTTATGTTTTGTGCTTACCAAGGCAACATTTATTTGAGCAAAAATACAGTAAAAACTGTAATATTGTAAAATATGAATACAACTTGAAATAACTTTTATATTTCTTTTTATTAGGGCCGGGACTTTAACGCGTTAATTTAGATTAATTAATTACACAAAAATAAGGCGTTTAACTTTTTAACGCATTTTAATCGCACTTATTTTTGCACCGCGGAACGTTTCTCACTGGATGAGTTTCGGCGGACTGATTA
>JAUMHI010000054.1:14031944-14042194 GCA_032359435.1 Enteromius unitaeniatus
TTTATTCAATAGATTAAAACAGCAACAACCTTATAATTGAACTCTGTTTCGAGCAGTGGATGGCGGTGTTGAGCGGCAGGTGAATCTGTTCCTCGGTCTGTTTGCAGAGGAAGAAACACAGCGGCGCTATGAACGAACAGAGATGGATTCAAACATTAACTCGATTTCAGGTATTTATCTGATATTATCATTACAGATCCTCAAATGTGTATCTTGTAAATATTTCATAAGTAACTTCCTTTGTCCTGTATCGGAAGAGTCCCTGGGTAACTTAACAGTTTGTGTTTGTTTACAGTCTCTAAGTTCATCGCTTTTATTTATTCATTTATTTAATGTTTTTGTATAAGTCTATCAGAATTTTCCTTAGTCCCTAGCTGTCTTTTTACAGTCTCTTTTTTTCCCTTCTTTTAAATGTAAAAGATGTTTCTTAAACGTTGTGCTTTATACGGTTAAATAAACATGACTAAAGCTTCGTTTAGTCCCAGACAGTAACGTTATCAGTAAAGCTAATATTGCGTCTTCTCCAGGCTCAGAGTCGTGCTTATGTGGTGAGGAAAGGCCTGAGTTTGGTTCGGACTCAGTTTGAAGACATAGTGCGAGAGATTGATGGAGGACTGGATCACCTGCAGTGGAGAGGAAACCTCGTTCCCAGACCTTACTTCACTGACTCTGTGAGCCTCTGTCATTCCCCATATCCCCTCCTGTTGGCTTTTTAAAAAAAATATATAAGTGTTACTCAAAGAAAGTATGCTTTAAAGTGTTTTTAATCAATTTTAAGATAAGATAATGTGATCCACAGGAAAGCCTATTGCTGCAGTATAAGCTATCCAGGTTTCAATCCCATGAGCTCCTGGTTGATTCAGAGAGGGAACAGAAGACTGAGAATGAGGACAGTGAGAAATCTCTCCCGCAGTCTGATATTCAGGTGCCGGAGAGAGACGAAGCCATTGAAACGGTCATCAGAGACACTTCCACATTTGTGGATGATATTGTCGACAAGAAAGGAGAAAATGTGGTCATACAAAACCTGATGGATGAGTCTGCTACACTTTGCAGTACAATGAGTTCAGATGTCAGCCACTGTAGCATACGTCAGACAGGTGGTTTGAGAAGAGATGTTTAACATAAAAAGGATACAAAGGTTTGTAAAAACAGACGGGACTTGTTTGAGACACTGTTGTGTTTGTCTGTTGTTTTGGCAGGATCAAATTTGCATTCAGTTTTTAAGGACGCAGCGCATACTCCTGACTCTCTGAAGCAGCAGCGAAGCACTTTAGCCATGGAGCTGCTGTGGATCCAGCAAGCCATCAGTAGCAGAAAGAAAGTGAGAAAAGTTTCGATTTTGTTTAACATTAATGTTTATGTATATATCAATGTCTCTTAGATCATAATCATATTCTGCTCTGCTTCTTTTGTAGTATCTTTCCCTCAAACAGAGAATGGATGTGCCACACTGATACTGGACCAGCTCTGAAGCTGTAATATTCTTATGCGTATATCTATCTATTTATATATATAAACTTGTGTAGTCTGTTAACAGGTGTGTGTTAAAGAACATTTTTATTTTTGTACAAATGTTGTTTAAGAAATAAATATAATATGCATATGGGATGGAGATGGGAGAGATACAAATTTGTATGCATCAAAAAGCCATACTGTTCAGTCCTGAATGGATCACAAAGTCTCCCAAAACATAGAATTCAGTAAATGTAGTAACATATCTACTTAATTTACATTATATTCAGACTGGTATAAGCACAGGAGAATTGACCTTTTGGTGTTGCCTGGTTTCTTTCAAGGTTTTTTTTTGCCTTGATTATCTAAATTCATCCTTTTTCTTGGTGAGTGTGATTTCACCAAATATATGAACTTTCCAATCAATCAGATTTGAGGGGTAATTTTTCTAGAAATATCTGTTTTAGGCTTATGATCAGGGTTAGGTTCTTCTACACCCTTGTTAATCAGATATCATTTCCCACTGAATTTAGGCATACAACCTTAACAGGTTTAAAGGTTAGGATAAGTCTATATTTTTGGACAGTAATGTTGATCCAGGATCATGTCTTACTTGGCAAAATTCCAGCGACCCACCGTAACAGTCATAAACGTGTCTGACAGACAGAATGAGGTTTGTGGGGAAGAAAGCTCTTGGTGGGGGGGGAAAGTTCTGGGAAAAAATCTGTTCCAGGTAATTTTTGTTGAAAAGCAGCCAAAATCTGATTTGGAAATAGTTGTAAAGAGATATACAAGTGCACTTGACCCACATAATAATATATTATAATTAAATGACAGGAATCTCTGTTTACCTACATTAGAGCAAACTTATTTGTTGTTTGATTAAATGGTGCAACATAGAAATTCTGACCTGCTGTTTTTATATTTATTGCAAATGATAAAGGCTGTTTTTCTTCTTTATTACTTCACAGGTGCTTTATGTCCCTGTGTTTAAATGTTTGTGTTGTCTGTGAGTGACGATAAGGGGCATTTATCACTAAAGACGCGAACAGCCTCTTCAAACAAACACCTTGAATGTAGTGTTTTTTTATTTAGCATATTAAAGTCGAATAAAGTGATACATTTTAATTTCTTGAGAAATAGAAGTGCAATTTCGAGATTGTGTCATTAAATGTAAGTAGCCCTCCCTCGCCGTCTCTGTCTTGTTGCTGATCGCAAAAGGCCGCCGCCATTGTTAGTAACGCTGCCATGGCAACCAGGAAACAGTCCAGTGTGTGCGCGAGAGGGAGGGAGTCTGGAGGTGTTTGCGTCTCCCACACTCAGTGCTTTAATATTAGAAATAAACACTGAGAAATAATCAGTAACAGGCCAGATGAACTTCTCCGGGTGATGAACTGGAGTACATAAGCTTTCTCTGTAAGTATTTTTGTGAGTGTGTGTGGATTTATATAAACACACGAGTGCTTCTTTGACCTGTAAGTGAATCAACTTGAGATTGTTTTTTTTTTTTTTTTTTTCCTTTATTGTGTGAATGAGTTTTGAATTTGCACTTTTACAGCATTATTAACACATTTAAGGTTAAATTATGATAGGATAAGTACGTTATCCTAAACAGGGCTTGCTATCTGTTTGTGTTTATTTCACAGGTGTGTGTTAATGTGGTTAGTTTTGGGTCATGGCATCAACTGGTGTCACTAATCACCTGCCTCCAGTCAAGAGTGTGATGGTCTATAGAAATGGAGACCCCTTCTTTTCAGGTTAGAATTAGTTCTGAAATAGTTGGGGGTTGTTCTGTTGCACACACAGTGCTTAAAAATGTTACCCAATACTGTAGTGATGTGCAAAATGTATTTTATTATTCACTTTCACAACACTTTTAATGACATGCATACGTCAGAAATGAAACTCTTTGTGTGTTTAAATATATGTCTCTATGTGAATGTCTTTATGGATCAGGAAGGAGATTTGTGGTAAACCAGAGGCAAATCTCCACCATGGATGCTTTTCTTAATGACATCACTCTGAGCATCCGAGCTCCGTTAGCTGTTCGAAATCTCTATACGCCGCGCTATGGCCATCGGGTCGCTGACCTTGGTGACCTGCAGCAAGGGGCACAGTATGTGGCAGCAGGGTTTGAGCGCTTTAAGAAACTAGAGTAAGTGTCAATTCGTTCATAATGAGAATAATATGAATAATAATGCTTTCCATCAGGGTTCAATTATCTGAACTCAGTATTTGGACACTTCAGCCACACTTTACATTGTATGAATGACATTAAATGTCAGTCTGTGTTTTTGTTGATTGATGAAAATGATTAAATTAATTGACTAAAACTAAAATTAAGATGAAAACTACTCCATCTGCCATCATGAAATTAGTCTTAATATTGCATATTTAGCTTGTCTTTTGTGTATATGTTTAGTTATCTCACTACAGGACTGAAGAAAGGGCCACTGTGCAGAGTTATGGAACCAGCCCAGGTATAAATGTCAATACTTACTGTTTATTTTTTGTTCAGTTTGAATAGATCTGTGCAATTAACCTATAAATATTCTAAAGTTTAAATTTAGGTCTCAAAAATCATACAAGATACAGTCATTGTTTCTTGCTTGTTATGTTTGTGTTTTTTTGTTGCTGTGGATGCTGAAGTGTGGAGAGGAGGAGAGGAAGGGAGGGATGTTATTGTCCGTTCCAACAATAGAAGGCCAGGGGATACACTCCGCTAGTGTTATCAGATTAGAAAGCTTGTTAGGGCTTGTTTAAGTGCCTAACCTCTTTAATTCTGCACACAGAGCTGCTAAAACTATTGCTGATAATAGCCTTGAGAGCAGGGGACGCTGACTCAGCATCAACACACACGGCATCTTTGATTTATGCTGATGGAAAATCACTGGCTGCACATTAACCTGCTTACTACACTGCTCTTTATTAAATAAATAAATGGACCTAAAATATTGATTTCCAGTTATTTCATTATGTGGCAATAAAGAGGCCACAAAGCGATATGAGAGCCATGAAGCTTTGAGGGAAATAAGTTTCTTTAGAAATGGCCAATTATACAGTTTCCTTTTATATAAAAACATATGATCTTAAATTGTAGATGACATGATAGATACATTTACTAATTAACAATATGTAACGCTTTTCACAGGTTAAAGCACTTGTCAGGCCTAACGTGTCTGCAAAATGGAGGAAGGCTATCACTCTGCCCTGCATTATACAGTAAGAGCTCAGACATTTAAATGCACATTTTTTGTTTGTCAAACCAGTTTCTCTTATCCTTTCACAAGAGATCCAAACCTCATTATCCTTTTCACATTCACAAAGTGTATTTAGGAATGGAGACATCCTCAGTCCTGCCATGCGTCTGATCATTCCCCGCCACATGCAGAAGAATCTAGAGCAGATCCTGAGCCTTATTTCTGAAAAAGCCATGCTTCGCACAGGAGCCGTGCGCAGGTATTCAGTCACACTAACTGTTTGTTTTATAATATACTTATGAAGCATGTCATATTTATATCCTTAGACATAGTTAAAGGTTGTTTTATTTTCACAATCAATTCACCTTTCAGGCTTTGTAATCTGGAGGGTTTCACGGTGACCTCCACAGAGCAGCTGGAGAACGGGCAAAGCTATGTAGCTGTGGGAACAGAGAGGTTCAAGAAGCTTCCGTATGTGGAAATACTGCTGAACAAAGCAACAGGCAACAGTGCAGACAGGTGATGTTGGTGAATAGTAGGAACAGAGAGTAATGTTGGGACAGCTTGCCATCACAGGAATAAATAGCATTTTAAAATATATCCATATGAGAACATATAAATGAAACAGGATCTGTCTGTCTTCACTGTAGGCATTATGTAGGAGACAGAGGATTACAGAGAAGAATTGAGGTACTTTTTAAATCCAGTATACAGTGGAGTTGAAATGCATCTGAGAAAATTATTAGCTTTTTTTACTAAAAACCATAACTAATCCTAAAAATAATAAAAGTTATTTAAGTAAACAGTAGTGATAATACATTTTAATAAATTAATCGTGAATAATTGCATCCAAAATAAAAGTTTTTGTTTACATATGTACAGTATGTGTGCTGTGTATAATATTTATATATATATATATATACATACACATGCATGTATATATTTCAGAAAAATATATTGTTTATATATTAAATATATTTATAATATAAGTTATATGAATAGAAATATAGACATATAATACAAAATACAAAAGGTATTTTCAAAAAATATACTTTATGTGTGTGTGTGTGTGTGTGTTTATATGTAAACAAACACATATATATTATTATGCAAAAAAAAAAAAAGTTTTATTTTGTATGTGATTTATTATGATTAATCATTTGACAGCAGTAGTAAACAATTTTTTTTTTGTTTTTTAAATCCAAAACATTATTTCAGGGCTAAATTATGTACTTCACTCTATATTTGATTGTAATATTTTTAAAAAATACATATCCATGAGTCAAAATGTTCTATCGAAGTTCTGTAATATTCATCCAAAAGATGTTTCCTCAGGACAGCCACAGTGACTCCACCCTGATTAATTCACCTGAGGTAAAAACCAAATACGCTGTTATTTTCCATGTGCATTGTCATTTATATATACATAATATTGTGTAAATGGTGTTTGCTTTCAGAGGCAAGGCAGGCGTGTGAAGTCCACAGGAGATGAGGTAGAGCGAGAGAGCTCCCCTCAGCCGGTTAAGAGGAGAGGAAGGAGAGGAGAAAGAGAGGAGAACTCAGTTTTTTACGCCAGACCTGCGAGAGTCCGCAGACACCCTCCCACAAACAGACCCCATCCTAGAGGTGCAATGGGTGAATGCTGAATAAATCAAACAATAGTCTCTTGTGTGTCTAAAATTGTAACTTTTTATCAAATCTAAAATTCTTTTTTGTGTGATATTGTTAAATTGGGTTAGATGAGCCCAGTGTGTTTAAAGCCTCTGAGAGCAGGATGAGGGAGGAGATTCGAGGTGCTGAGGAGGTCGCAGAGGATGAAAACACAGCGGTAGAGCTTCCCATTGACCAGGTACACCTCTCATCTACTTTTGTCTCATGTCATCTCATCTTGTCTTATCTTAAATAAAAAAATGTTTTATCATTTCAGAGAGAAGCAGAAGAAGAAGTTGTAGAGGATGAGGAGCTTCTTGAAAGGGATCAGTTTGATACAGCCGATATAAATCATGTGAGTGTGTGAAACATACAATTACATTAATCGTAATGATCATGAATGAACTCACTGTTTGTTGTATTAAAGAGGGATTCAGCTGAACCACACAGGCCATCATCTGATCTCTCCAGTGAGAATGGAAAGAAAGAGTTTATAGCATCTGAGAGGGAGACATGGGATGACACGTCAGCTCCACAGAGAGAAGCACAGCAGGGATACTCGTCCAGCAGAGAGTCTCAGCATGATAAAAACAAACCTGATGCTGTAAGATGCAGTGAATTGAGCATTGACCTTTTTGTTGCATTTAGGTCTTATTTGTGTTTCACTTGGTCGATGGTTATAGTATTAGTATATATTATACTATCAAACTCTTTTTTTTTTTAATTAGGAGACACCCACACAGCATTCCAGATCTTCTTCATCGTCTTCATCATTCAATGTCTCTGAACATTCTCCACGAAGTGAAGTAACACAGCAAGAACCTGTTAGTTTACAAGTTTTAAACAATATATTTAACGTATGTAATCATATATGCAAATGATGTAGGTTTTGAAATTAGTTTTCCCTTATATAGTGTAATTTGAATTAAAGGACTGATATGATGATATACCACTGTTGTGGTACTTTTCAAAAGGTACTACTATGTAGCATTTAGGGCATAATAAGGTACATAGATCATTTTTGCACTGCCTCAGCCTCAGTGATGGAACTATTAGATGTTACAGAATTGTGTGTAAATATTAACCATTTAAAGACATTTTGTTGCTCTGTGTGTGTGTGTATCAGACTGGGGGTTCCCATGAGGAACAGACAGACAGGGATGCGGAGCGACCTCTCCAGGCTGAAGATGATGCAGGAGATTGACACACACTTCTCTAACCATGCAGTTCACTGATAATGGCATTGTTTTGGTATAGGAATAGCATTTTAAAAAATGTATGCAAAAAGCAACAGTGATCTTACAGCATGCAGAGATTCACTGAAAAGTATTTTTTATTATTTTATTTTTATTTCTTCTGTTTAACAAAATAAGACCTCTGAATGTAAAAGACGTTTAAAATAAATGTATTTAAACACTGGGCACTTTCACATTATTAATACAAATCCATATAAATATCAGTTAATAGTAATACAGTATATACAAATATGTTGTATGTTCCACAATCCACATACACTTAAGAGTTACTCTTTCCACAGTCGCATTTAAAGTGCAAAACATTTGGATTTTACCAACATGGTTCAAGTACAGTTTTAAAGTCAACCATCACCTCTTCTCAGCACAGAATCACAGCACATACTGAAAACGCAGCAGCACAGATATTGTGTCAGATGAATGTGTGTGTGTGTGTGTGTGTGAGGTGCGATCACACGGCCGGAGCACCTCCCAGTCCAGTGGCACGTTTTAAAGATCACTTGCATTGCGGGCTCCTGCGCCGTCCGTCTCAGAGACAGAACTCAGTACACACACAGTCACTCCAGACGTGATGAGTAACACCCCCAGCACAGCTCCTGCATGAGCAGAGACAGAGAGTCAAAGACCTGTGCGGCTACAGAGAGAAAGGTGATGTTACTAGCACAGAAGCTACTTACTCTTTCCTCCAAACTCTTCTCCAAGCAATTTACCCATTAGTAACGTGAACAGAAATGTGAGGGAGTTCACCATGGGAACAGCCAGAGACAGATCTACAAAACAAACAGCACTTCAAAATCCAACACTAATGCTGGCTAATTCAGAGGAGTTGATCCTTCCTTAATATTTAGATGATTTGTTTTCATGGCTGCACAGTGGTTATGCTTGAAATAGGACTAAATGAAAAAAAAACTTCTCACCTGTAGAAGCAAGAGTGAAGTAGAATACTAATGATCCACTTTGGTTCAACAGGAATGGGATCAAATACTACATAAAAAAAGATTTTTATAATTATAAAATTCTCATAAGCGCTTGTTATATATGTGCATATGTTTTTTTTAAATACACACCCTGGTATTGAGAAACAGGAATTTGACCTCAGCCAGGAACTGGAGGAGTTTGTTGTCCTTCTGAACCCCTTCAATGCCCTCTGTGCCTTTTTTCAGGAATGGGTTTGTGCCTCCCCACAAGATCGCGACCAACAACAGACAACACACTTCACCTACAGACAGCATTATTGTGATAGACATTTATATTGCTTACATTTAAAACAACAATAAATTACAATATGTAGCTTCTACATTAAACTATGCAGATCAGATGTAAACATTGACACCTGAGCAAAGCATCACTTGCAGTTTTATCAACCATGACTGTCATTTATTTTAAACTCAGTGTGGAGGAGAAGCCAATTTAATTAGACACGGTTGTACGACATTGAAAAAACCTTTTAAATACTCAGCAAAGTACAAGGCAGTCTTACTTGTCGACACCATTTCTATTTTTCCGCGAGTAAACTATCGCTTCCTCGAAAGAGCAGCGTCTTCTTCCTGTTGATATCTAACTTAGACACATTGGTTTCCGCAGCATAACTCGTTTCAAGCGGCTTCTGTCTATCTCTCGCAGCTTTAGATCTGCAGTTCAACTGATTTCAAAATAAAAGACTTTTTTTTTTCTTTACAGAGACTACCTTCCAAAAACAGAACTAAATCATGTCCAATTCTCTTTATTATCACTGATCATCACAATTCTATAGAAATAAATAAAAAAATAAATAAAACAATTTTGTCAGCTGTAATAACTGACGTGTTTTAAAGAGCTAAATATTTTATAGACTTGAATGTTATATTGCAATAAATAAAAAAACACAAATGAAAATAATATATATAAAATAAAAAACAGATATGCTGTGGCAATTGTAATTTGTATGATAATGTGATAAAAGTGATAACTGAAAGTCAACAATTTGGGTTCATTAGAGAAAACAAAACAGCATGCCTACAATACAGAAACATAATGTTGAAAGAATATTATTACTATAGATTATTTATACTATAGCCACCCTGATACTCGCAGCTGCCTCAAAACTGCTTTATCGAATATATTTATGGCTCAGTACTGATTTTAAAATGCTTCCTGGAGCTTCTGCTCCTCTCATCAAGTGAGCAACGATCCCAGTCAAAATGATGCAAGAAGAGAAGCTTGAGAGAGATATGACTGCAATGTACGCATCTTCAGCATCTCCTGTAACTAAAACAGACAAATCCATTACTGTTTCCTCACCACATTCATAAACACTACATTCATTAAAGATCTGCATTTTTATATATTTTACAAATGGGAAAATGACGTTAAGAGTTGCTGTCGTTGTGCTCACTCCACAAAGTAGCTGAACTCTTCAGAAAAGATTAATCATTGTATGTCAACTAACATTTCAGTCAGGAGATAAATGTTATGATCATGATTTTATCACCTCTTCTTGTTTGAACTGGGAATGCAATTGAAAAATTTGAGACATGTAAAATTGAGAAGGTCTTTACCATAGATCACAGGTCTCTTGAGTTTCTGGTTCAGGAGGTTGTTCTTTAAAACAAATGTGACATTAACTGCGGGCTTCTGGGCCTCATATCTGCTCCTAACTAAATAAAGCCCATCTTCTGTCTGATTATGGAGCTCCAGGTGATTAATGAGACTC
>JAUMHI010000054.1:14042294-14055042 GCA_032359435.1 Enteromius unitaeniatus
GCATGGGTCAGTCCATATCAGTGTTTCCACCTCCCTATGGGTAGGATGTGGTTAGCGCCCTTTAGCGCCCTTCTCCAGAAGTCCTGCTTCCCCTTTGTTTTGCCAAACTGTAACAACAAATATGAAGATCTGAAGCAATCTTCACGAAGGTTGAAAACCCTTCCTTAGAAGCTATCTTTATGTCAGGAACAACGGCTTGGCCTCTCGGTAGTGATGTACTCCCTGTTGGTCCCTGCGGGTGCCAAGGTAAGCGAATTCGCGCTGGGGCGTAGGGAAGGTTATGATCTTGCATAGCACTTGTTGACATTTGCATTGTTGTTGGTTGTGACGGGGTTCAGGTTGTGTTGTTTTACAACATAATTCGTAGTGATGGACAGATTACGAACGTCTCGGTTACGAACAGAGAAGTTATGTCATGACGACAGACTGGGGTCTTGCTTGGAGCCCAGGCTCGCTCTGATTAAGGGAAAACGCCAATGAAAATTGGCCAGTGGATTTTGCATCCTGCACCACTCCCTGTAGACGACAGGTGCAACCACTGATCAGGTTTTGCTGAGGAGCCACTAGTTGGGTTTGTCCATACTTTACTCAGCGCTGGGTTGTATTTAACCCAGCATTTTTTAGAGCTAAAGTGTTGCAAGAAAAACTATATAAATATCTGTCATACAAATATACATATTTCTATTTTGTGTGTAGGCCAATGATTTATATATGTTATAACATAACATATGGAACGGGTGCAGATTGCGAGGGTCTGATATACTGTTAATTTCACACAATGGAAGCAGGTTGATTATGATTAGAGCTTAAAAAAAAAGACAATAATTGCGTTCATATTAACCTTCAGGTGTAATCATTGCATTCAACATCTTAGCCACCGAAAGGCTCTTCACCTTTAGAGTCGGTTACTGTTTACGCTTCAGAATGGCTGTGTTATCAGTTCTCCCCATCACAAGATTTTAATGGGCCATCCAAATGATTCATGTCAATCAAACATCTGCTAAACTGTCCACATGTCACAGCCAACACCTGTTGACCTCTGAGTGACCTCTACAGGTAAGTATCACAGCATCTCTTGGGTCACACCATACAGACAGTGCCAGCACACCCCAAAAACACTCAAACTAAACGATATATTCAGAAAACTACTCTACTTAGACTTCATTTCCTTTCATCCCCCCATCTTTTTCACCCTCCTTCAATAAAGCACCCAAAAATCTTGCACAGGGGACAGAGAGGTGAAATTTCTCTCATCCAAATGGATTGCAATTTCCCTCCATTTAGCACCTGAAGGTAATTAGCTTGAAGAGATTGCAGAGTGAGCAACACGTTCATGGAACATTAACTCTTGCACATTCTCCAGTTGCAGGGAATTAATAGGAAAGATTAAAGTTTAAAGAGAGCAAATGCCATTACCGCACAAACCACCTCTCAGTGGCTATAAGCAGCTCTCACTAAGCCAAACTCTCCACTTCTCCTCCCTTTTCTCAAAATAAGTTGACATTAAGACTGCAGAGAATAACATAATATCTGCCTAAATGACTGTGTGTGTGTGTGCGTGCATGTGCGAGTGTGTGCGTGTGCATGCAAGAGAACAGGTCCAATAGCCTGCAGCCTCATTTTTCCTCCCTAACAGCTTTTTGCATGCTTTCTCAGTTCTAGGACACATTTTGCTAATTAGCACCTTGGCATTCGTTAATCTGGCCAGCATGCTGAGTAAATGTACATGCAAATCCAATTTCATAAAGGTCTTCATGGTAAATTATCAAGCTCAGTAACACAGATCTTCTTAATTAAACTCTTTATTCTATATTTCCTGCTCTTTTTATATGTGTCACGCATCTGCAGTGGTCCTCTGGCAAAAAAAAAAAAAACCTGCGTTAAAGGAGGTTAAACTCCCATTTTATCCATATCCATGTTCACGTATCACATATCAATACTTTTCATTGCTGGGAGATAAACGCACTACACTTATTTGCCTGTGTATCCGTCAATCTCTCCATCATAAGTTTTTTTGGGGGGCTGGCTATTGCCAATGAATTTTTAGAGGCCATCCCACTCAGAGACTCAATCACAGCCTGAAAAATTCCAAGCGGGGAAAAAAAAAATGAAATTGAGACATGGTAGAATTTATTGCCCAGAAAATTCCATTCTACTATCTGATTTGAAAAGTCCAGTCCTCCTAGCTTCAGAAAATCTATTTTCCACATTTTAATACCCCACATAACAGTCTTCATAATTCATTCGAGTGTGTTAAGCGCAGTTTTATTAGATCTGAAACAAATTTTGGTGGGGGATCCTATAGGTCATTAACCATGGAGTAATTTTATCCTTGTTTCCCTAATGATGCCATAATGGTGAGTGAATTTCTTAACTAAAGACCAAAGAACATTTTGAAGGTCAGCTTCATCTGCAAGCTCCTTCAAGCGCTTCTCGGAGAGATTGGAAAAGTCGGAGATTTTTGAAGAGTCATTAATAACGCTAAAGCTGAAAGCCTATTTGCGTTCTCGCTTTCTACCTTTTAATTTCATACCCTTTTTTCCCCTCCTGCTCTCTCTCTCTCTCTCTCCTTCCCTCTCCTCTGTTCTCACAGTTGCCCTCATGCAGAAAAAATGGAGTGCTGAGTGTGGGGGCAAAAATGGCAGCCCAGTGACATACAGATCCCAGATGTGATGCCGCAATAATTTAAATTTTATGCCTTTGTTATCACTTTAATCATTTTCTTTATTCGTTTTGTTTCACTGGTCAGAGAGAGACACCTGATAGGGTAAAATACCAAGGGAACAATTTTTATTTGGAATGTGGTACAGAGTCTAATTAGAATTTGAATTTTGCTGAGCCTTGAAATGGCCGGTGCTTTATCCTGATCACCTTAGATATTGTTCCAAGTCAATCATTTGTCACTGCACAGCATGCTGGGAAGGTTCTGCTAATCAACTCTATTTCTTCCACCATTTTTTTTTTGCTGCACTGGCATTTTTGTCATTTAGGCTTTATAGCAGCTATAGAACACATTCATGTTCTAAGGTTCCTTGTTGTTACGGCTCTACATGCTCAGTGCAATTTTACAAGGCTAGTTTTGCATGCCCTAGAAGTAAATTATTAGCAAATTTTTAAATAACTTTGTGTGTCAATTAGGAAACCTTAATTAGTAATAGATTAATTTGAATTAAACTGTAACATCTTTTCATTTGACTTTTTAACATGCAAGTACCAACAAGACGATATAGCTTGTATATTGGAGTAAACTGTATTCCAATTTACCAAATTACCATAAAACTGAATAAGAAACAAAACGTATCTTGCACAACACAACGTATATAATGCAACTGAATATAATAAAAAAAAAACATGCATTATAGGCCGATATTATATGCCATTCAATGACCGTTATTGGTGTCTTCCAAATACACATTCATTCAATGCAATTTTTTTAAGAGCCATAAACGTCTTTTAAAGGAAGGAGAGTGTCCAATACTGTCGGTTGGTGGTTTTTGTCATTCCTTGTCTGATCTAATGTGTGCCTTGGGAGGCAGAGAGCCTCCAGCAGAAGTGTACAAGCATTTTGTTCCCCAGGTACAAGAAGGTCTGGAACAGAAATTGGAGCTGACAAGCGTTAACGTTTAGAAATTTACCAATAAATGGGTCTCATGTGGAGATATTCTGGGCAATGGTGGTGAACCTAGTGTACGTCTTAGTCGTAGAAAACGGGATGTAAACTAGAATGAAAAATGAAAAGAAAAACTTAACATGATCTTTCTAACTCAAAGTGCTTCAGTAATGCAATATGCAGAAAGGATATTCCTCTTCATAAATGAACCGATCCGGATTAAACAGCACTAATATCAGCAAAAATTTAAGATTAGATGCTCTGTGTTGACTGATCAGGGCATGTGCATTTATATTTTATTGCAAATTTAAATTCCCAGGCTTTCCTTTTAACAGCATCAGACATTTTTCCATTTCACCTGCAAGTTTAATTGGAGAGTTGTAAAGGCCACTTTGAAGGAGTGGAAAAAATAAAATCCATCTGACAAGATGATCGATTACCTGTAAGACTACCTGACATAGAAATTAAGGTTTTTTAATGACGAGCTGCCTCCTCTTGCACATGAAATTCAAATTCTCTTCAAAGGCTCCCTAGCAGCCATCACCTGTCTCCAGCACACGCGTCCCCCAAACGCAGCTACTTTGTCTCTGTCACCACTGAGAGGACATTGTTTTCACCAACAAGCGTTTGTATTAACCAATCTCACACTGCATCCAGGACACATCTCATTGAGTCCTGCATTATTGGTGGGTTGAGGAGAAACAGAAGAAGAAAAAAAAAAAGAATCCGACAAACAGCGGTGGTCCATCAACACAGCTTTTGTTAGGGCTCTTATTCGGGAGAAGGACTGAAAAACTGAGTAGAATACTAAATATTAAACATAAATATTAGATTTTTGTTCTCCTAAAGGATCACGTGACACTAAAGATTAGAATAACAACTCAAAATTCAGCTTTGCTGTCACAGGAATACAAATTAAATATATTTACATAGAAAACAGTTTTTTTAAATTGCAATAATTTTTCAAAATATTACTGTATTTTTCCTTGGTGAGCCTACGTGACTTCATTTTTAATTATTCCAAACTTTTGACACGTGTGTATTTACATAGCAATGTGTTTGTTGGATTAATGTAGAAAAAATACAAATCACCATCTCTTAAAGGATAAACGCTTCCAACTGAAGTTAAGCTTAAAGTTCTTGCCGTGTAACAACACTGCTGTCTTGTTTTGCGGAAGATGCTCATTCAAATATTTAATGCATTTAATTACAGGTCGCCAGCTGTGTTCAATGATTTAAGTTTATGGGTTTAAAACCTGTTAATTATGAAGTCAAATGCATAAAGCATTCTCCGGTGGACTATATTGGATGCAGACAGTTAAATTTACTTTAGTGAATTTTCTGCAGAGTATACTGCTCCACTCTCCATGCTCGGTGAAATGAAGGTATTCAGTCACAGCACATATGCCATAATGCTAATGTTAATTAAAAAAGCTAATCACTGTGATTCTTCAGAGAAGAGTGGCTCAGGACATCTTATCTATTGTAGGAACTTACTCTAACTTCGTATTCAATTTCAGAATAACCAAGCTTGTGCAAACGAACACAAACAAACATTTCTCATTCAAAACAAAACAAGGCTCCTAGTAATCTCACTTTTGTAAATGAAAATCATTTATTTATGCACCCAGACGTTCCAAACCTGTATGAATTTCTTTCTTCTCTTGAACACAAAAGAAGATATTTTGAAGAATGAGGGTAACCACAACAGTTGATGGTATTGACTATAGCTATTAACTACAGTTTTTTCTTCCATACTATGGACGTTAATGGCCATCAGAGTTTGACATTTTTGAGTAAACTATCCCTTTAACCCCCTGGGGTTCCTCAAACATAACCACTCTCATACTGCTTGAAACCCTCAAAACAACACAAGCAAAGTTATTAATAAAAAACTGCTCTTTCTCTACGACTTTGATAACAGTTTGTTAGCATTACTCAAATTAAAGTATTGTGTCTATTATGCATGCAATATGAACTTTCAGATTTTTTTTTATTTTAAATCAAAAAGCCAAAGCAAAAACAAAAAGGTTGCATACATCAAACATGCATTTTGATCACAGATGTCAGATTCTGTTATGATGTTTCTTGAATTAATAATAAGATAAGAAATTCTATTAAATGTGCATACATGAGGCACCAAAACTTGCTTTAGTCCATCAAACATAAACGACGAAACAAAGAGTAATCTGTGTCCTCGAGTAACTAAGACATTTTCGATATATATATAATTGTAGGGGCTGTTAAAATCATTTTTAACTTCCAAGATTCTGTTTGCTGAAAGTGCCAGGTTTATAATTGAGCTTCACACAATCCAATTTCATCCTTCTAAATAATCCAAAATCATCTCCAAAAAAAACTATTCTCCTTATTTCAACCAGTATCAAAGAAATAATAAAACCTAACTACTGCCCAGCACCTAAGGACATATTGTGTGTGTTCCACTCAAAGGATTTATTCTCATTAAGCAGGGCAACAGTGAAGAGTGACGGGCAGCCGAGCGTTCCAGCCCCCTGGGTCTCTGTGCCAGTCTTGCCTCCTGCCCTCCAAAATGTGCCCAGCGTCAGCTCGTGCCATCTTATCCTATAGTCTGTGCCTACCTGAAGTTTCAAAACTGAACATCAACATATTAGTCTCTGAAGGTCGGCCAATCATCTTCATTACATTTCGAAGACAGTTGGTTGAAAGTATTGGCTAAGACTAATGGCCGCCCCGCTGCCTAAAAAAAGTCAAGCAGGTCCTCAAATGGCCCTTTTTCTCTAGTTCTGCTTGCATTATTGGGCAAATTGACTCATGACTGGCGGTTGGTAACAGGCTTCTAGGAATATAATGTTCTCCATTTTTCTTTCTTCCCCTCTCTCTTTCTCTAACACAGACTTTCCCTTCCCCTGCTCCTTTCCAGCTGAATAACTGGGGACTGGACGAGGAGTGATGATTCCGTAAAGTAATTCCATTAAATGTTTTTTAAAAGCCGCAGGAGCTGTGGTATCATGGCCATTATTGATGATATCATTATTATGTATAGGATCTTGCCGTGAATAATAACCCATTATCTTTCATTTCTCCTGTTTTTGTCACTGCAAGTGGAAAGGTTAGGTAATTTATTTTAATGTGCAAAGTGTCAGCTAGCACTGCTGCCATGCACTGGTCCCCGACAGATTCCACACTTACAGGCGTGATTGTTTTTTCTAAATCAGCCCTTATTTCTGGCAAAAGTGCTCCCCATAAATTACCCTCACATTCTAATTCAGCAGTCCTGCTCTCCACTTTTGCAGCTTGCATCTTCGAGTTGAAGCCTAAAGTGCTGTTCCCTGCAAGATGGCAAAACAAGTGAGAACAAGGTACTAAACCAATCAAATTTTACAGAAAAAAGTATGAACCTTTTGTTATATTTAAATATATCACATATAAATTAGAATTTAACTTGCAAAGCATTTAGCACAAATTTAAATGATCACAATAATTAGTGCATTTCATGCACTGTGACATACACATATATATTTTGTATAATGTCATGGAAAATTGATGACACCAACTTAATACATTAAAGGCAAGTTGCATATCATGGTGAGAAATGGTCTTGCACATTCCTAATACTCAAGTGGTATTTTTGGCACAGTGCTGTAGAACAATGGAAAAGACAGGAAAATGGGCTTTTGTGCACATATACAGTGGGGAGGGGGGGGACCAGCACGCTTGACTGCATTTAAATTTATACAAACTCTCTGCCATTGACAGTGATAAATGTTACACTCTATTCTACAATATGTTTAATGCATAGGTCTGTGGAGTTAAGTTTTCTTGGCTTGTATGATGCCGCGGTCGCCATACCACTGTATGTTACATCAGATTCGCTTCCATTAAAATGCCAAGTGGCACAGTGAAGACAACAACAGAAAATGACAAGGAATTTGTTTACCTGTCCCACTCCTTCCCACCCCGTCCCTCCCTCCCCCTAGCTCTCTTTCACTCTGTCCTTCTCATTCTCATGCAGGCTAAATCCTCCTAATACTCGGTTGGCTATAGCAGACATTTAATACTGCTTCTGGTGTAATTCTACCAATATTTAGTGATTTTCATTAAAGCTTGGTTACAACCAAAGGAACACGAGCACATTTACTGTAGCTTCTTTCATTGGTTTCTTGCTCCAATCTGTGCTGGTTTTAGAAATGAGCAACAAAACCTAAACCTTAAGCATTATGATAATATAAACTGAGGGTGCATGTGTTTATCATAATCCACCCTCATATTACTTGAAACTTTTTTTGTGTGCTACACAAAAGGAGTTATTACCAAAAAGTCAAAGCTGCTCTTTTTCATGCATTTCGATTAACGGATGTCAGAATCAGTAGCAATTTTTTTTTAATGATTTATTACAAATTAAATAGTAGTATTTACAGTAGTAAGTACATATTTAAAATAAAGTTGTTAATAATATACATAATATAATATAAACATAATTTTTATTACAATCAGACAGAAAAAACTGCACTTTTCCATTCAACAAAAATAAATTTAGTCAGATTCAGTTTTGCTTGACTTAAAACTTAAAAGTAAAATAAAAAATAAATAAAGCAAACATTTTGTGTATTGATCGCTCACAATTTTGGGGTCAGAAATTTTGGTAACACCCTTAACAATAAGGTTCATTAATTAACATCGGTTAACAACACTAGTAAACATGAACTAAGAATGAACAATACTGCTACAACATTTATTAATCTTAGTTAAAGTTAATCTCAGCATTTACTGATGCATTATTAAAATCATAAGCGGTGTTTGTTAATGCATTGCAAACTAACACAAATAAACAATGAATAAATGTATTTTCATTTACTAACATTAACAAAGACTAATAAACAGTGCAATAAATGCAAAGTTCATTGTTTGTTCATGTTGGTTAAGAAATGAACTAATGTTAACAAATGACATCTTATTGTAAAGTGTTAGTAAAAGTTTTATTCTTTGTTTTTTTTTTCAAATAAATGCTGTTCCTTTAATCAAGAATCACGAACAAAATATATTATAAAATTGCTGATTTCACTGCTTTTCTGTTCAAATAAATGCAGCCGTGGTGACAATAAGAATAAAAACCTTCTGACTCCAAACTTTTGAACAATATTATTTTTTATTTGATATATTATATGTAAGGCATAACAAATGGACTAATATATCTTACACTTATTAAATAAATATATACCGTTAACAATGAGTTTCTTTCCCTTTTGTCATGTTTTATCTTTATGTTTTATATTATAACAAGGGCTCCAAAAGAAAAGGAAAGGAAAGAAAAAAGGCACACGATGGCCGCAGTGAAAGCATAAAATGTGAAAATCTTGGCTTATCAGGTAGGTCAAGGCATGATGAAGAAAGGCGTAGCCATTCAATGGAATGGTCAAGCCTGCAGCCTGGTATATATTTGTTCCAGCACCATGAGATCGGTGGGCCTGGACTGACTGTAATCAGCCATGCGCTTGAGAGAGACTCTATTCCCAGTGATGCAGGCTGCTGGGACTGAGGGAGACATCAGAGTATGTGTGTCCTTATAGGCTCTGATTACAGAGAGGAAGCCACATTGCATGCCTGACCTGTCTGATTCAGCTCCCTGTAGGCCAGTTACTGCTGCACACTGGACAGAGAGAGGAAGAGGTGATAACATATCAGATTGCCCCGCACACACGCACACTTGATATACAGCAGGAGTTATGAAGCCAATTGATTAGTTATTCTTATGTAAAATGAGAATGCATGACCTGTAAACTTATGTGTTATAAACAAAGCTTGACAGCTACACTGTCTTAGTGCTCCTGACCCCAAAAATTGTAACCATGCTGGAAAAACATCATCAGTTTATTATTTGAAAATTATATCTGCAAAAAACAAGAATACTTTTTACAAAATCTGAAAACTAAACAGACTTATTTAGCAACATGTCCTCAATTATGAATTTTCCAAATTGACATGAGCATGAAACAATGACATTTCGATAAACTTATTTAAAAAAAAAAAAACATGCTGTAAGCTGTTAATCCAGCAAAATGACACTTTATGATGTTCTGAAATGTCAGCTTCTAGGAACATTGCACTGTGAACGTCAAGCTCCATAATGCACTGACACTTTTTCATCAAACCATGAACTCTATTTTCAACACTGCACCCTACAGTCCATAATAGACCCCACAAGCAAACAAGCTTGAGAGAGAAACTTGCACAATCATGATATTCTTTCATTTTATGAGCCATACAATAGCCTGAGTCGAGAAGGCCTTCCAGCTTACTGGGACCACAGTAAAGACTGTGATATGTAAACAAACAGGCCGGAACTTTGTCTGATTTACAGTGCTTCTGGCCTTGCCAGCGATTCCCTCACACCAAACAGGCCGAGCAGCCAGGTATTTCTGCACCGACAGTTTGAGCACTTTCGATTTTATACCTCAGCAATTTTTATAGCGTCTTTAGGTGTGCATAACACACGCTTCAGTATATCCTAAGGAGAGAGAGCCAGGAATGGATGTCGAAAATGTGGTAGTGTCGGCGGGAGGGTTTGGGGGTGTGAAATCGCAAATAACAATAACATCAGAAGATTTTCGGAGACCTGGACTTTGGATGTTGGGTCATGTGCCCCTGACCGCTTCTGTAATTGGAGGACAGGCGTGAAGCAGCTACCATCCTGACTCGTCTCTCAATGTGTGTCCTCGCCTCCCCCCTCCAGATTAAGTTTGGTAGAGTAACCAAGCCTCGAAAGGCCCGGGCAGCTGTGCAGGACTGTTGTAACTGATACTGAGCTGCTCTAATTAAAGGTTCCGATTGAAAGAGCGATGTTTAATATACAGCAGCTCCTCTCATCTCTTCTATCCTCTACTGCAGCAATGGGAAGGGGTTCACTGCCAGATCTTTTCACTCACCCCAATGCTTTTACCAGCACCTCTGGGTGGGATTCAGCGGAGAAGGGGCTTTTGAGTGCCAAGACTGCACCATATTGTCTCTAGCAAGCCATGAACTAGGTTCTAATTCTTGGAAACAAAAGGATACGGTGCTTGATCATTTTGGCTGAATTCTCACATCAAAATACGGCGCTTAATCATTTCAGCTAAATTCTCTCAGTTCTCAATGTCAAAAAGTGTTCACGTTTGGTCATTTATGATCTTTAAAGCTGGAATGGACACACAAACGTTGATTGGCTCAACCATAATTCTCACTAAAATGCTTGAAATTTAAAAACTGTTCCAAGCCATATTTCACAGCCGACATATAGTGGGTTACTGCTCTTGTCTTTCGCTTTGTGAACAAGGTTAGCTCTTTCAATTGGTCTATATTGTCCCCTATTACTCATTTTCTGGGTAGCAAATCACATGTGACAGTTAGATTTTGACAGTGCAGAAACCTAGCCTTGGTCATTAGTGTTAATATTATGTTTCTTTGGCGATCCCTCATCATTTTTGGGCCTCATTGACTATTTTTCTTTATAAGATATTAAGTATTCAAAGCTCATTTACATCCTTATTTTTCAATTTGCTGCTGCAGTAGTTTAATTTATTCCATATAATTTCTTTTTCTGAGAGGGACATTAATCATTGCCTGTATGTTTTAGTGCCGCTGGGCATTTTTTAAATCAATAAAATAAGGAAATAAAAGTATTACTGTGACAAGGTATGAAACAAAAATTGCATTTCAATACCAACCAATTCTTTAATTGATGACTGATTGATTCAACGAGTGAGAAAACGATCAATCGATTGATTTACTGATATCGGATCACCCTCAACTGTTTATTATTTATGTAGTATATAGTTTATGCAATTATGTCCATTCCTATATTTTAACGTGGCTACTCCTGCATAGTCCTGTGCACAGAGGAGGTGGAGCTGTGGCAACGACTTAACTGTCCTTTACAAATTGTTTTACACTTCACTAGAGCAAAAGATCCAGAGGCTAAATTACTGCTCAGACACAATGTTAATATCTTCTCTTAATATCTCATTTTCATCTTTGCTTTTGATCAAATGATAGAGGGAAAATATTTTCATGTTATGAGCATTTTCCTTGGATGGACAATCAGACAGGTCAAGCCATAAAAAACAACTACTCAATAAACCTCACAGCATTCTAACTTTGTGACATTGTGAATTATTTTTGCTCAGCTGGAGATTTAAATGACAGCACTTTAAACCCTAAGAATAATGTGTTGACAAACTCGATAATCAGTCAGTTCACGCTTATAACGGCATGATAAATACCGCACGTTATTCAAGAGTGCATCGTTTTTGCTGACATTCCAAAGAGTTAACGTGATCAAACGTTCATTTGGAGAGCTTCGTCTTAAAGAAGCCTAAAAATGAATTATACACGTGGATGCGAGCCATCCTGTAATGCTCCTGGTAGTTCTGTATTACTGGTCTGTTGAACTTTTGGCCTAAACACTCGCATGCTCTTTCTTCTTTGCCTTTCTTGTTGTTTCTTCATCCTTTTACATTCATTTTATGCTTGGCTATTCCTTGGGCTATCAGTGTATTAATGCTAGGGCTTAAGGGAAACCGCTTCTGGAAGATAAGCCCTGAAGTCGACATCTGGGTGCTCGCGGTTCATACATCACTTCGTCCCAAACACCCTGACCAACCTCCACCAACATCATATCCAAATTTAAAGACCAGTTTTTTTTTCTTGTAGTGAAATTTAAGTCTAATAATTTGGCTGAGATACAACCTGCTATGAAACATCTTTATTCGCCTTAGTGCTGCAGGTAAAACTTGACCTTCGCAGTTTGCCAGAGCCAAGTTGACAGAGCTGGGGGCTGAGGTGTATTTGGATACATAATGCAGCAGAGCCATAATACTTTGTGCATGGCCGGTTGCAGGCTGTCTATTCATGAGGAGAAGACCCTCTGTCTCACTTCATAAACCCCAGAGAGTAAGAGGACGGGTGTGGGGGCACAATGTCACTTGTAAATCCCAAATTAAACTCAACTGCCCAAAGCTTCATTGCATAAAAACAGCCCCCCACCCTGCCACCAACAGCCCACCCCAGACCCAGGTGCACAGACATTCTTGACAAAGACAGGACAGTCTCGCTAACGTCAACTATGTCATGTTGCGGGACAGTCCATTTGCTGGGGCTTTGGACCCTTTCGATTTATCCATT
>JAUMHI010000054.1:14055142-14105142 GCA_032359435.1 Enteromius unitaeniatus
GTCTCGCTAACGTCAACTATGTCATGTTGCGGGACAGTCCATTTGCTGGGGCTTTGGACCCTTTCGATTTATCCATTGCATCCATTTCATGCCACATGGACACTGCTAGACCAACGTCACTTGTGGTAGAATTTTGAATTCTTATGACAAAAGCATAAAACAGAGTTTGTTTTACATGCCTGAATACTTCATACTTTGAAAAGAGCTCACCCCCCCCCCCAAAAAAACAAATGTCCATAATGTACAATAAAAACCTGACATTGTTGTTTTGGATCATTGACTTTCACTTTCTGAAGTAAATCATGTTGTTTTTTTTTTTTTATGAATTTTGGGCATCTTGGGCAGAGCGCCGACATTTTGTGTCCCAAGTCCTGACTCCTTAACCCGGCCCCATATCTCTCTTCCACTTCCTGTCTTCTCATAATAAAGGCAAAAATGGCACAAAAATAAATCATTAAAATGTTGTCTTCTGTGTTCCAGGGTAGAAAGTAAGTCGTAAAGGTTTGGAGTAAATCAAGGAAGAATTTACATTTTATGGTGAAAAAAAAAAGACATTTCAAAATTGCACGCAGGCCAGTTTGAGCTTGCTAAGGGAAAGAACCTCCTTGAAGGCAATCTGTTCATTAAGATAATGTGTTAGTTCCAATTAAACTAACATTAAAATGGTCCTCATAAAGAGTTTAAGTCAGCGTTTTTCTTAACTTGCTCCTTTAATTACATCGCTCCTCTGCTGTCATTAAGGGTATTAAAAATTCATTAACAAGAATAGTACAGAAGCCCGCCAACAAATCAGCTAAACTCTCATCTCATGTTGTCAAAAGATTATGGCTACTTTCTTTGCAGGAGTTTATTCCTCATAAAAGGTTACTTGTGTATCAACAGGTTAGTTTAGTAACCTTATTTCCATAAATGTGTTGAGATATTCCTAATAGCATGTTTAATGGAAAAGAAACGCATTTAAATGATGTATGTGAAATAGTGATTCAAAATTTTATGTGATGCAAGTGTCATTTATTACATTTACATTTATTTGCAGCATCGAAATTTTCCTCTAATGCATTTCGACTGCAGCCTGTAATGTTTGCGACAGTTATATTTCTCCACTCTAATTTGTTTTCATCAGATGTGTTTATGGCTATCTGAAAGTACTTTACAGCTTTCCTACCGAACCATGCTGATGAAAATGACTGAATCCTTGAATAACATAAGGTTACATGCCTTTTTATTGGAAAGAAAACCACACCAATTATTGCAGAGAGTGTACAATGTTTTGTAATCTCTGGACACTGTAATACAAACCCTCTCGTCTCTTGTTTTGGACTTTTTGATGAGTGATGTTGATCATGTCCAATATTGACCATGTTTGCACTGGTGTTTGTTTGATAGATTGTGATGAGACAATTTGTTTACTTTAGGGTCATGGATGAAAAATTAGTGCTGAGGAGATAAATTTAATCTTGTAGCTTCAGTGGTTTTGGTGTAGCGAAACAGGGATGCTTCGATAAATGCTTCACTGTCTTCAGAATAATGTGTAAGTTGATTCGGCAGCAGGTGTACAATCTTTGGCAATGGCACCGGTGTGATCATTATTTTGGCGAGAACAGTTTGATTAATTGCATAAATACATGTTAATCAGGACCTATCAAAGCACATGATGAATTCCCCTAGATTAATCATTTTCAATACGCACAAGTGTGATTTTAGCACAAAAGTAGATATAACATCAGGATTATTAATCACATGCAGTGAAGACCACCAAAGAAAATGCTTCTATTTTGGACTTGAAACTTGAAAAAAAACAAAAAAACAAAACACCACCAAATGAACATTGTGTCCCAAAAAACACAACACAATTTGGAAAACAATTGAAGATACTTTGGATGAAAACTGGAAGGCTTGTTACTGTCCCATTGACTGGCACGTATTGAACACTGTCAATGCCCAAAAGTATGAAAGACATACTCCATCTGCTATCAGTGGTTCAATTTCAATTTTACGAAGTGACAAGATTACTTTTTGTATGCAAAGAAAATAAAAATACCAATTTTTAATTCGTCACTAATGCTACTAAAACTAAAATTAAAACAATGCACAAACCCTTAAGATAACATGTAGACAGAAAAGCACATGTCTTAAGCACACCGAATAATATAATTTAGAACGCTTATTTGCCCCTTTGAACGATTATGTAAGTGTGGCATTGCTGTGACACAAAGAGAAACAGAAGAGACAAATTGTTTAATAAAGTTGTGCTTTTTATTTTCTTTGGCACAAAAAAAGTATTCATGTTCTGAAGATAAACAAAGCTTTTACGGGTTTGGAGCGACATGGGGGTAAATGACTAATGACAAAATTTTCATTTTGGGATGGAGTAGCCCTTTATTTTCTATGTATGTGTAGCTCAAGATGCATAAATTATATACTGGTGTCAAACCTTCTGATCAAACAATTCTAAATTTACTGCATAATGTTTGATTTAAGTTAACTCAAATCCTAGATTTTGAATGCTAGATCCAACTGTATATTTGATAAAATGTGCAAATTAGCCACTATTCCAGATAAAAATAAACCAGTAATCTTCACAGTCAAATGCTAAAATTCTGGTTTGGGTTTATCATAATAATACAAAGGTCATATAATCATCCTTTCTACAGCAAACCAAATAAAAAAAAAAATGATAGAAACCAAAGTTGTCTTGTTCATTGCACACACCATTGACAAGGTAATAGTGTCTTATCTTCCTTCCATCCAAACACTTAGGGTGAAACACCAGGCCCTGCAAATCAGACGCTGAAGGTCTTACGACTGTGGTGCCACTCTCCCCAATGTCAGCATTTAGTCATCTAATCTCAAAATAACAATAATGGTGATTAATAGCAGAGGCCTGTCTCAGGGATGGAACACACAGCATTGATGCCACTCATGGCTTCTGAGCATGCTGATTTGACTCTGATGTGAATTAGAGTAGAAAGAGAGGGCTCCCTGCAATGTCTGTGCATAGAACTAATTCTGTCACTAACACATACACACACACACATACGCATTGTTAATGGCCTTTCACATGGGTGCCAAAAATTCAAATAATTGCGATAATGGGCTTCTTTTTATCACTAACCAATGCACCAATGCGTATCATAATGTTTGTGTCAAATAGGCTGTACAGTAACTGAGTAGAGTTGTGGCGTGAACTAGGTTTACAAATGGTAACAAAGCCTGACTAATTTTAGAGACTTGAAGCAAAGAGCTACAAAAAATAATTTGTAAGGTATTATTTTTTAACATGGCAGCTAATGGTTCGCAACAGATGATCTACCATACAATTCAAATACAAAAAACTAAAATGTGTCCGAGAACATAAAAAGAAAGTAAAAAGAATAATATTATCAAATATAGATTTTCTAAAAGAAGTAATGGCTGCTGAAAATTAAACTTTGAACAAAAATAACACAAAATTTAAAGTTTTTAAAAAAACATTTTTAAAAAATCTTACTGGACTCAAGCTAGTTTATATGTATTTAATAAAAGAAATATAATAAAAGGCTTAACATTTTCTCTATTAAACTCAAGCCTGGTTTTCAAAATGAAAAGTTTTGCCTAAAAAATTAAATTAAATAAATATACACTTTTTTTTATTGGCTTTACTGCCCTGAAAACTATGAAAAACATGACATCTCTGCATTATTAATATTCTGATACAGACGGTTGTAAATTCTATCTGTGTGGTGTCTTCTTTGTATCAGAAGCCATTAAAATATTTATACACGCACCTAATTAATTGGCATTGCAGGATAGATTTTTTTCTGCTTCAAGATGGTAAATTAAGACCTGGATTAGATTAAAATATTCATACTGGGCACAGGTGTAGCGGTATATGAAGTTCTGGACTATGGAAAGTTGGAAACACAACGTGCCAATCAAACCTTTTTATTTATAGATGGATAATCCTCTGTTTGTGAGAAAGCTCTTTGGTGTGGGGGATAATTGCTCAGGTACACCCTTTTTTTTTTCTATGAGCACAGTTAACATGTTATTGAATCGCATTATCTTCTCTAGTGGGGTCTCATTACTCACCGAAAGTAATCTGTAATGACGGCCTATCATCAATGAGCTGAAGCACATTGTGCCATTGATTGAATTCGTCCAAACTACTGGAAAAAACACACTCCCTGTGAGAAGCCCTCACGAGCCGCTCCAGATTCATGAACTGAACTCTTTAACCATCATGTATTTTGTCTCACTGCTTACTGAGGGATGAATGTCTTATTGATCCGAGCTCCTGGGCTTTGACCAGGCTGTGAATTGAAGGGGGAGAGCTCTGGTGCTGCCTGTTTACATAAAAGCATGGTGTGATTGTATTCAGTTTAGGCAGCTACTGCATATGGCCTGCAAATCCATCAGGCTTGACAGAACCATTATACATTCACTTTTTACAAGTTTTGTCAGCTTATGTACTCCCAGATATCACTATATAACTAAAAACACATTCATAAGGGGCCCCCGGGCAGCAGTAGCAGGTCTATTAAACTGCCTCTGGGGTTTTCTAATGTGCTTATGTTATATATTTTTTTTATTGGTTTGTGAAAATGCTATTCACCTCCCAGTCTAAACTCAAATTACATAGGTATTTTCAATTAAGCACATTAGAATGGAAAACAGGCCTGTCATTTGTCACTGTCAGGATATTTTACAGGAGATGGAGATGAGAGGAGTCCCCAGAGGAAATGAAGAATTTCAAGACATGAAATTTGAAAGTGTTTCAAATACAGTAGCCAGAGCAATACTGTATGTTTAAAGCAACAATCTCAAACTAAACCAAGAATTTAGATTATTCTATTCTAAATAGTCCCTATAATATCTATTTAACTCTAGAATGGATGGCCCATAACACCTATAAAGCATAAGCAATATTTTTTTATTCACTTTTATTCAATTTTTCACTTGTTATATTGCAGCCATTTGCTACAATCACTTAAGTTATTTTTCCCCTCATAAATGTACACACAGCACCCCATATTGACAGAAATTAAAAACAGAAATATCACATGGAGTGCTGTGACACATATTTAACTCAGGTGCTGACCATTTCTTCTGAATATCCTTCAGATGGTTTTACACCTTCATTTGAGTCCAGCTGTGTTTGATTATACTGATTGGACTTGATTAGGAAAGCAACACACCTGTCTATATAAGACCTTACAGCACACAATGCATGTCAGAGCAGATGAGAATCATGAGGTCAAAGGAACTGCCTGAAGAGTTCAGAGACTGAATTGTGGCAAGACTCAGATCTGGCCAAGGTTACTAAAACATTTCTGCAGCACTTAAGGTTCCTAAGAGCACAGTGGCCTCCATAATCCTTAAATGAAAGATGTTTGGGACGACCAGAACCCTTCCTACAGCTTTTTCAGCGGCAGGGACAGGACGACTGGTTGCAATTGAACGAAAGATGAATACGTCCAAGTACAGGGATATCCTGGACCAAAACCTTCTCCAGACAGCTCAGGACCTCAGACTGGGCCCAAGGTTTACCTTCCAAGACAATGACCCTAAGCACACAGCTAAAATAATGAAGGAGTGGCTTCACAACAACTCTTCTTGACTGTTCTTGAATGGCTCAGCCAGAGCCCTGACTTAAACCCAATTGAGCAACACAGGAGAGACCTAAAAATGGCTGTCCACCAACATCTACCATCCAACCTGACAGAACTGGAGAGGATCTGCAAGGAGGAATGGCAGAAGATCCCCAAATCCAGGTGTGAAAAACTTGTTGCATCTTTCCTCAAAAAGACTAGATCAAAAAGGTGCTTCTACTAGAGCTGGGTGATTTAATCGTTGATTAATTCATGCGCATTTCACCAGTATAGGTAAATCTCAATCAGCTGTTTTTAAAATGTGCGGCAGTTGATACATAGAGCCATGGATCACTGACAAGCTACACCAATGTGTTATTTTAGTGTTTCCTTTATTTTTTTCGAGCAGTGTATATAAATTACCATTTAAAACATATATAATTAGAAAACAGCTAGCCTAAATTATAGCCTAATAATATTTCCCATTATTTATTTTTTTCTTTATATTTTTGATTGAATAAAACACAGCCTTGGTGAAGTGCATAATAAAAGAAAACAGAGAAACTTGGGATAAAAATATTTATATGAATAATATATGAAAGAAAATTGAATGATTTTATTGAGGAAAAAAAAACATTCCAAAAATAACACCCTATTGTGTCAATCTTACCCCTTTTATGCATTGCAAGGTTAAATCCTTAATTCCTGCTTTTCACTAAGCAAACAGGCTAGCTCGTCTACATCTAAGAAGACAGGCTTCAGTTCCCGTTAGAGAAATGGTTATTTAAATGATCTGAGCAGTGACAGGCCTTCTGGGAAAATAGGACGGATTGTATTGAGCAAACAGGCCCCTCAGCTCAACGCTGTCCCCCGAGTCTGTGTCAGACCCTGAGGCAAGGCGCTGCAATTGTTTCAGCACGGCTTTATCCCTGAAAACATATTGTCTTTGTGGTGGCAAAGAAAAAAACGATAATTTTAAGGACTGCGAACAGTACTGGCGCTTATGCGTAGCACTCCAGGGTGGTTGAGGAACGTTTGATTATTCATATTAGCATGAGCCCTAGAAGGTGAAATACTTTTCCACTTCTGCTTATTCACTGTGACTGATAATCTTTGCTAATCCTTTCCTCCACTTCAAGGATCCTCTTGCCACAATCTGCACCACCAAAGCAAACACTGGAATGACCCTCTACCGAAAGATAGAGGGATCCAACAAATCAGCTACAAAGCCAGGAATACGTGCCAAGAGCCTAATACAATGTATTCATCTATTTTAACCGTATGCATTTTGTTCCCTCTGTTACATTAAAAATTTCCGCTTCAAGGACGGTATTAATGTTCAGCCATGCCCACAGGGACCAGGCGGCATGTTGCACTGGGACATATTCAAGGCTGGAACGTCCCAGCATGCCGTTTGATGGTGTCACGAGGTTAGATAGGCAACGCTGTGGACACGGGTTTAAGCTGTATTCCAGCGACTGTTTAAAAGGCGACCCCCAGCTCTTTTTGACTTAACCTTTTTTGGAAAGCACTGGACAAAAGCCATCGTTTCCTCTGAGATATCCTGTTAAAGCTATTCTGAAGCCGGCCGACCGTGGGCCTCCCTCAAAGACACGGGTAACATTATTCAGCTTCCTCCTTCTGATCCTCGGCCTACAACAAACCATGTAATCCACAGCTCAGTGGCCAAAGAGAAAGAGCGGGCACAAAATGTTCCTGTCACAGGCTGCAGATGGGACCGGTTGAGGCAATGGGACGAAGAGCAACAGCAAAGGGTTTTCCTCCACAGGTTTGGGTCTGAGATTGAAAAAAGTGCTGGGATTTTTCTAAATAAGTTGCATTTATTTGCTTTTAAGTTATCTGAAGGGTAAAATACCTTATAATACAAAAAACAAAACAGCAGAAAAAATCTTGAATTTGTTATTTATCCAAATATATGGCTATTAAATAAATAATTAATTATTTGATTATTTGATTATGTATTTCAAAACTAAAAGAATCTCTTTAAAACCATCCCAACTGACAGTCTCTGGCATGCCCTGCTCTTCACCTGAAAACGACAAAGGTCTTTGTTTGAAGTGATCCGGTGGGCTGGAGCCCCACAGACACAACATAGGGCCTGCATTAGCAGCAGCCCGAAACGGGCTGGCCTGAGCCCTCAGCATAATTAACGCCCCCAACAGTGTTATTAAATGGAATTGCCATCAATGGAGATAGTGACTAACCTAAAGAAAGGGGGGAAGAAAATTCAAAATGCATATCTCAGGGGCAAACATGATAGGATTACAAAATGAGCAGCTTGCAAACTGTCTTGGCTTTGATGAAGAAAACATTTAATTATCCCCCAGTGGAAGAGATCCCCTATTGTTTAAAGCTAATTTGTCCCTTTTGGCTACTTCCTCGGCCCAAAGGCCTGTCAGTCTCATATTTCTATTCTGCTCCTGCTCTCTCACTATTTTTTTTCCCTGCAAAAACTATTACACTTATTCAACAAATGCATTTTAGATGAAAAAAAATTTATTAAATCAATGTGATTCAGGACAAATACTAAGAGTTAATGACAATGAGGCAGTCTTCTTTTTAAATAAAGCACACATTTAAGGACAAATCTTAAAGTTCCTATGATAGCAGGGGCATAATTTCATTTGTTTAAGTCCTACTTCAAGATCACGGACCTCAAGAGGAGATGAAAGAGACAGAGCCGCTCCCCCAAAGGGTATCAAGCAGGTCAATTTCCCTTCACTTTGTCCCAGCCGAGGGTTTGTATTCCCTTCTCTACAAAGGCCACCATTGGGCTGGACTAAGAGCTTAGCCACTGAGAGTTAGCCCCGTTCTCTTGACCACTTGATATCTTTAAATAATAGAAGGTAATAAGTGTCCTCAAAGCACGCCTCCCTTCTCTAAGAGAAACAAGAGCAAATACTCCCTAAACTGACAGAAGAGCATCCAAACAGAAATGGATACAGAAAAAATCCTGAGTATCAACGCAAATCATCAGAGGGCAAGAAAAAGGCAAATATCCGTCTATCTAAGTATATGGGGGAGTGTCAGAAAACGCTTCACTTTCTATAATAAAAAAAAAAGCAATCATTTAAGTTTCTAGTATTTCTCAACTAAAAAGAACCTACCTTATCCGATTAAATAGCCAATATGTTTGGTCTCCGAGCACATTCTGCTCTCTGCTCTCCATTACACTTGCTTTCTTTTTCGATCATTTCTCATCACGATTTAACAATATATTCACATTAGCTTTGACAGTGAGCTCAGTTCACATTTAAATGCAATTTAAAAGAGGCACATATTTGCATAGTGAATTAAAATTAAGAGCTAATTATGCAAATAAATTATGGAGAGGAGCAAGGGGTTGGTTTGCACTTCGGTTTTTATCCCAATTTAGGAGACAATAGTCACTTGATAGTCCAAAAGTCATGGTACACATTTTGCGGGAGACCCAAACAATGGTGTTAAATATTCAAGTGGTATTTAATTACCAAAAATTAGGAGCTTATAATTTACAAGGGCTGCTTCTTAAGTACAGCAAGACAAATTCCCTCCCAGAGGACTAAGGTTTTGTTCATACATACACCCCGATCCATTTAACATCGTAAGAGGATAAATTGTGAAATAAAACAGGCTTCCTTAGAGTAAAGGATACTACGTTTGAGCAGTATGTTTTAATCGAACAAGATGAAATGAACTGAAATTAAGTTTCATTTTAACCGTTTTGATAATAATGTTGATTTTACATCCATCAGTGTTTTAAAATGTTACCCTTTGACTCAGTTGGTTTTGCAATCTGCAAGTGAAACAAGACCCCAGGGCCTTAACAAAGGGAAGCTCTGTGAATGGTTTGAACTCCACATCTCTACACCTGACCATACTGACAGAATACAATTTTAAGCTTAAGCAATAGATAAAACTAATGTGGGAAAAGATTTAAGGAAGCCTTCAACAAAAGACTTTTTGTCACCATAAAATGACGTGTAACGACGATGTCATGTTTTCTTTGGATGTTATGTTTCATTTAATTGCAATTTGACTGACTGCTCAAGCTCTGACGATGACCTAAAAATGAAATGATGTATAGTACTTTAAGGTATTTTTAATAAAATAATAAAATAAAATACAGTCATATCTCACCTTATCAATCGAGTGACAGCAAGTCTGTAATTATTCACACAATCATCAGTCACAGGAACAAATGTTGGGGTGTCTGTTTATTAAAGCATATTAAAAGAAAAAAGCTGCTGTAAAAACATTCATATTCTTGACCAAAATATCAAGACTTCATTTATAGAATTTATATAAACCATTTAAATATTGAGCATGGAATAAAACACAAAGTCCAAATGCAATAGATCTCGCAAGTGTCTCAGACAAAATGTTGAGCCTCCAGTAGGGGTCCTCCCACTAACAGCGAGCAGTGGAGGTGCCTGCTTTAAAGCATCTCTCTAGTCTGTGTCAGGTATGACTTCATATTGTATATTTCCTCCATTTAATTAGTGGGATTTTAATACCATGCCATTAGGAAGCAGGAGCCACAGATTCTGAGCTGGAAGATAACTTTTATGTCTGAAAGGTCTGTTGGCACAGAGGCATAATTAAAAATCATAGTTAAGGATATGTGCATTTGGGAAGAGATAGGCCGAGTTTAAAATTAAATTGTCCCATTAAAAATTAAGAAGCACATTTTTTTTTTAAAAATAGTCCAACGGTGTGTTATTCTCATTCATATATTATATGTATATATATATATATATATATATATATATATAGTATATACAGTGTGTTTTATATATATATGAAAATAAATATGGTAATTAAATTTATAGATTATATGTATATATAAATATATATAACATCAGTGGAGCAACAGATTGTGTAAAACAGAACTGTAAACAATAAAATAAAATAATAAATTATATATATTTACATTATTTTAAAAATCATACAAATACAAAAATATATTAACATTTTAAATTATTTAGAATTTTTCACACAATAAACACAATATTAACACAATAAAGCAATTTAAAAAAATGTATAATTAAGCAAACTTGACTTTAAAAACCCCCAGCAAGTAGAAAAAGGGTAGAGGCAATATTGTTTTCACCCTTAACATCGTTACAAAATATTGTATAAAAAGAAATTTGTAAATACAAAGCAAAAAAGTGAACAAACAGTGAATTTATGTATGTATGTATTTTTATTATATGCAGAAAGTATATATTCAGTGCTGCATAATTATATAATTAGTTTTGTGTCATGATTTTCTGGCTGGCTAAATCTATTATTATTTTTTTTTATCATTCTGGATCCTAAGCACTGCAATACAAAAAGCCAATAAGAGTTCTGAATCTGGAATCACATGCATCTTTACTATTCATACCGGTAATTGACTACGGTCTGATGGAAAAGCTCCACAAACTTGATAAATGAATACTATTGTATCGTTTTGTGGGACTGTGATTCTTCAGTATCTTGCTTTATTTCCACCTTTACTGTGATCTATGTGCTGTCAAAAAGCTCTGATTATAAACATCTTTGCTCTGCATCATTGTTAACATGGCTCGTTCCTTGGCTAATCTCATAGGTTTACTTTCAGAAATGAATCCTCTTAATCAAACTCCCTCGTCCTAACTCTATCAAAGGAAAATGTTTCCGTTTATGAAACAAATTGCCTGATAATGAGGATAATCTTGCAAATAAAAAAGGGAGAGTGGGGGAAAAAGAAAAGCTCGTGCTGTTCTGCCACAAGGGTTGAGTTAATTTAAAACATTTATAGAAGGAAATGAGCGTCTCCATCAAACAGCCTTCCCCATTTACATCTCTTGCATATAAGTCAATTTGCGAGTGCCCCGTATCATAAATCAATGCCAGCGGATCGCTGTGTTTATACCAACAGACACTGGTGCATATTTGAGCTACCTGGGAAAGATGTTCATATGGACCTTTTTTTTTTAATTAATCGAAACTATTTTTTGTGAGCAATAGTACCTCTTGTGAAGAAGACTGGTAACAATAAAAGCCCTACATTAAGATACTCAGTGTCACACGTTTAATAAAGAGCTCCTTGAATCACATAAAAGTTAAGGTATAAGCAGAATTCAGTCAACAAGTGCTCTCTTTGTTGAAGCATGCCCTGTAGACACAGCAGGTGCAAAGCGGTCATGAGAGAGCTAGCAAAAACACAGCACCTCACACAGGGAACTGGAAAATAATTTGCCGTCTTAGTCATCGAAGAGAAAAGTGCTGCAGGCTTTCTCTGTCAATTCCACTCCTTTGGGTCAAACAAACAGCTATCCCAGAGCCAGCTCAAAGGCTAGTGTCTGGTCAGCCAAGCTGAAAATGTCTGTTGTCCTGTGCTGCAATGTAGCATTTCATCTACCAGCTGTTTGCTCTTTGTCAGTGACAAAGAGTTGTAGTATGAGGAAGCATCATATTTATTGAGCAGATAACCCCAGTGTTCTCACTCGGCCTTTCATCCTGCCACAACAGAGCGGCTTTGTTACTTTTTCATCAATTCAGATTCACAAATGTGTGTTGTAACAATCCCGGAGGGGGGAAGGACAGCACAAAAAAAGGAAGTGAAAAAAGGTATGTCCTGTGAGCAGTGAACCAAAGGTTCTTGCTCGGAGTATGAAAGCGGCGAAAAGAAAACTTCTGTGACACTTTTGTGACCTCGGGGTCAGTTAAAGTTTTCATATAAGGAGTTTTTTTGTCATTTTTTTTGGACATTGGAAGTTGGGAGTACAATAATGTGTTGCACAAAAAATATGTGCACATTTTATATTTAATATTTTCTGAGTGGCATACTTTAAATAACCACTTAAAATATATATATCATGCTGTAGAAAATATACCGTATGTACAACTTTTCTTTTCAGTAACTGAAATTATGATGCATAATTGCATAACTGAAATTTAGCATTTTGCAATCTCTCAACTGTATGAATTTTTTTTCAATTTAATTTGATTATTTCTACTAGATTATTCATACCACTGATAATGTCAATATTGTAATGTTACTTGAACAAAATTGCAAACTTTATGTCTCAAAAACATTTAGTAAAGGTTGATTTATATATGCTTTACTCAGAAGCCAATTTATGAGAACTTAATATACTAAGTAACCTTAACTAGAATTGCAGAAGCAATACGTTTGCCACCTTTTTCTCAAATAAAGTTATTAAACTGAAATTCACAGAGTGCTCAGAATTAAGGTCTGATGAAAAAAAACTATAAATTAACAAATAAATTAATTTTTATCTTGTTACTGAACATTATTGCAGCCAAATTTATGTGGAACGGGACACAAGCAAAATTATAAACAACTGGTATTATTTCAAAATAACATCTAAATAAAGCAATAGGATCAATGTGTCTTAATTTGCTTGTAATTAATTTACAGATCAAACAAAACAATATCTTGCGTGACACAAGGTAGCACAGCAATGTTAAATAATAATATGATTTCTTCACTGTCAGATTAAGTTAGTCTCAAAATAATAGCACAGCTTAATATGTAAATACATGACACAGTAGGTTTTAACCTTCCATATCAGGTTTGTATTTTAAATAACATAACGCATTAAGCTTAAATGTTTTTAATTACATCTGATATTTTTGATGTGGGGGAGAACATGAAAGGTTGGGTTACTGCATCATCCTGCTACTTAGTTTACATTATCAAACTGACTCCTACATTTTCTGAGCTGACACTCTTGATGTCGCCTGGCAATTAATTTTTCCATTAACAATGAACTATATGGCAGCCAAGCAAACAGATCAAACTGGCGGACACTACAAGACAACTTCAACAAATGAAAAAAAAAAAAGGAGAATGCATCAACTGCTAATGATAGATTATAAATCATATTATCTCTCAGGCAGGACAACGTGGTTAATTAAAACAGGCACGATGAAATCATATGCATATTTGCAAATGCAGCACATTTTTTTATGATTATGCATTTACATAATATAATGGTCTTCTTAAAATTCTTTTCTAATTATTTTTAGTGAGTCCCATTAGTCATTTGGGCTAATGCACGCTCTTGATTAAGATGATGCCTCAAGGGTGACACCCTGATTTTGGAAGTTTTCACCAGGATTAAACATGGAAATTAGAAAAAAAAAGTGCATTTACAAACAACCAAATGAAAAGTTATCAAGCAGACTCACTAAAAGTACTTTTTGGGAAAAAAAATTGGGAATGATTGGCATGATTCTAAAATGTACATTCAGTCTTACAAGAGGCTGTATGCTGTGTTCCCTCCATACAGGGTACAATGAGGTTGGCTTTCCCTTTCAGAGCCCCCAAGAGCTACGCATCCTTCCTTTCATGCCTTTCTGCTTTTTTTTTTTCTGTTGGCTAAGGGCCCTCTCAGGCAGTGGCAGTGGGGGTGGAGGGGCGCCACGCGCTGAAAGCCCCCCAGCTCAGAGAGCAGCATGTCCCCCAGGCCATGGGCTTGCCTCCAGGGGCTCCGAGAGAAAAAGTGAAACCAATAGTTTATCCTCTAGCAGCAGGGCCTGCAGCACGCTCCAAGGGGGGGCATTGTAGCGCATTACCAAGACAATGCTGCCATATGGGGAACAGAAGGAACTCCAACTTGCAGCCCACCAAAAGCAAGGCAAACAACCCAGCCTGATATGCAGAGAGTGGTCATTTTGGGTTAGCTGTTTTTAACATAACAACAGAATGAAACAGAGGAGTCATTTTGTTGCCATTAAGACTTATTATCTGGGGGGCTCACAAATTTATAGGCCTCAACCGTATAACTGGGGAAGAGGTTAGGGGCCCAGACTGTGGAAATGACAATAGAGCTTTGGTTACATTGGGCTTTAAATCCTATCTTAAATCCTATCTAGAGAAGACACTTCTCTCCTTTTCATCCTTTTTGAAAATAAGCTTAAAAAGGTACAAAGAGGAGGAAATGAATACATGTGATATTGTCTGATTTAATGGGACACTTTTCTTGAATTTGCAGCTTAGAATCACCTGCTTTGCACAGAGCTGTCACGAAGTGGAGAAAGAACAGAGCAAATCATGATTGTGTAGCTAATGGAATCATTTTAAGCAGATTTTTTTTTATTAAAGATTGAAATTAGTTAAACTAATTCTATAATATAACATATATATATTATTATCATTATTATACACTAAATGTATAATTAATAATACAATACTGATCAGAAATGTGCTCAGAAAATCTGAAATATATTTACTATTACAAACTGAAAATACAAATTTTGTAAAATAATAAAAATAAAATAATTACGAAAACAGATAATTATTTGATTGTGTTATATTGGCAATCACAATACAATTTATCATCACATCAGTATATTATAGGTAAAAAATAAAATGGTCAATGATTTTGGCATTTTCAAGAAAAGAAAAAAAGAAAAGTGTTAATGCATTACAGTTGGGCAGGAGGTTAAAAGGGTGTTCAGTCATTAGTTTCCAAGCTGTCAATAATTATTGGTCCATCTGTAAGCCAAAAAAGGACTCTTCTCATAATCTCTCTCATGATGGTTTGAAAACACTATAGACTCCAGCTAAGAACAGCAGAACATATTGATCCCCAAGACAAATGCTCCTTAGAATGTTTACAGTCTAATTTGTTTTAATGATTTCCTTCTCTCCCTTGATCATCAAGGGTCTAGGGTGCCAGACTAAGGATAAGTAAATAAAAGCAATAAGCAAGTAATCCAAATGTAATAATAAAAATCAGAAATATGAATTTACTTTCAATAGCAGGTCAAAATCTCTATGTAATGTTTCATGGATATATCTTAATATATCAAACTGGCTTCTTACTGCTCATAGTGCCTTTCATTTCAACCCCAAATGAAAAAGAAATGTATAAAAGATTTGTGTTTCCTTTTAAAGCAGCGAGAATGCCCAACGGCAGATTTCTTGATCTATCTGAAAATCTCTGCGACTGTTTAACATCCCTCCTTCTAATGCACCAACATCTTCAGTTGACAAACAGCTGAGGAGCAGCCTGAGTCCATGTTCTTTTTACTAGCAATTCTTACTTTTTATCATTGAAAGCAATGAGCCAATCTGCAATTTATGCCAGCCCGAGCACTATGAGTGTATTCAGAACCTGGTCACACAGCCAATCTCCTGCTAAGGAGCAGCGATAATGTAATAATGCCTCACTGATGTGCGGCCAGTAATGGAGCTGAACACCTCGCATTCATCTAACACTACCTGATCATTACTTGAACAGAATAATACATTACCCCTGCAAATAACTCTGAGTCTGCAACTCCATCTCCTAAATGCGCACTTCTTTATTGTGAGGTGAGGGGAAAGCATCTGTGTGTGTGTGTGTGTGTGTGTGTGTGTGTGTGTGTCTGCACTCACTATGGAAGACACAGATTATGCTTTTAATATTTGCTAAATTTTTAATATTTTTTGTCAATAAAAATACACTGCACAAAGAAAAGCCTTTTCTTTTTATTAGTATAAAATATGCATTTACTATACATAATAATTGATCATTAGGAAGAGGTGAAAAATAAAAAAGAATAAGTGTGAGGAAATAATACAGATAATTAGTCTTAAAAATATAACACAAAGTAAATTACCATTTTACATTTACACTAATCATATGAAGGCATAAGCGGACAATAAACAGTTAATGATTTTTGTTGTTAACATTTCAAGAAAATGAAAACTGCAGCAGTGGAAAAATAGAACAGAGCAGAATAGAATAAAATAGTTTTTATTTTATGTGTTTATTTATCCTTTATTTAACTAGAAAAGTCACATTGAGATAAAATATCTTCTTCCAGGGAGTTTTTGTCAAGACAGAAGATAATAAATTAATTATTTAAATAAAATACAATAAAAAAAAAATGACTACTACTCACATGAAAACAAAACAACCAATTTATTTTAAAGCATTATTAAATTAATATGCATATATATATATATATATATATATATATATATAAAAAGCTACAAAAAGCTTTTAATCTGGAAAAAAAAGGTAAGGCCAGAGGGTCGCAACACCTGAAATACAAGATGGATTAGCCATTAACTGTATTTCCCAGTGACAGGCAACCTAACCTCAAAGCAGAGACAAGCTAGCGGCACAAGACATCAGCTGACGAAACTAAAAAACAGAGAGGGTTTATTTAGTCTCTCTATTGCTCTGCATTTAACCCACATCATACAATATTGCAAAGTGCAAACAGTTTTTAATAACCAGAGGGTGTCAGGCTGCATCAGGAGGGCAGTCGACTGCTGCAGCATAACCAAATGTTACTGAGGAAAACAGCATGTCACAGTGCCGTTTGACATGGTGAAATGAGATTAGATGGAATTCATTTCTAAGTGGAGAAAATTACAGGCCTACTCGTGCTCCCTGCTCTCTGGCCCACCCCCCTCGCCCCACAACAGAAGCAGTCAGGCATGAAAGCTGACATGCTCGTGGAATGACCTGACCGCTACTGCCACAACCGTGACTACAGGAGTAAACTGTATTGTTTTAAGCTCTGGGAGATACGGCAAAGGCTCGCATGAATGCACTGTTCCGGAATAAACGGGCTAAAGAATACTATATATTTGTACAAATGTTACATGCAGTTTATTAAAGTGCTATTTAAATAGTATAATGTAGATCATAATAAGTTCAAAGGCAGCTTGAGCATCATAACAAAACAAAAAAAAAGCAGAACAAAATATGCAATTAATTCACATTTTTGGGGAAATTCCCAATGATTTAAAATCTCTCAAGGAGACCTTCACCTCCTTGGAATTTAAATTCATGTCTCAGTAATGCTCAAGCATCAAAATGACACCTTATGAACGGGCCCCCCAATCTTGTCTGAGCTCAGAAAAAAAGAAGTGTCAGTCTCCCACCGGGAAGGGTCTGCTTGAAGGTGAGAAGGTTATCAAGTCTTCTTGGCCACACAGATCTTGGCCTTGGAAAGGCTGCCATAATGAATGCTAATTATATAGCCATCTGTGAGGTGGGCTGTGTTATGTAGACACCTGTTCATTAAGACGACGCAGAAGATTTTGGGGAAAACTTTTCTTTTCTTTCCGCTAGAGCTAAAGAGAGAATGATTAATGTCATGAACTATTGTGTGCTTTTAAACAGGATTTTTAAAATCCATCTTCTGGCTATATTGAAAGTATTAAATCCTGGTGAACTCACAAAATATCTTCTTTCGCAACTAGAATAAACATAACACAACAAGTCTGACTGATGTCCTCATTTAAACGATTCGTCCTAAAACAGAACTCGCCTGGACAGCAGGTGATTGATTTTTTTCTGTAATACCTTTACAACTTTTGGGCCTCATTGGGCTAACCACATTAGGTGGAGGAGTTGAAGAGGAAGCCAATAAAATCCTCATGGATGTTTGCGCACTAGGATTGGAGTCTGTCAATTGACTGCCCCTAAGAGGTGATTTGCCATTACTGAGCCATAGGAAACAAATGAGGCCATTTCCTCTGCCAGCTTCCCGTCTGAGCTGTCAATACACACTCACACATGGCAAGATGCTGAGAGAAAACCTCCATCCCAGTCAGAGGTGGTACACAGTCGCTTTTCTTCAAAACAGAAACAAGAACGATTCATGTTAAAAAGAAACGCTTCACTAAAGAATTGCACTTGATTATGATAATTGTCTTTCCATCCTAATCCTAAGAACATTATATTTATTTCTATTTTTTACATAATCAGACACTTTTTTTGGTCTAAATTTCATAGTTGTATACAAATGCGGCAGATAACTCATTTACACTGATTATGTATTGTACTGAAATATTAAAATTAGATCAAATGTGATTTGCACTCTTTCAAAAACAAAGTCCTGGTATTCCTAGCCAAACGTATCAGGACCTTCGCTTATCAGGATAAGGTAGGCGGTGTTAAGCTGTTAAATCTCTAAATCAGTAAGATATGCACAGCTAAAGCGATAACATCATCTTTAAAACTAAAGTGGTACAAATCTTGTTCATATCAGCGGTAAAAACATCTCAAATACAGACAGCTCCAACTGGATAGAATGTGTTAAACTAAATGAACTGGAGGCATGAAAAATAAGCATTTAGCTTTAAATCCAGTTGATTTTTAGATGCGTTTATCTGTCTTAATGCCTTCGTCTCAGATTTAAGAGGCTGAAGATGCCTAAATGTCACATAATTCAAGATGTTAGCTTATGACTGCTCAGTTTCAAATTACCCCAGCATGTGATTCAAAACAGAAAACATGTTAAAGCAGCCCAATTACAGCACTGATTTATTGATTTTACAGAGTGGGATGAGGTTAAGTTGATGACAGGCTCTTTGACATACCAGTGCCGCACTTCAAATTAAGTACTAAAGGACTATATTTCACAGCGATCACGTGTGACGAAACCCGATAAGGATATATTTTTTTAAAAAGGCTTTGGAAAACAGCAAATAACTCTGACTAAATAAATGCCTCACAAAATATATCACCCGACCTGGTTACTCTGATACATTGCATTAAATATTACCATCATGCAAATATCTGACCTTTACAATAATAACACAGTGCTACAAGAGTGACAAATGTAACCGGGGAAAAAAAACGAGTGTCATACAATCCCACAGCAGATACAAAAATAGGCCAAAATGTTATAACGTCTGCCACCACATGCAAAAAAAAGCCTGCGATTCTAACATATGCTCAGGTGAATTGAGTCCTCGGGCTCCAATCTGCCTTTTCCAGATCTCAAAGACAAATTGAAGGGGCCATCTCTCTCATTAAAAAGTCTAAATAACCGCCATATGCATTGCTATTATTAGAGGGGTAACAGAACACTTCCCATTTTCAAAGTTAAATTACCAAGTATAACCTTAATTGGTGAGAAGCGTTGTTTAGTGGATGGCATCAAGAGGACACAGAGAAGATAATTCAACAGATGGCTTAGTCTTATGACTTGTGTTAACACCTTCGATGTTTAATGAAGTGATAATTGCTTTTCTAATATATAATGGGACTACCAGAATACCAGCAGTAATGCAAACAGATTAACGCACTGAAGACAGATAAACACACATGGTATTCAATGTCACTGTTAAGTAGCATGAAAAACAAAACAAGGTGGGGGACACAAAGAGCGGTCACACTGAGAAGCACATAAACAATAAGGCTGAAGTTTCTATTCACTTCAAGAGGCATTCTGGCCTCAAACGCTCGGGAGATTAGACCGCGCACAAGATGACATGAGAGGAGGAAAAAAAAACAAAAAAACAAAAAAGAGCGAAGGGACTCCTTTTATACTTGTCTGCTAACATCTCAAAGGATCGGGAAGTCATGTTGATCATTCAACTCTAAAAGCGAACTAAAGGAAGATGGTGCATTAAGGTAGATGAGGTACATAGGAAGTTAAAAACATAGTATGTTAATACAGTAGGTTTACCCAGAAGACCTGCCATAAGTGGCCATAAGAATGAATTACATATTTTAATGTGCATTCTTTACATCTATGAGATTCTGTCAACAATACAATAACATGATGCCACACACAAAAACATTTCCATATTCCCATAAAAGATTCATTTAAGCCTCTTATATTTTTCATATCGCAGGCAATTCTGTTGGAAAAATAACTAGGTTGACAAACAGCATTTACCTTTGAATGCCGTTTCAGGAAAACAAAGAAAACTCCAGCTCACTCCAACAGATACTGAAAATGTAGATAACATTGAAATATAAACAAAGGCTTTGAAGTCACCAACCCAAATTTTCTGATTTCGCTCCTTTTTTTGTGTGTCGTTGTTGTTTCTGAAATAGCCTTTTCATGCAATAACTGAAACGCAGTTATCTTGACTCCAGTGCTGACAATAACTGGCACTATATTAAATAAGTAGCTCAGAATATGTCTTTCAAGCAATTGATAGAAGAACTAAAACCATGGTCATCAATGCATTATATACTTTTAATTCAACACTGGGGAGAAAAAAAAACATTAAGCTTTTAGGTCATTTTCGTTGGTCAGTGGTCAGTATGAAATGTTATATTATTTAAAATATTTATAATTCACAATTAACAGTGTCAGTAAATAATAACACAGATAACTATATAATCAATCTACATTTAATGCATATAAACACAAAAACTAAATAATTTTCATTCAAATAGGATGATTTCAAATGCTATAAGTTTAAAGTGCATGACAGGGTAGATTCACTATTAACATTACAGCTGCAAAGTGCACAAATTATTTATACTTAACACAGAGATCCTAAAATACATCTCTGTAAAATAGTGATATTTCTATCATTGTCTTTTCTTATGCCAGTCTCAGAGTAATGCCACCTGTGCAAACTGCGGTTTATTAAATTAAGTGCTTTTTAAGGTCAATATACTTTCCTAATAGCTTGTCACTTTTTATCACCATGGGTTTAGCTGTACCTTGATCCCCCCCATTCAGTAATTGTGCTCAACTCTGTCAGAGCTAATAGGCTCACCCTGTAATGTTTTTCAAATTTCAGTGTAGACCGAGCAAGTAATGCTTTGCATGCTTAAAATCCATTTCCATAAGTAAGTGCAATTTCCGTACAGTTTGTTGCTGTTTAATGAAGTGAAATCTTGTTTGTATTCATCCCCATTTCACAAGAAAAGCCACTGGAGCATAAGTGTCAGAATTAAAACAAATTAAAATTAAAGCTCCCGCTATCTTCAACCGAACACAACTCCACTATTCAACTGAAACACGGCCCTTTGCATTAAATGCATTAGGAAAATTTAAAGACCTGCTTTCCACTTTTTAAATGCAACCGGTACTTTTATTATTATTCTATTATCGGAACTATTTAAGCTGCTTTAATGATGGAACATGCAAATGGCGTGGAGTAGAGAAAATGGCTAACATTTATTTATCCTGGCTGTTCCCATGTCTTGTTGGTGCCATTAGAACAGCTCGCTGCATCCCATTCGCTCCCATTATCTCAGCTATCAGCGAAGCCCAACCAGATTCAAGCAGGGCCATAAATACTTCCCCTGGACCACATACGGCTTCCACATCATCTCCCAGGCACAGCTTAATGACAGGGAAAAAACACAATGGGTTTTTGCTCTCTTTTCCACCCTTCCTTCTCGTGCATTTCATATCGATGGCAAAAAATATGTACAGAGGCAGCAACAAAGTTACATGTAGTTAAAAAGGTACATTAAACCATCATTTCCAAATTCTCTGACATGATTGATGGATGTAATCATGGTGCCCTAATGCACAATTCAGGCATCTATGTTTTACAGCACCAGGGTAACAGACCAGAAGGTACATAGGGATTGAAACAGCACTGGAGGAAAAAAAAAAAAAAGAGAGAGAGAGAGAGGAGCAAGGGGAACTGCTGGCATCAACAAAGCAGAGCTGGGCATACATGATGCTTAAAATGGTGAATCTAGGAGTGTGGATTCCTTCATTATAGTTAATGAATCCAAGCAAACGATATTTGATGTGTTAAATGTCTGCTAGACAATTAGACATCACAATGAGCCTCATTAGAGCTCACTGGAAGATGGAATTACAAAAGCACTCAGGTACAGCTCTCCACTGGAGGTCAAATAAATGGTCAATGAAAGGGCATTGTTTAACAGGTCATTAATGAGATGGGAAAGCAAAAAAAAGTGGTCACTGTTTACCAGTTTTGGTAACCAAAGGTAGCAATACTACAAACTCAATCCTTTCATTATCCTTTCTTTCAAAGTCATCTGCTTTTAAGTAGCCTGGTGTAGCTCATCCAGTTAACAGGTTACTTTAACAATTTCTCTATACCCTTTACCGCGCAATAAAACATTACTAAACTCATCTTTAGATTTAGAAGCAACGATTCGCGAATGATCACTAATAAGGGTTTGCAAAATGGTGCGCGATTGAGTTCGATTTATTCTGACAGTTCACTCGCTCGTCTTCATTGGTTTCTCAACGCGAAAGAACAGCGTTGATTATGATAGTTGTATTTAAAGTGCTATTTTAGCAGCATGTCAGCAAAGAAGCAGTTCTACCGCGCATGCAGCTTATGAACGAACTCGCTCTGGTTTTGAGGTAGGCCTATGTCTATATATCATGGTATCAAATATTAAAAATAAAGGCTAAAGGGTGAAGTCGGGGAAATGGGAAGCGTTTTTTATCAAGGGCTCACATTCAGTGCACTACCAAACATATAAACGTACGTTTTCATTTATAATTATCAACCATAGTCTTTACTCCAATGTTTACATCAATCAATTGGCAACTACCATACATTGTTGCTCCCCAGGTTATAAAAAATATGTAAACTTGCCTGAATCGGCACCGTTCCGAGAATCGTTCTGCGTCATGGTGCGACGGAAGATCATCAAATGCGTTGACCTCAACGGCGCTCTGTTTCTCAGACAGTCTGATTCACTGGATTTACGACTCATTCCAATACATTTGTGATTCATTCTAGTGAATCGGTTCATGCTGTGGTTCTCTCTTGTATGCAGCGTTTGGATTCATTCATTCGAACTTTGGATTCTATGCGATTCATGTAAACAACCAATAATAAAAAAAACAATTCTGTTTGGAATTCCTGTGAAAATCGATGAACTGAGTTTTAGACATGGTTATACAAATGTTTGCTTTGTTTTATTTTGATCAGGTGCTTCTATGACTGTTAACTACATAAACTATTTCATTCTAAAGTAAGTCAAATTTATTTATATATTACAGCACTTTTCACAGACAAAGTGCTTCACAATAATATCAGCAAAACAATTCAAACATACATGCAATCAAATATACAATACAAAAATCTATTGTTTTTGTGCTTGCAAAAGTGCAGTTCTGATTAGATTATTATTGTTCTCTCTCTCTCTCTCTGTCTTTCTATATATATATATATATAAAAATAATTGGCAGGCTACAGTTTTAAATGAGGTGCCCCATCATTTCGGTTTACCAAATTCACTAAGAAAAACATTTTATTGTTACTAATGGATTATGGGAGAAGGTTCAGCAAACACTTAAGCTTTGTAATGACAGGATTTGGGGGATTGGCTAAGATAGATGTCGTACATACGCACTCAGTGCAGGAAACACTTTCATTAGATAAGGGTGAAGAAGTAGGGAAGGAGACGTGCACCTTGACCTTTTTGTGGATTATTTGGCCCCTTGTGCACTGCAGGGGAAAATACATGGCAACACACTGGGGCATTAATTCGCCTCCCGTTGCAGGTGACACTCGTAGATGTGTTCAGAACAAAACAAAGTAATCGTTGGTGCATCTCAAAGCTTTCCATCAATCCGCATTTGTTTTGCGGGGAAAATCTTGCACTATGGCTCCCATGTGCGTGAGTGTCACAGGTCTGAAAGATGCTCAATGACAAGTCTGAGCTTGTCACTCAAGCAGTGCTGTGGCACAATGTCATGTGTTTGTTTGGGTAATGCTTGAGAGGCGTATCTAACGCCACCCTCTAAAATGCGTTCAGGTGTTGAGGACTGTACACATTAAGACCATGAGCCTTCCTCTTCCTCAACCCAAAGACCCTGACACAGAGGACAAAGTGTGTGCCTCATTTCCTGCTCCTAATCAATGTTTACACCCATTGGCGTGGCGACAAGCGCGTAGGGGTGCATATAAATCACCAGCTGACGGCGCTGTGCAAAGCATCAAGAGATCTGGCGCTTCGCTTTTCCTCTCTCTCGCCCCTTTTTACTGCTTATCTGTTTCACTGGTGACTCTCTCTCTCTCTCTCTAATGGGTGCAGTGGAATTACAGCTAATTACGGATGTAAATGGACCCGAAGAGTGACAAAGAGCCTGCTTGTAATTCCACTCTAAATTGTCTCTTACCTCAGCAGAAAATTTATCACAGGAGACAATGTCAACTTTTACAGGGAAGGGCTATTTGCATTTGTGCATTCATTAGCGGGGCATGATCACAGGGCTGGCAGTAATGGCAGGAGAAATGCTGCCCACCCGCTCCCCACCAAGGCACCTGATAGGGGATAATCTGATAAGTTCCCCCTCAACAGACTCAAAGGGAGCAGGAGGATATTATGGGATGGGCGGAGAGAGATCTGACACAAATGCCTGATGTTCTGACAGCCTCTGAAAGCCAAAGCGAAGCACTGTGTAATCACATTCCATTTTACATGGCAAAAGACCAGTGAGCACAGCGCCACACAGACAGACACAGAGCGCAGTCAAACCCGGATCCGAGAGCCGCGCGGAAAAAAGGTGCTCCCTACCGCGTTGACTGGTGCGACAGGGAACCTTGTTGTGATTTATGTTGCTTTAGATATGACTGCTACTTACGCAGTAGCAAGACATCGATCTGACAAAGCAAAGCAAACAATAAAGAGGGAAGGAAGATGATGTGCTTAGTGAAGTGAAGAAATGGAAAGTGTACCTATAAGAGCTAATTATCTGCACACATAATTCTTCAGGTTAAGACAGGGGGCTTGAATGCAGGCCAGCAGGCTTGACTTCTGGGAGATGACTGTGTCAAAGGGCAGGAATGAAAGAGGAGGGAACCAAAATGCATTACGGCAGAAAGATACATTTATACCACCCCACAGACTGTCATCTAAATCACTGTTGTCTGGAAACATATACATGGCTCTCAGTTTTCTTGTGATCTCATGAGGCCTGTTGTTTTCCAAAGAGACCTACGAGTTCTACATTTTATCAGTCCAAGCATTCCCTAGGAAGCTAAACCCATGACCATTGCTAGCGCTACGCTAATTGTTAATTGACAGGTGTGCACTACAGTTACAAAGTTTAGCTGTAGGAGGTTACAATAAGTTAACCTTAATCCCAAATAAACAATCTGTAATAAATTAAAAGAGGCTTTGAAATAAGAGAGCCGGTGGTAATAAAAACCTGCCGCAGGAACTTGCAACTTTTACAGCACTCTATAACAATCATTGAATGGGTTCACAACCCACAGTATGAATACAGATAACCCATTACAACCCAACCTCCAAAGGCAATGCAAAAAAAAAAAGAAACACATTATTTGCTATGATTATATCATATCTTTTGGATTCATTCCTTGCTATAACTGTTGGAGATTTTAATTAGATGTACACTCTGGGCGGTTAGCATTGTGTCGTTAATAACAGCATATAAAAGCAATAGAAGACAACCGCTGACACTTTTAATAGTTGGAGAAACAAGATGCAGTATGCAGTGGTGCCAGGAACAGCTCTATACTTCATCAGAGCAAGATTACATCAAAAACTTAGCCATTAGCACTGAGTTACACAGCACAGCATAGAGGAGTTACAAGGTCAATGGATGATTACTAGATTCTGTCAGGATGTTCCGTAACAGGTGCTTTACATAATGATATCACCTTAGAACCATGAAAGAGTCACTTACAGTCTTACATGTAGTTCAGCATAACTCTGAGAGCATCATTTTTAAATACATGCTCTAACTCAAACTCTAACCGTTTGAGTGGTTGAGGGGGAGATGTTAGCTTGCCTATTACATAGAATGTTAGTTTTTGTTCGTTCACTTGTTTTGTGTTCTTGCACTTGTATAAATTCATGATTTACATAAATCATACATTCTGAGAACTCTGTATGCCCACATTAACAAGGACTTGCATTCTGGGAAAAGATCCAGTTGAACATTGGCAGCAAGTTTACATGTCCTGGCGCTACAGAAGAGTGCTAAACAGTTCTCAACTCACAAAGGCACCAGGATTTCTCTAATCTTTTTTTATACAAATATTTTTTAAATGATTATAAAATCAAAATGTCCATTAAAAAGCTTTTAGAATCTATATATACACAGTACAATTATAATTTATTTATTTATAACTGCAACATTTTATACAATGTATACATTGTAAAATGTCCAATGAAATACACATGTGTATATGCGTAGTTAAAATAGGTGATGCCTTTGAAAGCAGTCTGTTATACTCATCAAGGTGGCATTTATTTTATTACAAATACTGTGAAAAAAGTAATTTTGTCAAATATTATTGCGCTTTAATAAACTTTTCTGTTTTAATATATTTTAAATGCAAATGGCAAAGCTGAAATTTCAGAAGCTATTACTCCAGTCTTCAATGTTACATGATACTTCTAAAATCATTCTAATATGCAAATTCTGTGCCTTTTCATTAACAAAGTACAAAAAAAGAAACATTTGAGCTGCTTTTTTTTTTTTTTTTTGAAACCATGATTTTTTTTCAGAGTTCTTTGATGAATAACAATTCATAAGGGCAACATTTATTTGAAAGAAATAGGAACTTTTATTTAAGATAGATAGATAGATAGATAGATAGATAGATAGATAGACAGATTATCTATATAGATAAAATTATATTTTATTTTTGCATAAGATATGTTTTAAAATATGCATCCTTTTAAAATGCTTTATTTTTAAAATATGTTATGCATGATTTAGGCTAAAGATTTGTCAGTGTACCTCAGATAAATTAATAAAAAATAAATATTGGACAAAAATCACCTTGATTAACAAAGAAAAAAAACACATTTTTGCTACTGTATGTTTTGCAGTACTGCATCTGGGAGGTTGCATTGGGGCTGATCCGCTCTAGTTAGTCATTAGACAGAAGCAGAGCATTCCACCTCCTCAGCCTTTTGGCAGACATGCAACTGTGCACTTGCTGGCGTTCCTTCTCTGCCGCATCTGAAGCTTGGGCTCACACAGCTGTACAAACAGCGCACAGCTCCGAGCGGCCATCTTGACTAAAGCGTTTATGGGACGCCAGCAGTCGTAATTACGCTTTGATTTGTAGATGCTCGTTCTGCGCTGTTATCTACCCGTGTCAAGAGTCACTGATAGAGGGGAAGTAGTTTGCCCGGCCCACTCCGTTGGAATTCAAAGAGCTCACTAATTTCAAAGGGCGATTCATCTCCCTCCTCTTTGCATTAATTCATGGGTGCCGCTCATCCCTGTGCCATGGACTGTGCTACAAGAGAGGGATCCGGGCTGGGTGGCTCTCTGAGCAGATGCGGTAATCTCAGGTCTTCATTGCCTTTGGGTGACCCTGGTCGCCCCGGCAAGTGTCTAGGGCCGCTCTCCCCTCACACTTTCATCAGAATCCTATTTCCTCCCCTGTAAGGCGACCCAGGCTGAAACTCTACCTCTCATACTACTGATTTTCAGTGTACATGATGGATGAGTCCCACTCCGACTCCCTCAGCCTGTCTATCAGACTCCCGCGATTAAAACGTACAAATGGCCAGTGCCCACTCCCCCCTTTCCCAGTCACCTCACTGCCCCTTCATCCCCTTCCAGCATCACACTCTCTCTCTCCTCTCCCGCTCTAAAGCCCCAAACACCGCTATTCATCTTGCTGAAAAAAACATCATTTATTTTGTACTTCCCTGATAATTTACTTTTTTCTTTCTTTTCCTTTCTACAGGAATTCTCCATTTCCCTATAAAATGAAAATTCATCTAGAATTACATCTTATGTCATCATTATGTTTATTAAGCGTGGATGATGTATATGAACAGCGCTGGCTTGCCGCTGAGTGCTTAATGATGCATAAGATTAAGCCGAGGCTCTCAGCTGTGCTGTGACTCCCCTCTGGTTCCCATGCTGCAGTAGCATGCTGGGAGAACAAGCTCCAAACGGCCATCAGGTGAATGGAAATAGCACTTTGTGTGTGTGTGTGTGTGTGTGCCCATATATCCTGCATTTTTATATTTTTTTGCATGTGAACGCATGACAGAAAGAATAAAAGAACAAAAAAGGAAATCGATCGCATTTGGAAATCTCCAACTCACACCTTTGAGTTTGTCCAGTTGCATTACAAAAAAAAAAAAACGTTGTCTCGGTTCCACTTTGTCTCTTTATCCCTCTATCTATAAACCACCCACATAAGAGAGAAGCTCTTTTCTGTCTCCCCATATCTGGCTCTCACTCTGTCTTTTTTCGCTCCCTTCATCTTTCTTCTCTCCGTAGTCAGACTAGCTCGCTCCAGCATTCTCTGACAAAAACATTATCCTTCTGCTGCTAAACAATCCAATAAAGCTCTCTACGGGGAAGAACTTAACCTCTTGTCTCGTCTGCTGATGCTTTTCCAACCACGTGATGCCTGCTACAGTAAATTCAAATCATTAGTCTTCTCACCCCCATCAAAAAAAGGGAAAAAACTTCTATTAGTAATGGAGACCTCGTAAGAGACCTTCCTCTGAGAGGACTGCCTTCCCAATTCCCAGTGGAAAAATCCAGCGCAAAAAACTAATTCTACTTTTAATAATCTGTCATGAGGACCAGAGGCAGTCATAAATTATGTGGGGAGCATGTGCGAGAGCGAGCCACAAGAGGGAAATCGGAGGAGGGAGGAGAAAAAAAAAAATCAAAGCCCAAGTTTGACAAAGTTTGCTGAAGATAAATAATAACTTACAAACAGGATTAGTTGTAAAGTCACAGGCGAGCGCACAGCCGAGCGCTTCCCATCAGCCCATGCAGAATGAAGAATTTACAGCTACACCTGTCATTAGCTCCCCCCCAACTCATTCCTCTTTCCAATGCAGCCCCCCTTTTTCATATTCATTATCCCTCTGCGTTCTTTCCCTCACGTTCTGTCTTTTATCATTAACCCTTTGTGAGAAGGTCCCAAGGACGTGCTGGCAGAGTCGTGTGGGAGAGCACACTGAGAAAACGGCCAGGGTAAATAAAGAAGAGATCCTCAGTGGCGTTAATCGCTAGCTGAATGAGTTTGCAGGGGTCTTAACGACCGCCTCCAGCCACCCGGGACCTTGGGCTGATTCATCAATGGGATATCAATGGGAATCATCCACCGGGGATACTTCCACGATGGCTGTATGCGTATATTGCCGCGTGTTGGGAATAGACAGGCTAGCGGCTGCAGGCTGTGGTCTTTGTCCCTGTGTCAATATCTCGCAAACCATCGACATGCATCATAATCCCGCCTCTCGATCAAGTGCAGACTAAAGAACAATCTCCATTAGATGACGGCGCAGGGGTTGGGTGATAAATACCCCTTGACGGTGGGGAAGGAACTGCGTAAAATAAAGAGGCATGTTCCTACATGTCTTGTCAAAATTGTATTGATTTAATCATCTGCAGAACCACACATTCTTGGCTACTGTAGCGTGCAGTAACCTGGGCGCAGTCGCCGGGCACAAGGCGCTCTCCTTCATTGGCTTCGCAGGTGATGAAATACACAGCGAGCGGATCTCTAATTTTTTTTCCTCCGATGTTGGCCCAACAAAAACACTGGCAATCCCATTTCATTTCTATTTAGAGGCTGAGGAAGTCTATATATAACACTCAAGCCTAAGCACCTCGCTGGTGACACATCCAGTGGATGGGGGGGGGTGGATAAATAGCTCTAGTCCTTCATCACAGAGACAAAGCCAGTGTATTCCCCTGGCCGGAGAGTGCCGGCCAGAGGTCTGTCCCGCTTATTTAACAGCAGGTGTTTGGAAAAACGCTCACCTTGGGAAACCGCTAGATGCTCTTCTCCCTCAGCTCCCAAGTAAACAATCAATCTGAGGGGTCTGGAAGTCGTGTCCCTCCGTGGGACAAAGTCATTGAAGCAGGAACTTCTTAGTCAGTCGAATTATCGCGCTGTGATCATCCCCCTACAAGACTCAGAATACCAGAACTTGCTCTGTTTGGGAATGCAAACAAAACATACATTCTTGATCAGTACTAAACCACTGTGTCTTTACTGCATTTTAAATATCCTCAGTGCATAAGACTTCTTAAATTACAACAACAAAAACAATAATGAAGCTGTTGTAATAAAATGAGATCCTAATGGTGTTGCGCTCACAGCAGATGAGACTATATACATTCAGAAAGCTAATCTTGTTCGTAACGTCGGCTTAAAAACCTCCATAAAGTTTTTATGAAACACTTCACTACTCATAATATAAAAGACGGGTAAAATGACCTAGATGGAAATGAGATTACTGATTCCTACTGAAACACATGGCTCAGAAAGTCAAGTCCTCAATTTTCATCCTTTCTTCAATTTCAGCAAAGGAACTCAATCATATTGGGACAGTAATACAAGCCAAGGACAGCTCACTCATTCTCAATCCTGTCCTGGTTAGAGGAACGCTTGCAGAGCACTAAAATACTGTGTGTTCAATTCAAATGGGAGAAGGCAGAGGCCAGCTAGATTCACCATGATGTCTGTGGTCTGATAGATCACCTTCCTCAGTAAGGACAAAGAGAATGAAGATGACTGTGCTGCCAGCCACAATACAGATGAGACCAACACCTCTGAGTAAGTGGAACACTAGCTGTCTGACTGTCCATTTGTTAAACCTCCGACAACAAAGACAGAGCAGCTAGAGCATTGCTTACATGGTGACACAATCATCGGTGACAAAAAAAAAAAACAACTGCTTAGATTCAGTAACCAATTTACCGGTGGAAATATTTTAGACACAGCAGAGTTTTATTTATATATATTTTGTCTCTTTCAAAGCACAGAAGTTGGAATTAGCGTTGTTTCTCTAAAGGAAAAAAATTTAACACTAGAATTCCAATTGTTGATATACAGAATATAGAGTTAAAATGAATGTAGATATAGCTCATATTATTCTGTTTTGAAGGAATTAGATTCTCATGGTAATTTTCAGGTTGAAGACTTGCATATAACATGTTGTTGAGATTTCTTCTACAAATCTAGAGATGGCATATAACATTATTTCCAGTCTGTTTATATATAAAAATGTTATACATAAAAGTATACATTCGCTATCCATTTAATATATACCACTGGACTTACTGAAGTAATAACTTCTTTGAATCATCACAGGATGATTTTAAAAATAGTCTTTTTTCTTTCTATCAAAAATATTTCACAATGTTGTTTTTACTTTAATCAAATAAAAAGTGTTAGCATGAGAGACGTTTTTGAACAACATTAAAGCATTTTTAATTAATTTTTGTTTTATTTTATGAACGTATATTTATATACATACGTATATTTAACTATATTTTATGCACTTTATAATTGAATTCTAAAGGTTTTAATTTAAGTCTACACAATGTACATGCCGTCGTCATTTAAAAGACCTTTAAAACCTATAAAACCTTAAGACCTATAAAACTTTCTATGGGTCTTTAGGCAAAACTGTAAGAATATCACCTTTAAGTTGTGCCAAGTTTCTTTAACCAGGCACAGCAAAACGAGATGTAGCAGAGTGGGGTGGGGGTGAGCTTTCACTCTGTGTGTGAACAGTAGTCATATATTACAGTGCTGCTGGATCAGCCAGGGCAGTAACTCATTCTGTTCCTGCTGCCTGTTCCGTCCTACCTTACTGCCAAGGAGTCACTTCAGAAGGTCATCCCTTTCATCAAGTATTCTATTTGCATCCAAAATTGTATGTACATGAAAAATGTGCCGGAGTGTTTGCCGAGGCCCAGAGAGGCAGATGAAATTTCTGTAGGCTGATGCACGCTAACCTTTGCAGATGGCACCGCTATTGCTGAAAAATGGATTGCTTAATAAAGCATATCATCCGACATATTTGCTGCTTGGCTGACCAAATAGAGGTTGTTTTTTTGCACAAATTTCTTTGTCAAATTTGTCAATGTTCATGTCATTTTTGTTTTAGGTCATGGAATGCGGCGGAAATTCCAAGCGTGTCACGCAGGACCAATTTGTAGCTGCTTCTGGGGATGAACCGATATTTTCCACAAGGTTTATTCCATAATAAGACAAAGCTGGGTCCTGGCTCGACTGGAATTTCTTTATGTATTTCTGATTATTGCCTGGCCAGTGGTGGGCCGGGCGGACTGTGATAAAAACCAGCCAAGCTGATTAATAGGAACATCATAAGAATATTACCGATAGCACCTCATCTTATATCTGTGTGTAATTTAGTCTGTCTTTCTGGACATGCCCATGTAATTATGAGCAGCGGCTCGAGCAAGGTGGAACGTGCTAAGGCACCGAAACAGACTTAAGGAAGCATCTTAATTTCCAACCTAGTGAAAGCCACCGCTGAACAGCGTATTCGAAGCACCCCATAAAAGTGAAAAGCAAGTGATGAATGGCTTGTGCCAGCGTGTGCCGCTTTCATACTTTCGCCTGCTCTAAAGTGTACGCCACTTTGAGACATCTGATACAGAAGAAGCTCCCCAGACTCTGTTTGTGAATGTCTTTCATCAAACTTGCATATGAGAGCAGCCACGTGCTACATAGGCTCTTAGCCACACGCTTTGCCTCCTCTGATGGTCCGGCCAACCAATCCATCTTCCTGAGTGCTCCCACAGATGAGAAGTGGGCACTAGGCGCTTTCGTCGCTGAGCTACAGCAGGAGATGAATTGGAGTGCCATAGCCCACCTCCAGACTGTCCCAATATAGCAATCTGGACCCCAGCGCTGTGCAGCGAGGGACGTTCTCATCCTCCCATCCACCCAGAGAGGAGGCAGACTCACCCGGCCCCAGGAGGCCCAGGAAGCACGGAGGCGGCCAGAACGCTGCCTGCTGGGGCCTTCCACCCATTCACACGGGCAGACCATGGGAGATGAAGCGGACACATGGATCTCGAGGCTACTGCAAGATGCTTTGATTGTTGTCCTGCTGACAATATCTGACTTTGTACTGAAGTAAAAGAGAACAGAAGTTGCATTGACGACAACATTGATCTCAAAGTCAAAGCGATTTGACTGTTGTCCCACTGTGAACATCCAAAAAATATTTATAAAGTGTCTGGCACAGACTGTGAAGCCAATAAACCATACATCCTGTCTATTTTAGAATACTGTATCCTTAAAACAAGCCATATTAACAGTCACTGTTAATATATAATAAATAAATATTAATCAGTATTAACACAATTAACAGTAATTCGATCATTTAAAAAATAGAACTGTTTATTGAAAAAAATAAGTTATTTATATATATATATATATATATATATATACACACACATACATACATATATATACATATATATATATATCAGGTTTTAATGGCACATATATTATATATAAATTAAATCTTTATTGCACACTACTTAGCATACATTAAATGCATTTAGACATCACTGTATAGAATCTGTCTCTGTATATCTCCCAATAATTATGATGTCATTGTATGATTATATTTACATGCTTAGTTTTATGATCTAAGCTCTGTAGTTTTCATCGTGGGGGGAAACAAATTATGCAATGCAATTATGAGTGAAAGATGTACAAGGAAATATGAACACTTAAAAAAAATAAGTTGCTATATATATATATATATATATTCTACATACTGTATTCTAATAATATTTTTACATTGACTTCATAATTGAAACAATTCTGCATCAAATATGATATAGTAATAAATAAACTTTAGGTCTATATAGAAAGCCCACCTTTTTGTGACCAAACACATAAAAATGAAGTGAGGGGCTCATTTTATTAGCCCCCCAAAATTTAAGTCAAGTATATGCTGTAGGCCCAATTGCCATTAAATGTAGCAAAGTAATAATTCATGCTATGCTAAACATTCCTTGTAAAATGTCACTTCACGTTTGCAATTAACTTCAGAATTAATAAGCTATATATCTAGGCTTAGGAATCAAACTAATGAAACTCTTGATACACAAACAATGAATCATGGTGCTACCTGGAATGATGGGAAGGTAATTGAAGTAACACACTGCCGAGATGCTTGCACTTTGACCACGTAATGCTTCATTTATGTGAAGAGAGATAACTTGTGTAACAGATAGACATGTTAAGGAAAGGAAAACAAACAAACCCGATCAGTCAGACACATGGAAACATACAGCACACACAAATGTTTAGATGAACAAGCACACAAGCACGAGCCAAATGACATGCGTGTGTAGGCTATCGAATTTATATTACGCCCTGGCTGGGAAATTCTCAAGGGAAAAAAATGCACAGCAACTAAATACCTGACCCCTGTCAAGCTTTGTAAAAGCCTATGTCCTATCCTTTGGCACCGGGCTACTGTCAGTCTTTCTCTCTTGCTGATAGCATCAGGCAGCAGGGTGGCCAGACACGCAAGACAGGGAGCAAAAGTTCTAGAGGAGGACGTTGTGTTATATTACCTCCTCTGTCTGGTATCAAGTGTCCTCCATCTGATGTTAGGCATGGCCCTCTGATCAAAAGGCCTCCTGAAGCAAAGGATCACTGTCTAAAGAAAGCTGCTACAGGTAAGAGTCCAGACACAAAACATTGCCATGCCTGTTTGACACTAGTGCTGTTCCAAAATGCAGTTAAGCCCTTGGGAAAATGCATCTTACATGCAATAGATCTTGTGATAAATTGTCTCAGAGAGTCAAAGAAAATGTGTTTCAGACACTCATTTTTAAAGAGAGTTCAGACAGAAATACAAATTCTGTCATCATGTCTTCATCAGTACTATCTTACGTTGTTCTGAAACTGATTCTGTGGAAAATTTTACTTTTTTCATGTTAATATATCAATGACATTTCAATTAACCAAATTTATACATTTAAAAAAAATTATGTTGCCTTAAAAAGAAAGATGAAGATAAAAGTAGAACATTTATTACACTATTAAAATAAAAATAAGACAAATATGACACTCTGATCTGATTTTCATTTTATCCTGACTTACTGAAATAACTAAAACTGAACTAAACTATAGATAATAACAATATTATATTTAAATACCATGTTAAAAATATAATGATATATATATAAAACATCATATTAAGTAAAGACTAACACAAACTATTAAAACTTACTTTATAAAAATGTATTTATTGTAATAATATCTCAATTATACTAAAATAACACCAGTACATACTCCTTGCAAAGTGTATTGTATTCTATATATTAGTCAAATATATATATATATATATATATATATTAGTTAAACAAATCACAGCTTTGTGAACTAAATCTACTGTGTCATGAACCTGCCATAAAATAAAGGATTCGTTCAAGAATAAGACAACCTACTTTTCACTAAGAAAAACTAATAGCAGATTTTCGATGAAAAACGTGAATTATTGTATTTGTTATATAATGTAAATTCTAGTTTGCTGGTCTATCAAAATCACATGCACAAGATGTACAGTATATACTACCATAATGATACTTTATTGGCCTTTAAGCTAATATATCCCTTTTACCAAGCTTTAACCAAGTACTGTCTAGAGTCTGCCTCCATGGCACCAGTGTCCATACGTTTTCGCCCGCATACATTTATCACCCATCTCCAATCATCTGTGGCTCACGGTGGTGCCGTGAACCCAGCATGTAATCGATAGACAGATACACACTCTTCATATGTTATGGTGTGGGGACAATATCTGTGCACTTCCCGTGCCATTTCACAGTTCAGCCTTCCAATTAACCTGCCCATGTTACCACGCCAATCATGGGGGGGTGGCTTTATCGACAAACAGCATACAAAGAATAATGCTGTTAGGATGATGTAGCTCGCTGCAGGGGGGCTCCTCTCCGGCTGGCGACAGGGAAGTTTGCTCCAGTCATTTATCAAGTCCTGGCTGGCCACCGAAGGGCTGCCCTGTCCCCTCGGTCCGCTTGCCACTCCTGGGGGAGGGGCAGCGCGCAATATGTGCACTTCAGCGGTGAAGAGAAAGTGCTGATATGCCCAGCGCCGCTAAGTTTGATGGATCTGTTGTTGTCATTTGCCCGTGCGCCGTCCCCCCCTCCACAAAACAAAAGGAATCATTAACTCTTTTGTGCCGCTCAGGAGTTTTATAGGTTCCAGATAATGCAGAAGGAGATGGGCTACAGATGGGGTCGACTAAGGGAGGGGGGGGCTTGCGTTCACAGGCAGGCCACGCTAAGACTCCGCTCTCAACATGCATGGATGGATCCGCACAGAGAGCTGATTACAGGATGATTTAGTGACTGCTGATATTGGCTCTCTCATCCTGACACACACACACCCACAAACACAGAAACATACATATGTAATACTCTTAAAACTCAAATGTTAACTTATATTGTACTCTTGTATAGTACTCTTATATTGTAACTATTATTAACCACGTTGTTCTAGTGTTTTGAAAAATGTTTCATCTGATTTTGTCTATACAATGGAAGTCAAAAAAAGTGTTGCTTAACAAAACAACAAAAGTGTTGTTAACTAAAGGTGAACCGTTGAAAAAATATTACATTTTGGTAATATACCTTTGGAAAATAAGTGAATTCTGAAAAGCTGAAATTTAATTTTAACAAGAAAAAATAAAATAGGTTTCGTAAGTTTAGGTTTTTCATTTGGATATAAATATATTATGTTTGTTATATTGCAGCCATTTGCTAAAATCATTTAAGTTATTTTTTTTTCCTAATTAATGTACACACAGCACCCAATATTGACAGAAAAACTTCAAAAATTGTTGACATTTTTGAATATTTAAATTTAATTTAGAAAAAAGAAAAATTCAAAAATATCACATGGTCTTAAGTATTCAGACCCTTTGCTGTGACACTCATATATTCAACTCAGATGATATCCATTTCTTCTGATCATCCTTGAGATGGTTTTACACCTTCATTTGAGTCCAGCTGTGTTTGATTATACTGATTGGACTTGATTAGGAAAGCCACACACCTGTCTAGATAAGACCTTACAGCTCACAATGCATGTCAGAGCAGATGAGAATCATGAGGTCAAAGGAACTGCCTGAAGAGTTCAGAGACTGAATTGTGGCAAGGCTTGGATTTGGCCAAGGTTACAAAAAAGATTCTGCTGCACTTAAGATTCCTAAGAGCACAGCAGCCTCCATAATCCTTAAATGGAAGATGTTTGGCTGACCAAACTGAGCTATCAGGGGAGAAGAGCCTTAGTGAGAGAGGTAAAGAGCCCAAAGATCACTGTGGCTGAGCTCCAGAGATGCAGTCGGGAGATGGGAGAAAGTTGTAAAAAGTCAACCATCACTGTAGCCTTCTACTAGTCGTGGCTTTATGGCAGAGTGGCTCGACATAAGCCTCTCCTCAGCGCAAGACACATGAAAGCCCGCTTGGAGTATCGTGGTGGCAGCATCATACTGTGTGGGTGTTTTTCAGCTGCAGGGACAGGACGACTGGTTGCAATCGAGGGAAAAAAACTTTCTCCAGGGTGCTCAGGACCTCAGACTGGCCCGAAGGACAATGACTCCAAGCACACAGCTAAAAGAACGAAGGAGTGGCTTCACAACAACTCCATGACTGTTCTTGAATGACTCAGCCAGAGCCCTGACTTAAACCCAATTGAGCATCTCTGGAGAGACTTAAAAATGGCTGTCCACCAATGATTACCATCCAACCTGACATATAATATTAATATTAATTAATATTAATCTGACATATTATAATTAAAAAATAAAATATTACTCAAAATATTAATAAGTACTATAATAGCATATAAAAAATACTAAAATAACACTGAAATGAGGTCACACACAATTTTTAAGCTCTCAAAAAGGACAAAGTTAGTGTGAAATTAATTGCCGTTCAGTCTTCTGAAGAGACAGAGTCACTTTGTTTTTCATATAAGCCATACATCACCTTCAAATCAAACCAAAACCAATTATCAACTCATTCAGACTACATTAAATATGGCAACGAGAACTGTCAATCAATGTGAAACATCACTGGTTTTTGTGTTTAATGTGACCAAACATCATTTAAGCATTTGGATCACTGTTTTGATGCAGTGTGTGTACACATGCCTTGATCAATGTTTTGATTTGATTTACAAGTCTTGAATTTGGAAAACAAAAATACAAAAAGTAGTTTTTTGGTGCGTACGAGTCTTTGACCAACTGACTTTTCCTGAATGAACAAGAACTACTGAAATATTCTTTACACTGTCAACATAAGGGTGAGCAAATGATGCCAAAATGTTCATATTTGGGGGTGAATTCTCCCTTCAAATGTGTGTATTTGACCATAGGATTATGAATAGTAGTGCAGCACTGTTATGAGCTATCCAATGCTGACTCATCACACTGAGCTACAAACCAGCCCTCACAATGAAGCCCCTTTTGACTTTGTGTAAAGGCTGAATGTATTCATTCTGTAAATCCTGGCATGAAGTCTAGCAGACTGCTGGGCTCTCTATTGCAATCTAATTGTGAGCACGTCTCCTTTTCTGCAGTAAACATAAGTGCAATTCTCCACTCCCTATGGGAGACTGCAGGAAGATGGGTAGCACACAGCACCCACTCTGTGCCGGGCATTTTAAAAACATGCAAAGTAATTCACGACAGCATTCCAAAAACGCGAGCTCATTAACAGATGTAACGCAGTCAAGAGTTAAGACAGTGTTTCGGCAGAGACTATATGGTTTGTAGAGCTGCTGCGGAATAAAAACAAAATTACACAAATGAGCCGGGCCTGGCAATGTGAAAAACATACAAAATACATCAATGTAAATTTAATTTATGCAAATCGAGCAAATAGAGCAAAACTGAATAATAATCTACTGTACTGAGCACGAGTCTAACTAAATTATTCAAAAACAAGAAAATAATTTGCCTGTTAGGATAAGAGGATTAAAAAAGCAATATCTGATAATACAGACCAATAATAAGAGTATCATCATCCTCATTCAAGCCGTTCTTTAAATTATTCCTGGTAATTAGTTTAACCCTCCACAAAGTCAGGCTTAAAGATGTCTGGCGATGTTTTGTGGTGTTTCAGTCCAATTATTTATTCTTCACACAAGTCTCAAAAACAAGTTATCCCGCCTCTAGGAAGGAGATATTCTCAAACGATAGATCAATCCATTCATTTTACCATGTCAAGTCGTAACAGCCCGAGACAACATACAAATTGAGATCATAGCGAAGGGCTACTACTGCAGCCAAGTGTGGACTGCTGGGTTCCAGGGGTGATTGAGAGCATGTTTGAATGCTCAGGGCCAAACTCAAACAGCACTGTTACATTGACAAGGTCAATTCAGTGGAAGAATTCCCTCACCTCCCCCTTCTTCATACAGCTGTGCTCTTCTGGTCGCTTTGGCCAATGGCGACTTCAATATTGATTATTGTTAAGAAAACTGCTACTCAAGGAACACAATCATAAAGATAAATGATATTGTGCTCAATGCCGAGCGCAAAGACTTTAGGGGGGAGAAAAACAATGGCCAAAAACCATGAAAAACAAACATTAAAATGGCGAGACTTCCCGAATCACACAAGATTAGTTCAAAACTCACAAGCCAAATTGTACATTCCTCCCCTGTTTGCCAAAGTAGGCTAAATTGCATAGGTACTTATCACGTCCCATCAGCTAACCAAACATGACTCTCCCCTTGTTTGTGAATTTCCATTTTCGAACCAAACCTACACAATAAAAATCCTCACTCATCCATAAACCTAATCTTTCCTTTCCTTATTGCATTTTAATGAAACGGTGGTGCTTCTAAGCCTTTAATTCTTTTCATTTGTTATGTTTGGACAACTCATTAGCTGTCATTTGTTATCATTAGCCTCAAGTTTTAAGCCTTCTCGCCCTAGAAATAATGCAGTTTTTTACTGAGCAATAGCTTCTCTTTTCTATAAGCTGACAAATGAAGAGTATCAGTAAAGAAAAAAAAACAGCCACCATATTGTGAAAAGTGAGCTATAGCTTTTAATTTAATAAATTTCTCCAACATCTGTGTTTTAAAACTTTATTCTTAATAAGGTTCACCCAAACGCAAGACAGTTGTTGGATCATAACCGGGGTCATCGTTCTCCGAATAGACAGTCCTCTGTCCACATCTCCAATTTTAAGGTAAGCAGTGTGTCTGATTCATTGTGTCCGACAGGAGACGTGATTGATAGTTTCCTTAATCTATTCACGATGGTAATCGAGCCCCTGTGTGTAACCTTGCATAAAAATGCAAATGAACGCAAGAGAAACTGCATAAAATACGGTGGGCTGCCCAATGCAAAGATCCTTGGGTTGAGGGTGTGCATATATAGAAACATAGATATATATTGGTCTGGAGCACATGCATTACAATGAAAGGTGAGGCCATTTAGAGGTCTAATGAATTTAAGTGACAGTCAATTCATAAAAAACTTTTAAAAAAGACTTTGGAGTACATTTATGCTAGGCCATAAATTTGTTCCTATTTGCAAGTCTTACGCAAAGCCTTAGAAGTCAAGTCTGGTCAGTGGTTACTGTAAGTTTTAAAGTTCTTGTACACAAAATACGCACAAGAACAGAAAAAGAAAATATTTACCAACAGAAAAAGTTACATTACAATCCAAACGAGGGAAACTGAATGGATTAGTCAGAAAACACTGCAAATGTAAATGTACATTAATAGGGAGAATAAAAAACAATGTTAAACAGAAAGGTGTCCTTCACATATTAAGAGACAAACTGCTCTGTCAAGAAGTGCATGGACAGTTTCATTCAACACTGGATAATCACTAAATAAAAGACTATTTGTAACTAAATCTATTTACTTTATGGAAGCAGTAATCTTGATGAAAAGCTGGTCAAAGTCTCTCAATTGAATGTTACTCTTTCTCTGGTTCTCTACATTGCCTACATTGTCTTAAAAATGGTTAATTATCCTATGTAAAAGTATGTACATATTTAGCATATTTCTAAAAGTTTATATGATTGAGCGCGTCTGGATTGCTGAGGCATTTTGCTCATTAGGATTTTTTTTCCTTACCGCATAAATAAAGTTGATTAATTAGCGAGTCAAAATTACAGAGGATGATCAATGTAGAATACATCACTGTCACGGGAGTCACTGAATTTTTCATTTACAACGCAAGCATTCTAATTGCCGTGCTAGTTACTTCATAACATTTCCAGCAAGACTACAAAGGCATAGTTTAGTGTACTGATCGGCTTTGCCTTGTCATGTCAATGATGAGATCAAAATCAGTTTCTCTAAAAAAAGTGGCTTGACTTTTAAACTGTAAAGGTGGCAGATCAGACACTCAATGCATTATTTTAATTAACCAAACATTTAGCTCTGTTGGAAAATAAAGTCAGGCATGACACTCAATGACAGTTTCACATGTCAGAATGAAAAGATTTTAAGATCACCTTTCATAATAAGCACTAAATGATCATTTAACTCTTCATTTAGGTTTCCTTAAAAGGGAAATGTATGTACATAGGCTAATGTCACTGATTTCTATTTTCTTAAAGTGGCTTTACTTTGCCATCTGGGCTCCATTAGCAGCTCCCGTGGGAGAAGTAATGAAAGACAGTAATCACTCATAAGCAATTTACTTTCTGAATGTTTGTACTTGCAGGAAACAATATGTCGCGAAGTTTAAAAACTAATGAGTGAGACGTTCAGAGACTGACGTTCCCTGTAGACATATTAAACAATGATCACAATAATAGGAGAAGATAATTTACTTGCTCGATTTTGACTTCTAAATGTCAAGTTGCTGTTGTTCTGCTAGCAACATGTGTTCCACATGCAACTACTCAACTTCAAAATAGAGCGTCAAAACCTGCTACATGTAAACTGTGTAAGAAATATCAGGAGGGAAAATTTTAGATTTTTGGGAGTTACTATAATAATGTATTACAGTTTTAAAACAATGACTACAGAAACTATGATTTAGACGTGTTTTTTTTGGAGGGAGGACCTTAAGTTGCATATTTTCAGTTATTCTTATCAGACTGCCATGGTTAGTAAACTTCAGTTCTTAGTTATTAGCTCAGTAGATCTTTTAATCAAACATGATTATGAGCTTTATTCGAGAACACCGTTTTGTCATTATGCAAAATAAAAAAATTCAAAAACGTTATTGGGACAGGATTCATTCAAAATATTAAGCAGCTCAACAATTTTCAACAGATAATCATAAGAAATGTTTAGTAAGCAGGAAATCAGCATATTAGAATGATTTCTGAAAGATCAAGTGAAAATTCAGCTTTGCATCACAGAAATAAATAACATATATTAAAATATATTAACGTAGGAAAATAATGAATATTTTAAATTGTACTAATATTTAACTGTAATATTGTTTTACTGTATTTGCATACTTAATGAGCAAAATAGACTTACAGTATTTTAAAAAACTAAAATTACTGGTGTAACAACCATTTTTTCCTAGGAATTGCTGGTCAATTTCACAAACAATTAGAGCAAGTAAAGCATTGAATTAGAAGTAGAAAAAAACTGAAAAAGTGTTTTCTTGTCAATTATACTCTGAACAGTGTATCTTCTGAACAGCACATCAATAGTTCTTGAATCTGCTTAACTGAGACCACATTAAAAAATACAGGGAAAGTTTTTACTAACCCACCAAAAACTTTAAGAAGATTTAGACTGATATCTTCTAAATGTGATTTCATAAAAGTTTAACTCCTAAAGCTGTGTAGGGAAGGAATATGTGGGGGAGGTTGTGTGCGTGTGTGTGTTGTAGTGCTGTCATTGCGTTGAGGTGGAGGTAAAGTGGTCTGTGGCAGCTCACTGTGACCAGTTCCTAGTGGTCAGCGGTCCAAATCCAAGAGACTAGATTGAATTTATTGCTACTGGGCTAAAGGTAACAAATACATGCAATATAAAGAGGTAGATGGTGCTATTATTCCTAGATGGATTTTGAGCCCATCTCAAAAAAGCAATCAAATGGAATAGATTGATACTGTGAGCAATATCATTATATCATCATATTTTAAGTGAACATCAGCACCATAGTGGAATACGACTGGGTGCACTTTAATTCTGTACGCTGTAAAGGATTTAAGGCCTATGAACAATTTATTCAACCCATATATTACAAGTTGGGCCAGTGCATTGCACATTTGGCAGTCTTATTTGTTCTTTATAGAATTTTAACATGTCCGTGCATTAATCTGCATCACCTATTTGATGTTCAGGCAGTTCTGCATGTGAATGTGGAAATATCTTCATCAGCTGAGGCAGTCAATGGGATGCCACGAAGGTCCAGAGGAAAGGTTACAGGAGGTCATGTAGAACGACTTTCTGTGACAGCAGCCTCAGATCCCCCCGTCCTCTCTAGACACAGCCACGCTAAACAATAGCCAGCGAGGAAATTAAACACAAACAAAGTCCCCGTGGCAACTCCAGCGTCACCACAGCAGATCCCCTCATCACCACGGATACTGAAACATCAAAGAAGATGACCTCACACTCAGACATCAACACAGCCTTGTTATACAGTTACAATGGACCACAGGAGAACAATGACTTTTAAGGTGTTGAATGTGTTGTAAAGGTGGACTGAAAAGAGCTAATTAATAAAGCAAATATATGAATACACAAAATAAACATACAGAAATCTTTTGATAAATAAATAAATAAAACAAAATGCAAATTTGCACTGCAGATACTGGTAATAAGCAACGTGCAAAAATAAAAACATTTTAAAAATTTAATTAATGCAAATATTTATTTCTGGGAATTATTATGCACTAAATTTGTTGTAAAGGTGCTTGTATGTATGTTTATATACATATGGTAATAAGCAACATTCTGGCTAATTAAAATAAATATGTAAATATTTATTTATATATTTTTTCTTACAAGTATAATGTAATAACTAAGTATGGTGTTGGTTGTAAATACGCATATGCATACACATATACTTAAAGTTCTGGGAATCAGAAGACTTATGAAAACAGACAAACCAACTAGCTAAGTAGCTGATTTTTAAATTTAAATAAGAATTTTTCATTAAAAGAGTAAATACAGATTTACAAAACAGAGTGTAGAGCAACATTTATTTTAAGTTCTAAAAAAGGCGTAAAATAGTTGGTTTTTATAATAAATCTATACAATAATAAATATGTTTTATCTTAAATCTCTATAGCAGAAAAGAATACATATAAAACAATAAATATTTGCATTTTTATAGGTGTTAATAGATTTATAATGTTCAGTTGTCTGTGGCCTGGAGGCATGAATCAGTGACATTTCAAATAACTGTTGTTACAAGCGTAATCTCCAAGGGAAAATGGTGCAAAAGCAGAGAGAAGATTTAAGTAAATGACTGTGTCAGCCTCTATTTATTTGTGACATGACTGCCGGAGGCAGAGCCTGAGGGTAACCATTAGGACTTGGACCATAAAGGAGTCAAATGCAGAGCTATTGCTGAAAAGTTAGTATGTAATGCAGCAACTTATCAGCAAAGTGTTCCCTGTGGAGAAATAGAGAGAAAGCGGGAGAGCGAGGGAGGCATTATGGGAAATGAATGCCATGCACTAGCACCTTAGGCCAAATGCATCCACTCTATTAGAGTTATTATCCAAAGCCAAGAGGATCATACAGAAATGGTCGGTCAGTGTCACCGCGAGACAAATAATCTTAACCGTAATAGGTTATAGATTATAACTTTACATTTGAAATGTTAAACATCTGCATAAAATAATAAAGTCTCCATTTATACCCCCAGAGTTCATATCGGTCCGAGAGGACGCTCAATACAATTTATCGCGGCAATTTAATTATAACAACATTGCACTTATGATAATTACATTTATTTACAAGAACATGCAGAGCACGGCGTTTCCTTCGGAAAATAATTTGCGTTCCATATATTTAGATCTATTAAAATTTTGTGTGTTTTACCGTGACACCACCGGGGAGATGTAAGTGAAGATGAAACGCGAGCCCGAATTAATTAAATGACACTAATGCGGCACGGAATAGAGGACGCGGGGTCGAAACAGTTTGTAAGGTCTGCTAGACAACTGGCGCAAGTCCCTGCGGGGAGGAGATTATGATGGGTTCGGTGTCACTCAAACCGGGAGAACACAATAACTTCTCTAAACAGAGGAGAATGCAGCCTGAGGCAGGACAGCCTCTGCCACTGCCTCTTCCTCAGAGGGGACCGCAGCAACCCTGGCCCTTACAAAGAATGCCTGTAATCTGCAGGTTGGCTGGGGGTGATGCCGGGCCCGGGCTCTGCTCTGCAGCAGGCCTGCCGCTATTGTCGGCGAGCCTCAAAGATGCAGGCTGGGAGGGATTCGGGGGGTACGGGCCTTCAGGGGGAAGGGGAAGATGTCGGGAGGACCTTGTGAAAGCATTGTCTGAGCATTACAATTGCACTTTTTCTAATCCTTTGTGCACTCCTGTTGACAGTGGATATTAAGTAAGCAGTCGGACATGGAAAGGATATGACTCCCTCTTCTGTCTTGAGGCCAAGAGAAGAAGAAGGCCGCCCGGTTACTCACTGCAGATAGAGTGAGGGCGCAAAAAGGCGTTTGAGGAGATTATGCTAAAAGAGTGACCGGGTGAAAGGGGTGGAGCAGAGGCCCGAACAAAGACTGAAGAGAAATCTATGGTTGGCATGTAAATGAGCAAGCGAAAGAGACAGAGAGAGAGAGATACTGGGTTCAAAACAAGAGAAAGAAAGAGCCGAGACTTTTTCTATCATGGCAGACACTTTTTCTAGCTCCTCAAACAGATGCTGAAGCAGATGGTAGCGAATTAACAGAAAATGAGAGAAGAAGAAATGAGAAAGCTCATAACTGGTCCAGGGAGGCAAAACATTAAAAAATAAAGATTAAAGTGTGTGTATGTGCTTCAGAGATGAAGAGAGCGAGTCAGTGAATACAGTAGGTGATCATGCCCATATTTGCGCGTGCGTGCGTGTGTGTGTGTGTTTGTGTGTGTGGGAACAAAGCAGGAGGTGGGCTTGTCCTGTTAAAACAGCAGCTCAGCTTGAGAAGAAAAGAGAATGGGTGGAGGAGCAGTGCTTGGAGCTACAGTGTGCAATAATAATCAGAGGCATGAAATTACAAGGGTGATATTTGTGGGACCCTAGGGTGTGGTGTACGGACTCTCCTGGAGCTCACCTGGGTCTCTCATCACACACTCCATACTGACCAGCCATCATTAATAATCAGAGGAGCAGTGCTCCCACATTGCACTCTGGCCATATTTACATCAGCGACCCCGTTTTTGTCAGCGACGTAGCTTTAGTGGGCCGACACTGGCAAACACAAGTCGTGAGATCATATGACAGTGGGAGGTATGTGTTATTTATTTTTTAATCAACATTTATATGGCATGGACCAATAGAACTAGCAGCGAAGCATGAAAATCAATCATCAACTAGGCCCAATTAAAGAGTTTATGGCAGAGACTAGCTCCCAATACCTGTACCAGTGTGCTTTTAGTCTAAAAGATGAGAAGAGAATTGAAAAGTCACAAAAATAAACAATTTGATTTTATCATCATTATCATTCATTACATAAACTATTCAAACAAACTTGTATTGATGACAATTTACTTAAGAAATTAAGTAATGCTGAAGTTTTCTGAGCAAGCATCGAAATGACCTGCAAAAACAGAATTGTTTTCAAACAGGTTTCCCTAAACACATTCCTCATCTGCCATTGGTCAAACAAACAGCCCCACCCCAAACACACCATTGGCTTAGCCACTGTTGCTATGTCAAGCTGGTCGGGAATTTTTAAACAAACAATCATTGTTTTTTGCCACCAGCACTTTTGAGAGGACTCCATTCATGCATGTCTGTCTTAGTTGCATATTAAACTGGGATATGTATTCTAAAATAAAAATGTATGACACACCTTTAAAATAATACCTGCGTGAACTACTTAAAAGACAAGCTCTTAGATTGCAGCGCTGACGACATTCAGATGAAATGACCCTTAAGTCAATGGTTCCATTCTTAACAGGGACCTCGATCTTTCCATATCTCTGGTGAAAGTTACAGACCAGGGTGTTGTCAGGGTAAAACTGATAATAACAGGCACAGAGTGCTCTCCTCCCGCTCAGAACAACCCCATATTTTCACCCCTAAATGGCCTAATGACAGACTGAAAGGGCCACTGTCGGTTCTGCTCTGACAATGTGCTGAGTGGACATAATCAGCTATTGGCCAACAGACCTTTCTCTTTGGCACAGAACATCGGCTTTGGTTTATTGCAGGAACTCTGCCTTTTGTTTCATGCTATCCATTTACTTCATGACATAAATTTTTAATTAGCATGTTGAATATATTTTATAGAATATATATAGCCTAAATATATTTTAGTTTAATATTTTGCTTTTTTTTAACTCACTTTAAACATGTATGACTTTCTTTTTGTTGTACACTAAAAGAACCATTTTGAAAAACCTTTTAAAAAGCTAAAGAACCTTTTTTTGAACATTGAACAATGAACATTTTCTGCATTTGAAATGTTCCACTGATGTTCAAGGTTCTTCATAGAACAACTGATGCCTTAATACACATACATACACAACCCATCAAATTAAATGTGAAATTTGGTTGAAGAACTGAAATAAAGCTATATTCCATTAACTTTTTTTCAAAATTCAATATAAAAATAACATTTAAATAATTAATTGGTCACAATTAATGGGGACTAAGGCTGTCAATATGCAAAAGTGATACAGAAGCGCTATACAGGTGACACATGGCATAAATTATACATTTTAATCTTCTAAAGCTGTTAAATGGCTTTTAAGTCAGATCTTTTTAACTAATAATTATTATACAAATCTGATTCAGTTCTCACTGACTCAATGTTCCAGTTGCAGCTCAAAGACTGTCAGTGAATAATGACATAATATTGGTCGGGTTGACTTGAAAAGACTTTATATTATATATATATATATATATATATGATACTATACATAAGACATATGGAATGCTCATATGAAAATGGTTCTTTAGCATACTTTTTGATACTTGAAAGATCTAGTCCCATACAACTACATGAAAATCAACCAGTACCACAAAAGTCCTTCATTTTTAAAACAACATGACGGTGAAAAAATGATGACAGAATTCTCCCTAAATGTTTCTATAGTCTGAGATTTTATAGCTTTGCACAGATGAGGTGTAGTATGATATAACCATGTTTTGCATTAAAATATAATAAAAGCTTACCATTTTGCCCCTGATCTTGTGGGCCTCACAACAATGGCTCCCTCCAGTTTGGAAATACAAGCAGGCTCATTGGAGACCTGCAGATTAAGTGCATATTATAGCGACCATCTTATCAGGCCCACAATGCATTCCTGGAGGCCGGCGATTTTCCCGGGATTAATGCCAGTCGGGCACTTTCCCTCTGAATGTGCTGTCATCTCAGGGGTCTGAATGACTGCCACCCGTTCTCGTAATCACTTCACGAGCTCATTCCCCTCTGACTGTCACCACCATTCTGCTGATGGAGGCATCTTTCACAGAGATGCAGCATGGCACAGCAAGGCAAGAGGTGCTAAATGAAGGGCAATAGTCAGCGGACATTGGTCAGCATGACCTGGCTAGGCCTCAGGATCTTGTTTACATATAAGCAATACTAGGATACTGTATCGCTGACATTTGCAAAACCGCCAACCACTGTAAGAGAGGGCTTTAAGAGAAAAGGATGAAATTCTAGGAGGCTGAAGGGGGTGATGTGTGTGAAGGGGTAGCCATGGCCCCATTAAAAAACACGATAACAGCCTGCTGAATAGAGTTATAGCATATATAGCACAAGCTAGCCGAGTGGCAAGAATGCACTTTGTCTTTAGACATGAAAACAGCAGCAGCTGTGTTACAATTCCGTCAGGGGCCAGGGTGAAATTGCTGTTTTTACATTTCTGTATCATTTTTGCCCATAAGGAATATGGAAAACAAATAAAATATACAGGCCTATTGTCTGATTTATTTCTTTTATTATCCACAAATATCAGGCAGGCAGTTTAAAGGATAGCTCGCCTCATTCTGGGCCTTCTCGCTGGGGGCCTGACAACCTATCAACTCTGCTTGCATAAACAGGTCAGGATTGTCTGAACATTCCAATATGTTCTACTTTAAGCTTTCAGCATGCAGAATCTCTAAGTAGAGACTGAGGAGGGGGGAGAGGGAAAATATCCTTGGGGGAACAATGGAGGCTGCTATCTCTCAGATGACAAATGTACGCTGAACGTCCTGAAATTGAGAAACAAAGCGGTATTAATTTTCAAATAACAGGGGACCACGAACTTGCAGGTTTTCCGGCATCATCTGGTTAAGAGGCTGTGATTCTAGCCTTTGCGCACTGAAAGGTTTTCTATTATTTGTTTAGGAGGCAGCAGGGATTGGTTAGGCTTGAAAGAGGGTTGGCTAGTGTCGCTGTTGATGACACAGTGGGGCCCATGAGCTCTAAGTAATTGACCATTAATGAACTACAAAAGAGTGCCCACTGAGGAATATCCACGAGGGCTCATGGGATATCATAATAGAGGCAATAAAGAGGTGTGGCTTCTACTCATTAACATTACTCCCAGGACTACAATGGGATTTTAAATAGCCAATCAATAAAAGACATCATGATGTTATGCTAATTACATGACCTTTAGATTGCAGAAATCTGTGGATTTCTGGAGGGACTGAAAAGAAATAAAAATAGGTTGATGATGTTGTAAAACCACATTTCCAGATGCCTAATACAAAAAATAGGAACTATTAATTAATGAAATGTTTTTATTATTAACCTTTTTAAAATGAATTATTTTGAATAAGCAACTATTTAATAAGATCCCGGAAGAGCGTGTAAGCATTTAAGTTGCTATTTTGAAACACACGCACA
>JAUMHI010000054.1:14107642-14118871 GCA_032359435.1 Enteromius unitaeniatus
CCCTGATGTTGAATTGAGCCGTTGACCCTAATCAGTCCACGTGGCAAATATTTGGAATTACAGTGGGGAGTTGATTAATTTTACATGAATTCGGTTGCAAAGGAGGGAAATATATTCTGGCTGCACACAAGGTCTAACTTCACCATTGTGAATTGCTCAGCCAGATTTTGTGTGGGTGGGCTTTCTGAAGATTGAAGAGGGGCTCTCAGTCATAATCCAGGAGCAATTTTCATGTGATGTTTCTCAGTATGCGAAGCAAACCCTATTTTGTCCACAAATAGGAACAATTTCAAGGGAACAATGGCCCACTTTTGAAGCCAGACTAGAGTTTATTTTGTGATGCCTGATTAGACAGGCCTCAAACCAGGAAGATTTATCATATACACACATAGATTGATGTGGTGATTTAATATTAATAAAAAATAAATAAATACAGAAAAATAACTATATATCTAACAAAAACACTAGTAAAAATGCCATGCCTGTACATAGTGCATCATGGGGTTGCTCATAAGACTCCCCGCAGCTTTCACACCTGCCTTCACAAGCCTGCTGCCTGTGGCCTAAGAGTGCTCAGACAGGCCGGAGAGATGAATGGAACATCCACCATTTGGTCCTCATTACATTTGGCCACAGAAAATGGATTTTGATTTTTGTCACAGCTGCTAACCTCCTTGGGCCCATTTCAGGAGGAAACCTGGAGCTCAGAAAAACACAGAATCAGAGCGTTAATATAAGTTATACATCATAACAATTACTTTAAATATTTCACAGCTCAAATAATACAAAAATAGAGCAATTTATATATTTTTTTATTAAGCTTAACATTTATGTTTTTAAATTAAAAGGTGACCCCTGTACTGCTTCTGCATAACTTTTTTTGCCTTTTATTATATTATACATTATAATTAATATAATATAACATACTAATAAAATATCATAAATACATTATATTACATTATAAAATCATAATGTAGTAAAATATCTTGGTAACACATTTTAGGAGTCTTTGTTACAGTGTAATTATACCTTTACTCAGTCATTTTTAATTAACTGCATGTACTTATTATATGGTTTGGATTAGGATTTTTCTTAGGGTTACTTGCAGGTAATTACGCATCATTTATTGCTATTATAAAAGCAAGTACCTGTAAAGACACATTAAAATAAAATGTATCTTTACTTATTCAGCTTTACTGCACAAACACATGCGAAATGTTTGATGAACATTAGGTATCACTTTCAAAACAATGGAATAATAGAGTAATAATGCAATCAGTGTTTTTTTTTATCATCATAAGTGGAAATGAATTTTTCTTGCTATCACAAATGCGATTGAGCTTAACTTGCAGTAAGCCCAAAATATTGCCTTGATCCAGTGTTATCCAGAAGAATTGCATGTTTATTAAAAACAAATATGTCATAGCCTTACATCTTTCTCTCATTCCACACACACACAAAACAACAGCGCACTGCTTACATGCTACTCACATCGATTCAGCTCCCGGGGGCCCAAACCAATTTCTCTTGTTTTCTGCCCGTCTCCCTGCCTGAACCTGCAACAGCCATCAGACCCATTAATCCTTCCACCCAAGATGACTATGACTGATTTGGCCGCCAAACAATCAATTTGTATCTCTCTCACTCCTTCACTCATTCCTTCTCTTTTGTGGATGTAAAGAATATCATGAAAAAGTGTCAGCGGTAACAGTTTCACAACAGTGGAGTAATAGAGTAATAAGGCAATCAGCGTTTGACCTTGGAAGACAACTAATTCATCTGCCCATCTATCTTAATTATTTCACTTTTCAAAGCACACTGAAAGAGAAACTGTATCAGTCATTCATCCCTCTGAGGCAGCCACATCTCTTCACCCGTGTTGGTTTTTGTTTTCTATTGTTTTAAGTTTCTCCAGAGAAATGTTTGATGGACGTCAGGTTGCAGGAGATCTAAAAAAGTAGTTCAAAACTTCATTTTGAGCATCTTTATCAGATGTGGCTTTTCTCATGTTCTCTTTCAATGCCGTTCATCGCGACATTACGCATTTAAGTAACAGTCTGAATGGCTACCACTGCAGATTACCATGCTCATCTTGTGAGAGGAACATGAGGCCAGAACCCCCCTCTGAATGGCGAGGAGCAGAAGGTAGGGTCGGCCATGTCTGGGAAAAGCTGCAATGGAACATTTGTCAGGAGACAGTGACAAAAAGGGGGTGGAAGGGTGGGGAGGCAGAGCTCCACACTATTCAGAGACAATTTGTAAGCGCGGCTGTTGAAGTCAGGCCAAAGACTGGCGAACAGCTGGAGCCCCACCATGATTGATAAACGTGGGCCCCCAAGAACTTCATTTCGATGTGAATGAAGACAAAAGCCCGACAATGTTCAGCGAGTGTGTAATGTTAGCGTCATTAAGTGTCAGCTCTGGACATGCCCTGGCTCTCAGATGGGCGACTGAGAGATGCCATGAGGGAGGTCAAGACCCGTGCTAATTACCATTTTAGGACAAAACACTCTTTTGTAGCTCTGCAATTATTGATTTACCTCTGAGGGGAGATCATTAAGGAGTAGTTTTTTGTTGTGCGCTACGAAGATTGTAACATGCATGCATGTAGAGATTGCATTCAGGGAAATCGACGCCATTGAAAATGTATGCAACTGTGGTGATTTATTAGTACACCGCATAGTGACAGCGTAGTCATTTTCACATTACCTGAAATTTGAAATGCTGTGGTATACCTGGAGATGGGATTCGTATGATTGTGGATTTTGTGCTTCAGTCTGTAACAATAAGCAGATTTGTATATTAACAAAACCACACAATATTACTTCAGTGCTTCATAGCAAAACTCATATCACAATCAAAACAATATTAATGCACTCCTTTGCAGTGTATTCTTATATTACAGTAGTCCTCTTCACCAGTTAACAGAACCTTGACTAACAAGTTTTTAACAAATGATATTTAAAGTCAAATTAATAGAAAATCTTTTAAGTTATCTGGTCTTTGATAATGATATTAAATGTTCACATTTTAATTAAATGTTGCTATTGTACTTCCTGGCGCTGCCAAATGATTTATCATGATTAATCACATTCAACATAAAAGTTTTTGTTTATATAATATAAGTATGTGTACTGTGTATATTTATTATGTTTATATAAATACACACACATACAATATTTACATGCATATACATTAAGATTTTTATATTCTTATAACTTATATTATTTAGCCTACATAAATATATTTAATATATAAACATACTTTATTTTTATATATAAAGATGCATATGTGTGTATTTGTATATACATAATAAATATACACAGTACACACACATATATTATGCAAACAAAAACTTTGGTTGTGTCAATTTCATTTGACAGCACTATACTATTTGTTTCAGAATGTTTAGACAACATTTAAAAGTAATGTTCCCATAATGTTTACAAGATAGATGTAAAATTTTTCATTAATTATTGCATGACCAAGACATTTTTTTTATTTAAATGTTTACAAAACGTAATATTTTGAACATTAAGAGAGCATTGTTTTCATAACTTAATGGGGACATTAACAAAAGTACATATTTAGAACATATTTGTTGGGATGTTGCTTACATGATTGTTGTTTTCACAAATGGAGCAGGACAAATTCTAAATAAGATTTTCTCACCTTGAGCTGGTATTTCTCTTGAAATGGTTCAGCGATCTATATCAGGACCACCATCATCATCACAAGTGTTTGCTTCTTCATTAGGCTAAGTAGTACTCAGAAAGATGCACTAGTAGAGACATACAGCTGTGGAGATACTAGAGAAACAAACCTGATTGGCAGTGCATTTGTTTGTATTAAAATAATTTTTCCTGGTGGATGTTTTACAGTAAATCCATAAAAATGTTGATTGTTTTTTTAAGCATGTTCATAAAAATAAAAAAACAGACAAAAAAGGTAATTTGTTCAAGATCATTTGTGTTTTTATGGTACATATAAATATTACATTCTCTATGTGCACACTGCAACTGCAAAGTCATTTATGACATTTTACCTTTTTTGCAAAATCTGTTTAATATCAATACTTCAGTATAGTAGCTTAAATACTGTGCGAGAACTCAGCGATGCATATTGATTTATGGCAACCATCTTTATCAGTAGTTTCCTTTATTTTATTTGAAAAATATTTCCATGTAAAAACAGAAAGAGAAAAAACAATTTAATATTTGGCAAAGAGTCAGAAAGCAGAACAATGCAGATACATCTATTCTAGGCTTATTAAATGGATGGGTAATCTTAAGAACTTGCAGAGCAAATTGAAAAGTTTTCTGTCACAAGGTAAAATATATAGATGAGTCTGAAGTTCATAAAAATTGTGTATTGTTCTGTTTTAACCCTAAATCTCAAATGCAGACAACCACATGGCAACAAAGTGGATCCCTGGGTCATCCATTCAGCAATACTAGGCCAAATTTCAGCTGCCATGGCTCACGATGAATGAGTGAATATTGATGAACATGGAAGATCAGGGGCAATCTTTTTCCCTCTCTTTGGCGGAACGAGGGAGGAGAGAGGCGCCTCGGTGGTCCCGTGGGAGGAGTGCACCTCTCTCAATATTCAGAATATTCTGGTTGAAGTTCAGAGAGAGATATCAATCTCACTTTGAAGCGCCAGGCCTTCATTTGTTTGTGAGAGATGTGAGGTGTTCGCCAGATGACTGTGCCAATTCTTCAAAAGCCACTTACAGTAGAGACACTCACTGTAGCGTTTGCTTTTGTTGTCTGGGCTCAGATGAGTCTCAAACCCAATAGTGAAGCCTTGATTGAAGCTGTGCACCCAATTCACCTGTGCGTTAAGGAGAATGTGCAACCTTTGCTATGACAGAATAATGCCAAATGCAAAGAGTATGGCTGGGAAATAAAATACACAAAAATCTGAAACATGAATTATCGCAATCAGGCAAAATTGGTATTCATAAAAATAACCAGAAACTGGAAACTGTAAAAACACACAGTTTGGGTTTTTTTTTTTGCTCTTTTAAAATGCAACTCATGTTCTCATTTATCAGACTTACATGAATATTTTTTTTTTTACAAAAAATATCAATAATAAAGAGAAATTATGCAATTATACATAAACATTTATAGAGAAAGAGCAAGAATAATGACTTAAGGAATAATGCATATTTATGCACAATTTTGGGGAAAAATTTGAATCAGTGTTATTTTACTATTACTGATATACTAGTTTAGTTTTAATAATAATTTTAATCATAACTGGTAATATTAATAATAATAATAATAATATATTGAATTAACTTTTTTAATTTTAGCAATTTTGTAATATTAATGTAATTTTAGTTTTAGTTATTTTAGTAAAAAAAGAAATAATACATTAAAAATTAATGTTAAATCATTTTAAATGTATTTAATGAAACTAAAATGTTTTCTAAATGATTTAGTTTTTCATTTTTGTTGATTATAATAATTAAATAAATATATTAAATCTCAATATACAGTTATTTTATTGTAAAATCAAATCAAATCAAATCTAACTACTCATTACACCACAGCAGCGCCCCGCACAAGCATTTATAAATACATTCACATATCTGTCAATTTGCCTCAATTTTGTGTCACTTTAGAGAGGATTTCATCACCTGGAGGCTCTCCACTTACCGCTGAGGTGCTGTTATTTTTCTTCTCTTTGTCATCAACACTTGTTTTCAGAGTGGTGGCATGTGTTGTGTGTGTGTGTGTGTGTGTGTGTGTCAGGATGTTGGTTGCGGTTTTAGCAAAGCAATGGGCCATGCCGGCCTCTCTGTGAGCGTGTTTATAAGGGGAGTCTTCATGGCCACTCAGTTGAGCCTGGTTTACCAACACTATTGATTGCAGGTGATGTTCTGGACAGAGTCCATCTGACCTCTTAGGGGACTTAAATACATCATTGTCCTGGAGGGGGACCTCGAGAGACCGTCCACAGCTGAAAACACACAGATGCACAACCACTGTGTCACTGTTGGGAAAATAAAGTCATCTTAAAGAGACAATTTACAGATCCATTTAAAATGTAAAGTTACATACAATAGAAAAGAAAAAGCAAATACAGTGAAATTTTCCTTAAAGACGTGCATTATCACAACATCATGCAGCTCTTCCCTTCTGATTCCCTTGAATACTAATTAGATTTCTTAATATGCAATCATGTTAACATTCAGGCTAATTTGCGTACCATGCATCTTTGTTTTCAAACACACCTTTGAGCAATTGATGGAAATCCAATGAGACGTAGGCTTACCTGCCATGAAACAACCACGTCTAGTGCCGGCGCGAGGCAGGGACAGGGGGAAGTACGTTTTAAATTAATTACCATCAGGCCCCTTGTAACTGTTCACTTTTGTAAACAAACATTCTAATATGCAGTAATTAATTAAATCTGCCACTCTCCCCCTCTCCTCTCATTGATCTTTCTCGGTTTTAGCTTCTAAATCTAGTCAAGGTGTTTTTCACTGGTTACCAAGTGCCAGGTGAGAGCATGTGCTATTGCGTTCAGGTCAAGATCTTCTAGAATCTGAAGGCATCAGTGGTATGATGGGAATATAGCAAGGATTTTCCTCAGGAACTTAGAGTAGAACCGGTCTTCATGGGTTGGAGAATAGTGCCTGTTGGTTTTGGCTGAAGCTGAGAGCTTAGGGGCCTCCACTGCTTTTGGCCAAATCATCAGGAGCCCTGGGCAGGCATGACTGCTTCTCATCATGAAGAATAATGTTTGGCCTGGCAGACCATTAGGGATGCTAATTTTTGTTGGCTTTGTGATGTCACTTCTGATATCCTGGCAATCTGGCGGGGATTACCCGATGCGGACGTACAACCCGCTTTGCCAGGTTCTATTCCTCGTCTCGGCCCCAGTCAAATCTCTAACGCCACCTGCCTGCTAATGAGCGCTGGCGTTGGGGATGCCCATGTGGACCGTGTGGCAGGAATAACCATACACCAGCATCACCTAAAGCTCTACGTGAGCGATTGTGGCACGTGGCGTGACAGATGTTGCGCGGTGTAGGAACTATCAGAGGGGGATCAGAGGCACAGATACAAACAAACCCCTGTATGATTCACCTCTGGCTCCGAATCATCCATTCAGAACAGAAATGATTCGTCTCCTCACTCCTAAGATGGCTAAAATGGTTTGCACATATTGAATTTCACCTACAGAACAGAGAGAGAGAGACAGCATTTTCCAATCTCATATTTCATTCTGTGAGACCTTTACAGCTATTAAAATATATTAAAGTGATAGTTCACCCAGATATGAAAATTCTTTCAGAATTTACTCACTCTCGTGTCATTCCAAAGCTGTAACATCTTTTCATCTGTGGAACATACAAGAAGATATTTTGAGAATAACGAGATCTAATTTCTATGGATTTTAAAAGGCTCTCATTTACTATAGCTTCTATAGCTTGTCGAAGAGGTGAGTTTAAATGAAGACGTTATGAGTAGCTGTCGTCAGTGGAAAGTGCTTATTATTTGTAATATAACACAGCGCTACTGTAATTTAGGGGCAGAGCGATACTTGCCAGGTGAGCTACTTTTGAAGAGTCCATGCAAATCTGAAAAAAAGTCAAAAAAAGTCAATTACACAAGCAGCTCAAGCGTGCACCATTGAAAGCTGGTGATGTTTTATTGAAGAGGTCCTTTAACTCACGTGAAATCCAGTGCGGTGCACCTTCTCCAGAGCACTGGTGTCAGGTGACCTCCCAGAGTCCAGAAAACAACTCTCAGGTGGTCTTCCATGCTTCAATAAGCTGCCCGTTCCCCCGTACACCCGAATGCATCAAAGGAACCTACGAGCATATCAAAGTAGGGTCAACTTCACAGCATTAGCTTATAACCGTTTCTAATAATTCTTTGCTGTGTAGCAGGTACTGCCTCTCATTCTCTCTACTGGGCAGTGCTAACTAATTAAGGCACAGCAAGACTAACAAAACACTAATTAATTACAATTACAAAAAGATCAGGTGTAGCTGGTGTCTTCAATCACCAACAGAGAAAAAAACCCATCTTATTATAAACACTGGTCAGCCAAACACAGTGAGTACAGGTGAGTAAGTTTGTATAAATGTCATAAAAGAACCATTTTCGCTTTCTTCAAATCTTTTAGTGAACGGTTCTAAAAGCAACCACTTTTCTTAGAGTGAATAACCTTTTAAATATTCTACCACTGTAAAGAACCTTAGAAAGGTTCTCTGGATTTTAACCATCAGTGCCATTAAAGCACATTTATTTTTAAGGGCGTAGATGGTTGCATTTAGCATTTAGCACCGTGCCGTCTTTCACACAATATCTAAAAGATTATCTCTGTACTTGCATCAAACTATATGCCAAGCTGTTACGGAGGGCAACATGCTGTCACCACAAATCGATCTGAAAACAGAAGCATCTGCATCTGGAGATGGGGCTAATGGAGGCATTGCCTTGGGTGTGTGATGGAGACAGCTTATTTTTTCCATGTGATTATCCTAACAGTGCTGCTTATATACAAATGTAAATGGGCTGCTTAGAAGCTCCCCCTCCCTCCATGTTTCTCTCTCTTTCTCTCTCTCTCTTCCATCTGCTAGACAATAGTTTTTAATCTTTAATCCATGAGCAACCACTGAACACCAGTGAATTGCAAATTACAGATGTTTTACTGTCTCAGCTATTTTTTTCTCCCCCGTTTTGCTTTCCAGCTTCCCACTGTCAGTCAGTGTCTCGCACATATCCTGTGCCATCATGGCACCATATGACACTGTCATCATTTGGTAATTAAACCCGTACTGGCTTTAAATATGAAAAGCTGGCAAGGGGAGATGAGTTGATGGGGCTCGCTGTTGTGGGGACCAGATTTCACAAAAGCATCCAGATTTCCGCAGGGAGAATTTTCTACTTTTTCCTGCACTGTTTCTTGTCTTTTACTACTGTTTTTGGTGCCCTTCACCAGTATGCCGGGTTACATTTTGCTTACACCATACCTGATATTGAGAAATGTAATTTGTCCATAATGTGAAATTTTCATAACACATTTTGTTCAAACTGAATATTTCTAAAATGGGATAGTTCACCTAAATGAAATAAATATAAAACCACCATCATTGACTCACCGTTAGGTTGTGCCAACCTAATTTGATGCACTTCTCCACACACAGAAGTTCAATTAATCTTCAACCAAGATATATTAGATACATTAGATACATTTTATTTTATAGATACATTTTTTTACATTGTATGGGGGAAAAATATATATATATTTTTGATTATTATTATTATTATTATTATTAATTGTTTTGTGTTCCACATTCATATCGGGACCAAAGAAGTTATATAAGACATATATTTAATATTTTACATATAAATTGTTACATTAAAAAAAGAAACATTTTCAATGTTTTATTATTACTAATATTATATTATATTATTATATTTTATAAATTAATAGAACAATAACATTAATAAAATAAATTCTAGGTCAACATACATGTAAGTAAGTGATGATAATTTAAATTTTTTAATTAATTTTTCTCACATTTAAGATGCACAAACAGTACAGTTTTCAGAAGTTTCCTTCTGCATCACAAGAGGAGTCAGGACACAATATTGTTCATCATTTCCAAAAAGAGAGGGATGATAAATGATGAGTGCTGAACTCATAGGGTGCATGAACCCACTGCGCCCTTCTTCGAAGCAAAAGAAGGGAGGGTGAAACTTATTTAAAGCTAAATGTGGCAGGAACTGGGACATATTCAAAAAGCCTTGCTGAAGGGAAGGAAAGGTCCGTATGACCGAGGGGGCTGGAGAGAACAGAAGAGCTGCCCCATTAATCCACCACAGCCTCTGCTTTGAGAAACAGTGTGTAGTGTTGACCAGTGTAATGGACTATGCAATAAAACCATAATCAGCCACTCCCTGAGTTTTCAATCTGGAATCACGTCGCCTTCAGTCGATGCCCTATCCAAATGGATGATAACAGGAGAGATCTCACATCCATTACAGACACTCCAACAACCTTTATTGCCAATCAAATGGCCCTGTTCTGAACCCTCCTTTGGCTTCCCCTGTATGCCGTGTTTCACTGTTATATCTGAGTGAGGAGTGTGGGAGACACTCTCTCTTCTCCGTTATGGCTTGCCATAGATCAAGGTCACTGTTTCTGTGATCATTACACCACTGAAGGTGACAGGCTGCATTTACAGGGCGATGATCAGAGGCCAATGTGGGAGCCGAGCGGCTCTGTTTTTCTCAGAAGGATAATAGATATGCACTCACACACACACACACACACTCACACACACCCATTTACAGTGAAACAAAGCATCTCTACAGCATTGGGGAAATCCAAGTCTCTCTTGTATCCCACTCCAGACACGTGTTACCAAGCACTTCTGAGTTACAGGTCATGTCCTATGAATGATCTCCAAAATATTCACCATACAATGCCTTTTGAAACCAGTAATGATGAAACAGGTAAGATATTAAACCATTTAACAAAAGTCATGCATGCAAGTGTGTGCGTGAAGAGCGAGAGTAGGGATATTAGAATCATGCCATGGGGTGCATGAGGAGGTCGCTGCTTTCCATATTGCAGTCGTGTTAGTGGAAGCTGTTTCCTGTCTGTTTTAAACAGTGGCAGCTGGCTTGAGAGCACCCTGGGCTGCCTCAGGGTCCGACACACACACACACACACATACAAATGGCAATTGGAAACTCATTATATAGGAATAATAAAATACATTATTGTTTGTAAATTAATGAGAAATGATATGCTGGACATATTTTTCTTTTATTCTATACACACATTTAAAATGTGTGTGTGTGAGTGTGTGTGTGTGTGAGTGCATGTATTATATATATATATATATATATATATATATATAGGCTACACACATTCACATTTTATAAAATCAAAAGAAAAATATGTATAATATAATTTCTCTATTTACAATCAATACTATAATATTCTTTTAAAATTAGTTTTTTTTCACAAACTCAAGCAAAAATCACTTATTACAAAAAAATCTAAAGAAAAACAAAAGCATTAAGTTATGTTAATTAACGGGACCCCTTCTGTTTGCTTTATCCACTCATTAGTAAGAAAGAAATATAGAAAGAAAAAGAAAAGAAAAGAAAAGAGAAGAAAAGAAAAGAAAAGAAAAGAAAAGAAAAGAAAAGAAAAGAAAAGAAAAGAAAAGAAAAGAAAAGAAAA
>JAUMHI010000054.1:14118971-14153971 GCA_032359435.1 Enteromius unitaeniatus
AAGAAAAGAAAAGAAAAGAAAAGAAAAGAAAAGAAAAGAAAAGAAAAGAAAAGAAAAGAAAAGAAAAGAAAAGAAAACAAGTTCCTAAGCTGTATTGTCCTTAAATAATAGTAACTGAACAACAGTTAAATAAATAAATAGGCTATAACAGTTTCAAATAATTGTATCTACGGTTAAACTGCATAATAAAATCAGTACTTTTAATACATATCTATTTCTGTAGATCAGTTGTGCGTTGAATGATTCTTACAACGAATAATACGCGTATTCTTCTGATTCGACATAAAAACCATAGATGTGGTTTATTGCAAAACGCCAACTATGCGAGGAGAACGGTCGCGCGGCCACTCAAGGCTTCAGTACATTAAAGTGGCAAAATGACACGGAATTATGTTGTGAGCAATATGGTTCAAATGTTCGATGCAGATGCATGTATAGCCCATCACAAATGCACATATAAGTAGAGCGGATGAGTGGAAACTTCAGCCGGAGCTTAACAGCGCGAGCGATCGCGAAGAGAAGAGAAGAGAAGAGAAGAGAGGAATGGGATGATAAAGTCTACTAACTGGAACATTAACAGACAAGTAACTTGCAAATACGCCGTATTACAATATCTAAAAGTACGACAGAGCGTGGTAAAGCCGTAAAACTGTACATTAAATTATTATAGCCTCAACTTCGCCTGGTTAACAAACATTTCGTGTGAATATCTGCTGTTGTCAGAGTTTAGGGATCCAAAACGTCAGAATTGTGGTTACTGAAGCCAGAGAGGGCCGGAGAAATCGATTTCATTAAAACATGGGTGGACGCCTTGTTACATGCGCAATGCCCTACATCAGACTCATTTAATTGTCCTGAATGTTAATTACTAGTGACAGAGACGTGTAACTATTATAATGTTTCTAAGAAATAAAACCTGCTACAGAAACGCAGGACTGGCTGTGGTTTAATTCATAGGCTATACAGACTTGACATTCTCAAGATTCTTTTTATAAATCGAATCCCTCAGCGACAAATGTTATTTTAAACTTTGAAAGTTATCCATGCGAAGTTGTCCTAGATTTCCACTTGAACTGGCAATAAAATAACAGGCTTTAATCTGATTCTTTTCTTTAAACAAAACCTAATATACAAAAAGATATTTACAATATTTAGAATGACAACAAATGATGTAGATTACGAACAGCGGTGTTATTGTAGTGCAAAGAGGAAACGTTACATTGGTTTAAAATACAACCAAATATCCTCCCCAATAAATGAGTATTGGCTTGTTTCCGTGACAGGAGGAGCACACCTTTGACTGCTCAACTGAAAAGTTTGGCCTTTCCTTTTTTTTCCTGCTGGCTGGTGAGGTGGGTAGGATAAGGATAACTGGCTGTGCTGTAAAGTGGCTATAGTCTCATAGCCCAAAGCTTTATGAAACGGTGATGTGAGAGGGCAAATGCATGTTCTGTACAGTACTAAATGTATATGTCATCAGGGAAATAAATAATAAATGCATTAACCTGGTAATTAAATATGCTACATCAAGATAACTATTCAACATATAGTATTAATGTTTCATTGCCCACATTTAGTGCGCGCGCGCACGCACACACACACACACACACATATATATATATATATATATATATATATACACACACACACAAACACCAACCCCCTCCCAAAAAAATAAAAAACCCAAAACTCCAGCGCTTGGTAACACGTAACATAAAGTAACAAAACACTGTGGCAACATGCAATTAATCTGACTTCGTAATAGCCCGTATTAACATAATTCCAGATTCCGAATTATCCTAGCTCTTTTATTTAGTTAGACCCTCCTACTGAGAACAGGTTCACCTTAAAGTTCAGCCAATGAGCAGCGCGAATCAGTTCTCACAAGCATTCACGCAGCCGTAACGCGAACTTCTGAGCAAACTTCTTACAAGTTCACGATCAGAACATTTTAAGCTGATAAGTGCACATAAGCATCTATAGATATATTTTCCTGAATATTAATCGGTACAAGTCCTACCTTTGAGTCTCCTATACACGTAAACGCCTGCGCTCGAATCTTAGCATATCTCCATACTCTTAGTCCCCTCTTTACTTCCAGCAGACAAGTTTTATTCTTTTTATATAACACCTGCAACGCTTTATTTGCTTTGATTGCTATTTTCCCTCCTTTATCAATCTAGTTCAGTGGAGCAGAGGTTGCTCTCCTTTTTTGTTGTCGTCTAAACCGTTTAGTTTTGGATGATCGGTCAAAGGTTGTGAAAAGCAGCGGGGAGAGGCAGGACGCCCAGCCGAGGAGGGAACGCAGGAGGCCGGACAGATCTAGTGGGCTGCATCGACGAAACGGACCATTAGACAGGGAAAAGCCATGGCTCACAGCTCTGGTCGATCAGGTAAGCGCAGGGCTCTCTTTTCGTCTCGCCAAACAGTGTGAGTGTTTATATTCTAGCAGTAGGGGTGAGTCGCCGTCAGCTCAGGTAAGAACATACAGTAGGTGTACTTTACAAACGCAAACTACTTGACCAGCGACTAACCTTTATTGACCGCCCTATAATGTTGCAAGTCTGCTCTTACGCTGGTTCTTTGCGCGCTGAAACCTCTGGCATTTGCCTTGACAATCTGTACATTTAAAGTGGCAACTGATTCACGCTGAGATTATGCTGTTATTAGCTGGGCCCGTGTGTTGACATACAGTAATCCATAATAGTTTTACCGCGGGATCTCCCATTGCATCATTCAAATATTAATTTCCCCAAACATCAACCTTTCTGCGATTGCGTAGTTTTATGGCAATATTAACATTACATAAATTAATATTTCCTGTGTTATTATTACTAGTAGTAGTAATGTCGTCGTTGTTATTAATATTAGGCTACTGTTATTGTCGTTGTTGTTTATGCTGTTCGGTTAATTGAAAACATAGATCATATGCTAATTCACCTTTCTATTTTGGGTGTAAATGCAAAGATCAATATAACACTTGTAATAATCTAATTAATTATGGTAAAATTAAAAGCAAGTACAAAATCAATCTCTAATGCTGTGGACAGAACTCAATTGATGGTCCATCTGTTCCCTCTATAGACATCATGAATGGGTAATTTAAAGACACAGCTGATATCATGACTAACGTTGTGAGTGCCGTTTTGTTGTTTTGGTTAAAGCGGTCAATTTTGGGGGGAACGTCATATTTGGGTTTATTGAGCTACTGGATTTTAAAACATCTCATTTGTAATTATTATAGAAATAATACAAATTTAATTATAAAAAATAGTTCGTTTTTTTGTGTCATTTGGGTATTGTGCAAAGCACCGATATCATTACCGTTACTAATATTATATCAAAGACAGCGTTATTTGCAACATGTTTAATTTCTGTGATAGCCTACTCTAAACGTGACCAGATATTGTTTAAACGTTTTTCAGTTATAACGTTTTTTTCCCAATGAAAAAAAATCTTAATGATTTTAATGATTTTTTTCCCCGGTGAAATAACTCGAAAGGAACTCGAAAGCGTCTGGAAAAACACAAATACGCTACTTTAAAACAATCCGGCGACTGAAGTTCACAGTAAGCGTATCAGACTGCTCCTGCTGTAAAGTATACTTGCATTCAGATATAAGCTATAGCACACTGACGTGGACAGCAGGCTTAGTGGAGTGGAAAGTATCGATTGGTGACGTAGAGAATATTACAGTGAATGAGATGAAACCTATGGGCTTTTTAAAAGTGGAAATAGAAATATTGGATAGTGGAACAGAAATTATTTTCTGCGTTCTCATTGGACGTTGATCGCTGTTCACTTTGACTAACAAACTTATGTGGCGTATAGCAGAGGCTGTCAAACAGCTATTCCGCTGCACCTTCTCTCTCTTTCTCTGTCTGTCTCTCTCTTTGACACGTTCGATCATTCTCTTACAATCCCAATCTGGGTCGGTCTAAAAAATAAGAACGTGTATATATATATATATATATAAACACCAAGGAGCCACATGAATTATAATTTTATATTGTAGGACAGCAAAAGTCTCAGAATCCCGCTTTTAGTATTCAATGGCCACTATAATCAGTTGCAATTAGTTTTCCTATCATTTAACACAGGAAGTAACTAATATAGTAAAGGGGAGTGGAGGCAAAAAGCTGGGGTCTTGCGGGGAAATAAAAGCAGCTTTAGGGGAAATGTGTAGTCGAGTGTGAAATTACAGCCCATGGTGTTACATATTGTACCAGAAGCTCCCTCCAAAAATACTAACAAAAAGAAGAATCGTCCCCAAATTTAGCCTGAAGGCATAACATAACATAGCCTCCTGTTCTTGTAGCCGAACCTACAAACGGTCACAGGGCGAGCACTTCATAAATATGTAAGAATCTTCTTCAGTTAAGCCAAAGCCTACACTTTTTACTAATTACCACAGCATTGTGTGCTTAAATTCAGATCTGTGCGTATATGTGCAATTTAAAGAAAAAAAAGAGTAAAAACAACAATGGCAACAACGATAACAGTGCGATAATAACTGTGCCATTAGACGTTTTTGCCATTAGTAAAATGAGTGCATATTATTGTATTTGAATTTTAACAGAAATAAATCATTTCATGAAAATTATGAAATTTAAAAAATAGACTGATTTTATCACCTGCTTTAAAAAGTGATAAAAGTAAACATGAGCACAATATGATTAACTTCATATTAATAGAAATGGCTCTTTTTTTAAAGACAAGTATAGGCTATAACCATTTTATATCTATTTATTAGAATTGATGACAAAATAGATACATTGGTTTAAAATAAAAATCGCGAAAATATCTAAAAAAACAAACAAATAGCGAAGTGTCAACCGAAGCACATCAGTGATCATCTATGTAATAAACAAACCATCTATTTCAGTTTTACAAATCGTTTTTCCCCCTTACATCTAAGCAAAAAGAAAAATAAATTAAAATAAGAAAATAAAAAACCCGAGAACTCACAAACATTAAGTTCATCACTTGTCATCAAACATTTTGTTGGATAGCCATAAAACAAACTTCAAGAGCCTTCCTCAGTCAAATAAAGCAAACTAAGCAGCGCCATCTACAGAAATACCTACAATACAGCAGCTCAATCAGCATTGGCCAAGACACAATCCTTTTACTAACATTTGACAGGCCAGCGAACTTAGTCGTGCTGTTATAGTTCCAGAAACAACGAAAATACAGTCATTCTCGGTTGTCCTAAAGCTGTCAAACGCAGCAAATATTTGTCACAAATTTAGATTGTAGGCTAAATTTAGGGATTTTTACATCTGTACACTGCGCATATTTATGCTTTATATTATTGTTTACATTTTTCGTATTTCCTGTTTTAGAAAAAACATTAATCAGCGTATGTCCTGTTTTAGAAAATAAGCGGCAAAATATTTGCTTCACGATTTATTATTATTTAACCCAAATGCATTAGCCTACAATCGATGTTCGGTAAAAAAAAAATGTGAAAACACCCGACAAGACCTAATTGAAAAAAAAAAAAAAAACAGGCAGTAGAAATTGAAAACATTGTTATAAAGATTAAGACCTTTATCTAAAACTAGTCTCATCTTGACAACATTATGCCCACAAACAACACACACACAAACAAATAACATCCAGTCTACGTTTAGGTCACCAATATGATTCAAACATGATTCATGTAGTTTGACAACATACAGTTTAGAAATACCACGATGCCTGGCCGCTGGTGGTACCGCTTCCTTTCCACTTGTCTTTTAATTTCCTCGATTTTTTTTAACCCATCTCTCCTCATTTCCCTGTTTGCATCCCTCCCCTTCCGAAGTGTCAGATGAAGAGACCTCCTCATTTGGTGCTCCAGCTTTTTGCGTTGGCGAATCACAAAGTGTTGGAATCTATTGCCTTTGTCTGACATGTCATCCATCTCTATGCGAGGGGGGATCTGGGAAGGAGGGGGGCGGTGGACTGCAGCTTTTAGAAACAGACACACTGAGAAGAGGGGTTTCAGTCTCAGCCCAAAGCTTCTAACAGGCACATCCCATTCTTGAAGAGAGGGGGACCGAGAGACACTCGCCGTGTCCATGTTTTTTCCTGTCATCCCCGCTCGAATCTGACTGTACCCCTCAGACTTTACCAGAAACGCTTCTCCATATCGAGGAATTTACACTGCAGTTTCATCAGAGGACACTGGAGGAGACGCAACCACTAATGCTTGCGTTCCCTTAAATATGTAGCTAACAAATATTAACTGAACGACTGATTACGCTAACGTTCCTGCGTAAAAGATTTTTTGAGAGAGCAGTGCAGGACATGATCTGCACCTGACCAGCCTCGTGTCTTCACTGAATGGACTGATCAGCACGAGATAAAGTTCGTCGCGCGCTGAAGAACTTCTGTACACTGGCATCGGAAGCATTGCGCTTTGAACGGATAGCGATCTTTATTAATTCCAATTAAAGCTACATAATCAAGGCGAGACGGCGACCTCAGTCGATTATCTTTCCTTCCTTTGCTATCCCATGGATATTCACTGCAAAGCAGACCCCTTCTCGGCGATGCACCGTGAGTAAAATATCAGTATTCTCTTTAAAAATCTCTACCTCGGTTAGCAGGAATAAAGCCGAAATTGTTTATCGCTTAGATGCAGTTGGCTTTGTAAGGTTATGTAATTATTATATCTGCGATTACTAAGTTTTCCAAAGCACTTACAAACAATGTATAAAACGACTGTTTAAATATTGTACTTGACGCTCAGTAAAGCGAACACGAAAAGTAGTCACCGCGAATAAAAATACAATCGCTGCTTTTATTTAGCGGCCTTTAAATCATTTGTTCCGACAAAAAAGTCGATGACAATATTTAGCTTCATTTATAATTCATTATTTTACCTTGTATGTAAAATGTAAATTATTGTAATATTATAAACGCTTTAGAATTTTTTTTAGTTCAGCAGCCTACTTGTGTAAATTAGTATTGGTGTATGTGGGATGGCAACAGATGTATTTATAGAAAGAATAGAAATATAAATCAAAATCGCCACATCTGCCAACGTAATAATAACAGATGAATTGCAAAAGATTTAATTATTTTACCAAACACCGCCTTTAAAACTCTTCATTTTAAAGAGTATTTCTAATGGAAATAAATGTGCTCCACATTTTAAAAATCAGAGAAAATGCTTGCTGTTTGCCATAATAATAATAATTGAAAAGAGTTGTTTGTGCGATGTTTGTTGAAAACACCGTATTGTAACAAGATGACGGAAGGCCTGGGTCTAATTTAAATAATTAATTCTTAATTATTTTGCAGTAGCCTACTCCATGGTTGTAATATGAGTTATCAAAGCTCTTTTTAATTATTTACAATAATTGTGCAAGGAAAATTAAACAGGTTGAAACATAATCTATGCGACATGTGTTTGGCTGCAATGGAATAGTAGAGGAAAATACTACCTAACTGCAGCGGGTCTTATGGGTAGAATAGCACATGACGTTTGCCACTGTTTACAATCATGTGTGCGTATTAAAAGATGGTTATGTGTGGATAACAACAATAATAATTATTATTATTACTAATATTATTATTATTACTACTACTACTAGGCTACTGCTACAATAATAGGCTAGATATTTGTTATTTAACATGCTATATATATATAAACAAAGAAATTAATTGAACTCCTGTCACGTTCGGAATTAATTTGTTTTAACTGTATAAGCAAAACATTAAGTGTCGCGCCTATTTTTTCTTTAATATTGTCATAATTAAAAAAAAAACTGTGCAAATAAACATTAAAAAAACTGGGACGTCAAGACCTTTTACGGATGCATTTTTAATCACGTTTCTCAGTTAAGATAAACATTACAGTTGAACTATCTTATTGTTTATCGTTGTCCACATGGGCACTTGCAGGTAGTGTGTGTGCGCGCGCTTCCATGCAGAGAGTGTTAAAAGGGAGAAAGAGAGAGTGCTTGAAGGGGGAAAGAGAAAATTAAACGCTTCTGTGTGGTGGCCATATTAACTGCGCAGCCTATCTTCTATATGTATGTAATGTTATGCTTTTTGTGTCTGTGTTGTTGTATCCCATATAGGGCACGGCGGTGTGAACCAGCTAGGAGGGGTGTTTGTGAATGGCAGACCCCTACCTGACGTGGTCAGGCAAAGAATCGTGGAGCTCGCGCACCAAGGAGTCAGACCTTGTGACATCTCAAGACAACTACGGGTCAGCCATGGCTGTGTCAGCAAAATTCTCGGAAGGTAGGAAAAAGTACAGATGTAGTAAATTTGTCCTAGCTACCCGTGTAGAAATAACAATACTAATGAAATGTCTGCTTCATGTAAATAAGCATCCTTAACATTATTGTACTGTCATGTGTCATATTAGTAAGTTTTCCTTTTAGTGAAAAGGTCTAATATTACACTTTTTTTGACCTTAAATTCATTGTTGAGGAGGAAGGATATGTTTTCTAGGAAACTGTTATAGATTTTTGAATTTTCTGAAATATTTTTCAGCTATCAAAAGGATCTTATAAGGTATTCTGCACTTTAAATGTTCATTAGAAATTATGAGATATGTGTTGGTGGCATGTATTAATCGTGGGGTGCATGGGACATATATCAGTCGCTAAAGAAACCGCTTGATAAATGGATGATTAGGCTACGATTTTACATCGCAGCATACGAATGTTAATGATTCAACACGGAAAACATACCTAATGTAGGTGTTCAAATAAAAATCACACATTTTCCCGTCGCAAGGCTTGGTAAGAAAAATCACATTTAATAATTTGAAAGTTTTAAAAATTAAAAAAAGCAATTACTTAACATATAACTATTTATGAGCCGTATCCATAACGCAGTGTTTATAAATATGCTCAATGCCACACGCTAGCAAAAAAAGAAAAAGAAAAACACGCCAATATTCTGACATGTAAGGAATTTTTAAATAATGAATTACCATTTATCTTTTTTCTAGATACTATGAAACCGGCAGTATTAAACCTGGAGTTATTGGGGGGTCCAAACCAAAAGTGGCGACGCCCAAAGTTGTGGATAAAATCGCAGAATACAAGCGGCAGAACCCCACAATGTTCGCCTGGGAGATCAGAGACCGACTCCTGGCCGAGGGCGTCTGTGACAACGACACAGTACCAAGTGTTTCATCTATAAACAGGTAAAGCCATTTGAATTTCGATTTTAGTTTTGGCATTTCTAATTCATTTGAAAAGCACGATATCAAAGACAAACCAGAACTATTCATTTCGTTCTCTTCTGACCTTCAGCAGTAGCCTACAGTTATTAAAGCGGGGAATCACTAACACTAACGGCCAAATTATCATCAGCTAGTCTGAAAACCCTTTACAGAAAACTACATATTGTTTCCAGTTGACGATGCTTATTCAATGAGTGACGTTTTTTGTTTTTGTGCTTTTTGCTTTTTTAATTCTTGCTCTCGGGGTGGTCTCAAATGTGCAATTCAATCCCAAATCTGTCCACAGCCTGCAGAGGATCTATAGTTGAGGTCGCGAAAATCACATCTGTCTCGATGAAAACCAATCAATACTCTGTAACCAGATCCAGTAGCAATGGGAAATACGCGACTAGACATCACTGCCTTATACGCAATCTCAGTAGTTCTAATATATGTATATTTAGTAAGCAAGACAAAAAAAAGTTAAGGTATTTAAACGTGTTGGAAAAAAGGCGATGGTATTTTTATATTTTCTACATATTTTAACTAATATTAATTAATTAATATTATTGTTAGGCTATTATTATTATTATTATTAAACAATAGTGTAGTAAAATTATGTAATAATTTGAAATAAGGTGTGTTTGTATCTGGGCTTCTACCCCAGCAATTTTAGTAAACTAATAAACTTAGCAAGGACTAACAAACAAGTCCTATAGTTCTTATGTTATCGTGAATAGTGCAAGGGAAATTATATGCAGCCCCACTTTGCTTATATGCCTAGCTACATTAAATCAGTATGCTGAAAATAAAAAAGCCCTAACAATTAGTTACCATTCTTTTTATTATTTCTTATTAAAATACTAAGCCTAGCAAGACTATCCCAAGTGAGATAGAGTCGTGGTGGTGGGAGGGGGGGGGGAGGAAGAGTGGAAGAACAAGGTGAAAAAGGCCTACCTGCAAGCAGGAGTAATGAACTTTGGTTAGGAGGCACTGTTCCATAGAGCTGGCCAGCAGCATTACATTTTAATGAGCTGAAGAGAGATCATGGGCCGACCCACACAAGACATTTCCTAGAAAAAAAAACGGTGGAGAGAGAGGCTGAAAAAATTCATTTCATGCACTATGGCTGCTTAAAAAGGGCAATTTGAACAGGTCTCAACACATGTATGCGGTAAATTTTTAATCTGCATTAATGACATGAAAGAAGAGCCAATAAACCTTCGTTTCCAATGTTGTTCAAGTTGTCATCTCAGAGGAGGGCATTGTAAGGACCTCTGTTTATGTGTAAAATTAGTATGTATAATGATGTAGCTGGAATTTCTTATAACATTATTATTATTATTTATTATAACACTCCTTTGATCATAACAGAAGATTTTACACAGGCTGCAGTCGCCTAGTCAAGCTCTAAGCCTCGTGCCATTTCAAACAGGTGTTCTTGTGCCCTGTCTAAAAGTATTCCCTCACCAGTGAGCAGACTTCAGAGGCAGGACCCTCATGCACTCAGCACTTAAGAGGTTGACCTCTGCTCTGTTGACGTTAGAAGATGTCCCAGCTTTAAGCACATTTTCTCTGCATGAATTATTAAAGATTACACACTGTCTGGGGTGTTCTCTGTGTACTCCTCACAGCATGTAGTCACTGGCACACAACCAGTTGTGAGCCCTTCTATCGCCTGAATCCTAAGCGTCCTTTCAATAGCATCGATTCATATTTTAATATTTCTACAGGGAATTTGCAGCACCCTGGCAAGTCATTAATTCACACCTTCCAAATAGCTCATTCGATAGCGAGAACATGGATCCAAGCTATTGAATTTGTGTGGCTAATGCAAATCGCAGGGGTTAAATCATTGTTTTGGTTGGATGTTAAAAAAACTTTTTTATGAAATCTTGCCAGTTCACTTCGCTCAAATCATCAGCACATATGAAATAAGGATTTCCCTAGTAATGAAATTTACATCCATGTTATAGTTTATACAAATGTGTAGCCAACGAGTATAAATGTGTTCCTGGAATAAGGTGACAGCTTCTTCTCTCAAAAGCGTGTCCCAGATTAAAGACATCAGATGCTGCAGTGGGCTTTGGTGAAGCAATGAGACACTATTGCTTTCCTGTCACATATAATTTATAGCCCTCCATTTGCATCTGTTCTTCTCTGCCTCTAATTCCCAACTTTTTTTTTATCCCCAAGTCCCAATCAATAGGGCCTCATCCGCACTGGCACCCTTGAATGTTTGTGCTAAAAAAAAATGTCGGATCTGGGAAGTCAGTATCTACACTCTACAAGCAATCTTCACTTGCTTCAGTGAGGAGGAGGACAGAGGGAGAGATTGAGATAGATAAAAAAGGAGAGAGGGAGAGAGAGAGAGAGAGAGAGAGAGAGATTATTAAAGCTGAGGCCAGTTTGAAGCAGTGAAGCTCATCATTGAGGTGAATTGATGTGATTTCATGCTTTGTTTGCAAGATCATTCAGACCAAAGTGCAATGAAGACTTTCCCCCATATCACACCTTCGAGGTAGTGGGACTTTATCATATTTCTAAAGATGGGATCCAATTTGATTGAATCCACTCTCTCTGCAGCAGCTCCCACTCTGCCTCGCACATCTACTCCATGATTGGCCCTAATACCCCAAGATTGGTTATTTGTGACAGAATCAGTGCATCTATATAGGAAGGCCCCAAAACAACACTAGAGTTTTACTCACGCACTGGGTCGCATCAGGCTGTGCGAAAGCTTAGCGTAAAGTGATCCAGCCAACCAGCTGCAACTTTGACTCATGGTGTTCTTTTAACTGTCATTTCGTAGGATAATTCGAACCAAAGTTCAGCAGCCTTTCCATCCATCCTCCGACGGTACAGGAACGCCTCTCTCCACAGCGGGACACACTATAGGTGAGGCAGCATATATTTTGCATATAAACATAAAAATCGATATTGCATCAATTACGCCTGTGACCTAATGTTCATTCATTCTCTTTTAAGGTGATCTTGAGAGCACTCCATATACGTTAACCTATTCCTGTGCTCTTTCAGTGCCCAGCACAGCCTCCCCACCTGTGTCAAGCGCTTCCAATGACCCCGTGGGGTCCTACTCTATTAATGGCATCCTAGGAATCCCTCGCTCCAACGGCGAAAAGAGAAAACGCGATGATGGTAAGAGACTGGATTTCTCTCCATCGCTTTTATTCCCCTTTCACTCTTTTTCTAGGCCTCTCTACAGCCCCCTGTAATTTCCAATTTGTGTGGGGAGATGAAGATGGCATTTTGATAGCACTGGACAAAGCATTTTGTAAAAGAAAAAAAGCGCTCTCAAGTGACTTGTTATGTAGTAAAGCAGATTGGACTATTTCATTCAGCCGCTTGATACTATGGTGTTTGCACGGCTGTAGCATATTTTATTTGATGATACAGTAGCTCTGCGCAAACAAGAATATGCCTACATGCTATCATTCGGTCCGAATCATGACAGCATAACGCTTAGGCAGTGCGTCAGGGATACGGCTTTATGCTTTTTGTAAATAATACAGGTCAACGAAATGAAGACAAAGAAATCAGCAAAGTAAATACAAGAGATGCATGAGGAAATGTGCTCAGAACCCACTGGAGATGCAGAATGCAATGCAAAAACGGCCTGATGTGCAATTTATAATTGACTTCTAAAGATATATTCTGACGTTTTAATTTTCTGGCTGTGTATTTTTGCTTTTGAAAAAACGCTGAAATAGCGGCAAAATGGGGGCTGCCAACCTGCTCATGCCAACATTCTCTCTCCTTTTCTAAATGAGAGGGCACATACTGCCTAAGGCCTAATGGCTGATCGGCTCTTCATACAATCACCTTTTGAATGCTAGTGAATAAACATCGATGTGGCACCGGACCGAACGGGAACACAGAAAGTGCTGTAGTCAAAGGGAGGGAGGTTGAAGTGGTTGGAAATGATCTCTTAAAACATTTATCAAAGCAGGGCTACTTGCTTCTTTTATGTTTCCATCTCTTTAGTTCTCTGGAGTGGCAACCACTTGGATGGGAGGAAAATAGGATATTGTAAGTTCCGTTAGCCCACCTTCTTTTTGCTTGCTCAATCACGAGCCACTCGAGTCTGATCAAGTGCTCTGTGAGGGTGTGTGTGAGTGAGTGTGTGTGTGTGCACGTGTACGTGTAGGGTTGTGTGTCGAGGGGAGGGGGATGAGACTGAGCACACTGACGCTTAATGATATCTTTATGGAGAGAGCTCTGGATCATATATAAACACTGCGAGAAAGCGACTGTGGCAAATCACATTTGCTACAGCGTGGCAAGCTCTTATCAAGACCGTCGTGGGGCTTTTCCTCTGTCACTGTCATAGACCGTTTGCTCCTAAAAACAGAGAAGGGACATAACATAAGCGAGAGGGGATTACCCAGCCAAACGGCAGCGGCGGTAGTTATTCCTAGTTTGATTAGAACTGACACGACGTGAAGAGTGGATGAAGGGCTAGAGTGTAATTGCATCATAAAACACTAGGCGGGAAAACATGAGTTTACTTGCGTACGTAATATCAAATTTAATACAGCTTCAGCGAGGATTACCTTTCATTACAATGACTAGAGTAAATATTCCCATCGTTGCCAATGTGTTTCCCTCCTCTGGCATCACACGACCTTATGCAGGTCTCTCAAGGTGTACTGAGACATTTGTAGGGCATATGTCATGCCGTGTCCCTGATGAAGAGCTCATGGCTGGTAATTTGATACAGTGCCAAATGTCTAAAAAGCTTTGTGTTATTTAAACTTAGCCCTTATTTCACACCGAGACATCAGGGAGGCAGAGCAACAGCCAGTGTATGGTTTCAATTTCATAGCAGCCCAGCAGCCTTGGGCTACCTGAGCCTTATTTGGCTGGGCACAGTCAATCTTCCCTTCATTAGATGATGACATAACAGAAATATGCTAATCCGATTTTAGGAAGAGCTGCGCAGATGCACTTTGAAACACGTAACGTGCGAAACGAGGTTAAACCCAGCCAGAGCTGGGGCGGTGTGATGAGTTAGCATTCCATTTAAAAGATGTGGGCTTCCGCAGTCTTTATATTTGATGATGCTAGTGCCCTTTAAAAAAAAAAAGGGGTCCCCATTACAAGAGTGATATGGAGATAATGTAGTGTGACACGCGTTATGTACACCAGGTCTTTGCAAGAGAGGCTTCAGGGACACAGGTGTCATAAGAGTCATTAATCTGTCATTTTCATGTGTTACTGCAAATTAAAAGTAGCATATTGCTCGTCGGCTACGGGTGACGCTCGCCATGGCGTAGGCCGTCGGAGGAAGGGAGGGAGAGAGGGAGGTAGGGGTTGGGGGGGAGCCTCCCAAGATTAGTTCTTTGGTGGCAATAGCTCCCCGCAAGTTGAACATAGTGACATTTAAGAGAATTTGCAATTCTGCAGAGAAAAGCTATTAATTCACAAATTAGCACCCCCTTCCTCTATCGTGGATGTGCAAGCTATTGAGGAGACAAAAGAAATAGCCTAAAGGGGAAGAGAGAGACACAGCCCTATCTGTGTAAAGATTGGTTTATATGTCTGGAAGCAGTGATACCAATTATGCCAGCACAGAGAATGCGCCTCAACCTTATTGCTGCCTTCACAGGCCCTTCAATCCATTGCCAGATTTATTTGTGTATCTCATTATGGAAAATAGAATGCTTCTCTTGCCAAATGCATTAATGGCAAAAGAGGGAAATTAAGCCTGTTTGGGATTTCTCATTTGTCAAAGTTAATACTTTGTTACAAAATGACACAAATGAATGAACTGAGTTAATTACTAGCGGTACAGGCACGAGTCGCGTATTTCAGAGCCGTTTCGTTCTCACCTGTCCTTGCGTTGGCTAATTAGCAGGTTGGTGTGACCCGGCTCACTTCCATCTGTATGAAACCAAACATAATCTACATAGGGAGTAGGCCAGATGCAATAAATTGCATGCAAAAACACAAACTGACACTTGAATCAGCTGTGGGAGCGTGCCCTCACATGAAAGGAATGAAAGATTTATAAGGCCTTGCGGCGTATTTATTTGACGTTGGCGTGATAAAGAGATTACATCCATGCCATTGTGGTACAAGGATGCAAAAGTTTCACTTATAGCTTGTTTGTTCATCTGAAAGTATTGCTTTGAGAGTGAGCGACAACACACTTCAAATCCCCATGCTAAAATAGTTTGGCCCACAGCTAGAATGCTTTAACCTGTGCTTCCATTTCATGGCCTGTGAGATTCTATTGTGTCAATATAGATTCTACTTTAAAAAAGAATAGAAATGAAATACATCCAAACCAAGAAATGGATTGGCCTCAGTCTAAATCGAATAAGAACATCCCACCGATCTCATCATGATGATAGCCTCTGTATGAAAGAGAAAGACCAGATTTGAGAGAGGCTGCAGAGCGTAACCGGCAGAGAAGAAGGTGCCGGGCTCCTTATCAAAGGACACAAAAGGTCTATGCCCCCGCTCGGCTGATACATCTGCATTCAAGCAGACCCACCGCCCCGGCCTGGCCGATAGCTCGAACATGAAAATCTGCAGCACGAAAACATCTAAGGACAGGGTGGTTCGCTCGAGGAAGAATCATGTCAGGGAAAAGTCAATTATGAAAGCTGATGCTGAGAATTAATGGTGCGCCGCATTACGCAGATTTTAAAAGGAAAGAGAGTGAGAGCGAGGGAGACACGCATTCATTAATTGCGTTCCAGAACGCTGTGTCACATGAGGCCGATGTGCTAAATGACGGACCGGGTATGAGTACAGTAAAGAATGAAACCCATGCTGACAGCGGTAGCCTGAGAAAAGAAAAAAGGAGAGAAAGTGCAGCTCCTACTGGCAGCCTGCACACTGCTCAGCATCGCTAAATTGAATTAATAAAGCCTTTAAACACGCTGTAACATAACAGGAAATTAACAGCCCCGGTTGTGCTGCTGCTGCTGCCACCTCGCTCTTTCTCTCCCTCCATCTCTCTCTCTTGTTCGTTCTCCCATTGTCTCGTCTTCTTCTGATTTAGTTATGTGCTGTGCAGTCTTGCCACACCGTAGATTTCACAAATGGGGGTGCCAAGCTTTTTTTCCTGTTTGCTTCTCCAGCGTATTTAATGAGTGCAAACCCGCACAAAGTCCTGGTTTTTGAGCAAGTTACTTTTTCGTAAGATCAAAAAAAACATTTAAATAGGAACGCTCAACTTCAGGCTTAAAGGGACAGTTCATCCTAAAATCTTAACTCTATTATTTACCCCTCATGTTGATTAAATATTTTTTCTTTACATCCATACATTGAAAGTCATTAGGGTCCCAAACATTGAAAGAATTTTTTACTGAAGAAAGTTATAGAAAAATGATAACAGAGGTTTTATTTTTAGGTGAACTACCCCTATACGAGTGGATGTGTGATATCAGGTCAAGGGTCAAAGGGGTCACAAGACCCTCATTTGCTTTTCAAAAAGCTCTCTCATCCAAGCCAGCCTTATCTGATGAGATGAAAGCAGGAAGCTCAGCACTGTTCTCTTAAAAGAATGTCACACCTGCCCGGTCAACCCTAAACACACACTTCCTAAAGCCTACTATATTCCCTCAGACTTCATATCACAAATTTAGGACATTCCACTTTAAAATATTCAAAAGCACTTCCACGTACGGACACTGACTATGTACAGTGCATCTATTAAAATGACAAGTTCACCATGACAAGCCCTTTACTGTCTCTTGTTCTTAGTTTTATTTGAACTGGACTCTCCAGAGGAGGAAGCCCAGGGGAGGCCTGTTTTATGGACTCTGGTTATCTGATCTGACAGAGCTGTAGTCCCATAGCACCAGAGTGCTAATGCAGTGGGATGTCAAAACAAACACACTCAAGTGTTCCAATGAAATCAATATAGCACAAGCACTGATGTAAACAGGAGCCATATACATAAGCTAGACAGCATCACCACAATCACACGTAATCTCTGTTACACGTTCAAGAAATTCCAGTGAGAAACGCTGATCTAACCTTGATCTCACCTTGATCTCACCTAAATCTCCCCTGTAACTGTAACGTAACGGAGAGCAGCCCAGCCCCCACAGCTCAAACCCCAGCTCCGTCCCCTGTGTCAACTAGCGGCCCTGCACGCTTTGGGCTTTTGAGTATGGGAAACATGCTGCACCGAAGCAAATGACAAACGCCTGCTTATTGATCGCAGTTTGCACTTAGACCAGCTGATAGAAAGTAATTAATGACTCTATTTTCTTCTGTACCAAAGAGAACAATTGAGGTTTATACGGCAACAACACGCAGCCTTATAGAAGGCCCCCAAGGGAGCTGTCTATAAAAAATGCCTGCTCTCAGATATGGAATGACTCAGATAATGTGGAGAAAAAAAAACACAACAAAACAACCACAACTGGAATTAATAGGAAGACAAAAAATGTCACCTCAGTGTAGCTTAAATACACACTCACACACACGGAATATCTCCCAGTCTCTTATCAGACCTCTCTGTGGATCTATTTCTCCTGAAAGTCAGTTCATCCTGTGGCCTCAGCCATTGAAAAAAGGTCAAGCTGGCGGGTAGAATGGCAATAAAGCCCCTGAAATGGTACTATCAGTGGAACATGATTGATCAATTGAATTCCATAGCACAGAAAAATGTGGGATTAAGTAGAGTATTATACGCACAATGAGTTGAGGCATGATGTTCATTTCAAGTTCATTTCGCCTCTCTCCTGCCACCAGATCAGGCAATCAATAGGGGCCTTGCATATCATATATCACTACGCTCTCGCCGAGGAGAGAACATAATCTGCTGCAAATTTAGAATGACAGATTTGTAAGGGAGCAAAAAAAGCCCCTCCACCACCAGAGTCACGGTAGGCGGGAGGCGCGCGACTGCCGAGGTTGCACGAACGTTTGCCGAATGTTTGTGGTAGGGCTTCCGGGATAGCAAAATGAGGCGCCGGGGAAAGAAGGCTACCTGCTTCGGCAGGGTGATGAGGTCACGGTCTGAGGGGAAACTGTTCATTTGTTTATAGAGAGTGAGATGGAGAGAAATGCATAAGCTGGCAGTCAAGCTGTGTAATTGTATTCAAGCCGGCACTGGCCTCCCATTTTTCCAGGGAAAAGCAATCTGAAAGTGAAAGCAGCATTACATTCTAAAGGAAATTGTGCCTTTTAAATAATAGCTCTCCATTTCCCACCAGCCCGCAGACAAAAAAAGAGAACAAGGTGGCTCACGCTAAAACACATGGCGTTCCCAACAAGTATATGTTTGCTCTGAAGGTAATCCATCAATTACTGCAGACCTATCAGATGATGACGGTGCTGATGCCGATCTGGGATGGGGGAGGTGTGGGTCTTCTCTCTCCCACTTTGCACCGTCCACATCTTTCTCTCTCTCTCTCTCTCTCTCTCTTTCTCTCTCAGCCTCATGCACTCTATCTTTCTGCAGCTATTAGGATCAGTTTGAGGCTAGCGCTGACTGAATTTGAGCTGATATACTCCAATCTTTCATCCAGCGGTGCTGAGAGGTGCACTACAGCACTAGACGTAGCTGTTGTGTGGGTGCGGGGAGGGGCGGGATGGGTTGCCTGTCCCGGGGAGAAACGGGACCATAACGACTGGTACTAGCATGTGGCCTTGTCCCTCTCTCCTCTCATAGATGGTTCAGATGGCTCTGGCCCAAACAGTGATTCTCAGGGTAGTGTGGAGAGTTTACGGAAGCACCTGAGGGCCGATGCCTTCACTCAACAGCAGCTGGAGGCTCTGGATCGGGTGTTTGAGCGGCCGTCATACCCCGACGTCTTCCCTACGTCAGAACACATCAAGCCAGAGCAGGTTAGTAATATTGAGGCAAATGGACAAATACTAACAAACTAACTCTTAAACAAAAAATCTGGAGATTGTTTGCAGTACTAATTCTAAAGCGGAGTGTGAGTGGACAGCAGAGCTCATTCGAACCGACAGATGTTTATTTTTCTTAAGATGAACTAGTGAAATCAAGTCACCATACGATTTAATCCCAGACAAATGTTAACTGATGCATCTTGCCCAAGCATCACTAATATATGCATTAAATAGTGTAAGGTGCATTAAAGCCAGATTAATTTAGTTGTAATTGCACATCAACACGAATCCGCTGATACGAATACGAAAAATAATTGACAAATATTCAGTCTCATGAAAATTTACGCTGTGAAAAACAAAACAAAACAAACACCCCCCTTGTATATACAAGCTCTTATTTAAAGCTTTCGGCTTATTACAGGAGATAAGCTTTATTTTCTTTCATTATACTATCAAACAACCAGTGGCTATTAATTTTTCCCTTGAAACTCCAAGTAGAGGCCCGTAAAGCTAAAGCAGTGGCCTAATTGAGTTCATTTTAATTTCTCTCCGATCGCAGAGAATTACACTGGTGATAAATCAGGGGGACAGCCCTCACCCCTAGTAGAGGGCCTAATTTGCAGCTAATTACAAAACTGATTTCTACTGGAAGATCAATACCAAAACGAATTGGAAATGACTTGCAATCACAAAGAGAAGCCAAGAAGGTATTAAAAAAGGCAAGGAAAGAGGCTAAACGCAAGGGAAAAAACAGCCCTGGAACAGTCCAGAAAAATCACTTTTAATTTAATGTAATATTAATCAGACTACATTCCCATTTATTGGTCCGTTTTTGTGCCCCCTTTTTAACTCTTGAAAGAGCGGACCTATTAGCCATGTCTGGTGTGTGAGGCCGGGCATTAAAAAGTCATTTTGGAAATGCTAAACTCAATGGGCTCACCCCTCCCACACTTCTGCCAGCCATTTGGTCATCCTTTTCAGATGGCTCTTCAGTTGCCCCACGCCCAACTTGCCCCTATCTGCATGATAAAATAGCTGTTGTGCATCTGAGGCCAGACCAAATAGAGAGGAACATCCGCTACTGGCCAACTGAACATTTGTAGCAGACAATTAGAGTTTATCTGGAATAGAGACAGACAAGTCTGGGGTCACAGCATTTCCCATTGGGACACCGGGCCTATTGTGATGCGCAGATGCACGAACGAACACACACACACAGACGTATACGGACATATGTACGCTCACAGTTTAATACACGATGAACAATGGTAGCCGGAAATCTATTCTCATTTGTTGCGTTCGTTACAAAGAAATCTATTTCAAGAAAATCATAGCACTACAAATGACCTCGAATGCAACTTAATCCAACAAATGTAAAAGCCAATCTCTTAGCATTTAAAAATTATAACAGAAAGCTGTTTTTCGGGATTATGTTCGTGTCATCATTTTCTCATCCTAAAGAAAACAATTACAAATGCTCTCGAAACGAGGCCATGTTGGTAATCGAACAAAGCGGACCCGTCTCCTCCCTTGGCTGGTCAGGGGAATGACTGCAGTCAAGCACAAAGAGACAGCTGACACCCCTTCCTTTCAGTCTGTTCCAAATCCTACTCTCTGTCCCGCTCACATCCTTAATGTATGCACACACAGTTCACATTAACTCCACCAAAACCCACATCCAATGACTGGGGGAAATAAAAATAATGTGCAAGTTTAGTAGATTTCAGGTGCCCACTTACAAAGCCACAGTAACTGAGCCGCCGCTATATTAAATCCACTTTCCTTAAATCATACGAAATATCGTAAAAAGAAGAAAGAAATAAAATAACACAGGATTGGCAGCTCAGAAGCAGAAAGCTTTCTAATTGGACACCTTAAAAGTGATGCTTGGATCCCAAGATATATCTACTTAAAGTGTCCCCTCCCCTCATTGGCAGGCTAATGAATACTCGCTACCAGCACTGAACCCTGGACTGGACGAAGCCAAGCCCAGTCTATCAACCAGCGTCAGCTCAGATTTGGGCTCCAGTGTGTCACAGAGCTACCCGGTAGTGACAGGTAAGAGCGCTGGATCCAGAGAATACCGGCAGGACGTTCATATTCTAGACTATGTGACTTTTTTATGTGGTAAAGTGAGCTTTTTAAGTTGAGCGGACAGGTGAGAGTGGAATGTGACATGTTGATCTAAAGTGGATGGATTAGTGCTGCCTGCTCTGAGGGGCCGTGTAAGAAAGAAGCGATCGAAACAGACAGGCGCCGTTACTTGCATGCAAGAAGTGATTATGGAGATTTGTTGGCCAGTGTCAGTGTGCAAAAACCAATGAATTGTTTTACTACTTCACCATTGTGTACTGAAATGTTTTCTTCAGCTCATAGTTCTCAGAAAGAAATATGGCGGCATAGCACGGTTTGGCCTTTTAATGCTGCAGCATTTTTTTTTTCTTGTGGTATGCGGTGGTTAATGTCAGCCTGGCTAATTGAAATATTGTTTCATTGTTGCGGCTGTTATTACCTCAGAGAAGGTTAAGTTTACTGATAGCCAACTGTCGTGCTGAGATTAATACGCTGAGCTTTTAATAAAATTCACATAATTATGCAGGAGCCATCAAAGCCAATGAGTTCTGTGTGGGCGGAGGACAGGATGATTGAAAATTGCTGTGCCCCCTTCTCAAATGATAGCTGGATAATGTTATGTGAAAAGAAAGGGCTTTTTTCCCCCCTCGGTAATATGTGGGAGGTAGAGTTCCCTCCAGAAAGTTGGGCCTCTGGAGAAGAAAGGTGTGTTTTTGTCCTTTGTATGAAAGCAGTCTCGGTCTAGGGAGCACCCTCATGGCAGGTGGCCTTTCTTGCACCTGGAACAGGACACACCGGGGGTCTTAGTGCAGACCACCTCTTGCTTCTGATAGAGTGTAGGAAACGGCCCTGGTGGAGAGATTTTTTACATGGTTGCTTAAATTTTTATTGTTGTTATTGATATCGCAATGGTGTCGGTTTATGCATGCATGATGAGAATGCTTACCCCTGGCAACCTAAATTCAGCTTTTTTTATGAAAAAAATAAAATACAGTTGTAATTATGTTCTAAAGCTTTTTCAGAATGTCTAGGCTCAAATGACATTTCTTGAGAGTCTTATATATTAACTGTTCCATGTCGTATTCTAAATGACTTTTGGCAGTAATAACTTCATTTATTATTATTATTATTTACAAAAAAAAAAACGAGAAAGGCAGTTCAAAGATGCAATAACGTAATGTTATGGTGTACTCGAATGTGATAAACTGGAAATAAGAATAAGGACAGAGTTAAAGGAGGTGCTAAATTACCCTACGCATTTACACTGAGAGCCAATTCTGAATAAATTACTCCCTCTCATTGGATAGAGCTGGAGATTATGCTCATTCCCAGCAATGTTTTCCTGAGCCAATTAAAATTCACGCTACCATTGATCTTGTTGATTTTATGTTGTGCGATTTGCATAATCTATTAAAGATGAATGATTAATGAACTCTTCATTACAAAACAGAAATTGGAATTTTAAGGGCACTACGAGGCATAGGAGACGTGCTTTTTGTGTTAACTGTTTACCCAATTAGTTTTAGGGGTTACTGCTCTGTCCTAAAGTCCTAAAGGAAAATGCATTTAAATATGGCTTGTCTATTGGACTGAAATTTATGATGCCGGATGAAATCTAATTTAAAAAAAGTAGTAAAAGTAGTAAAATCCATTCCTTTAAATAATGGAATATCTGCATACTTTTTTGGACAAATTAATAATATAAATTCATAGAAAGTACAGATAAGTTGTTGTGGGTTTAATCTGTGCTTCTGTTGTTTTAAAGGGCTTCAGACTTATCAGAGGCAACACTTGCCCTTATGCGTCACGCACATTCCACACTTTCATGTATTAACTGTAGTAGAAGGGGAAAAACAATGGTATGATTTATTCAAACCGCAATAAAAAGTCTGGATGCTGTCCAGATATGGCTAGCTTTTTAAAAAGGCCGTTTGCACATACCTTCACAATGAATGACTAGTACGGATTCTTAAGCGCCGTCCCTGCCGAGCCGTATAATGGAAGTCTTCCTGGAGCCAGTAGGATGGTACCGTGTAAATGGGCACCCCTCCGATCCGCTGAAAACCTGAGCAGGTGCTGAAGGGATCCCCCTTGTTCCAAATCTCTTTGGAGAGATGGGAGGAGAGGAGAAGGGGGGAGAGGGAGAAAAAAAATGAGCGCCCCGGCCTGAAAGCAACAGAGCTCCATGTCTGAAAAAAAAAAAAAAAAAAAACAAGCAAGAAAAGTAAGAAAGAAAAGCAGCATACGCAGGCAGAGCGAAAGAAAAGACTGCTTTGTGTCGGCTTATGCTGCTGATGAACTCCGGCTGAAATATATCCGCCAGAGAGCCATTTTTTAAGTGTGGCCCGCTATTCTCCAGTGAGCAGCAAACAACACGCTGCCGGCTAGACTGAGGTACCTGATGTGTGGCCCGGTGACAAACTGCCTCTGTCTTGAGTCACCAGAAGCCCCGGCAGGCCCTAGAGCCCAAATTAATGTTTATTTCAGACTCGCAATAGCACACTAACCTTTGAGCACACATTTGATAATGAATGACTTTTAGAACTTATATTGGGGCAATTTGGCCATCCAAACATTACATTGCTGTAATTGATTGAGGGGATGCAGTCTATTCCGTTTTTTTTCTGTGAAAAGATGTTGAAAATTGAGGTCAAAGATTGCATTGTCTGTAATTATAAGTTGCTGTTGTTTTTTTTCATCTCATCTCTAAGGCAAGTGACTTTACTGGAGCTGTTTTAAAAAAGGAAGTCATTCCTCTCTCTCTCTTCACCCATGTGAAACTGTGCATTCATGAGAGCAAAAGACAGACATGGAGAACTCTATAGCTCTTGTTCGTGTTGAGATGTGATGCGCCTCCACATAGACCAGTGTTTATCTTCCATCTCAGTAATCAGGAGGTTGACAGCCTTCCTTTTTGCAGGTCTTGCTCGTTTCCAGGACAATAAGCAACACCACCTCTGATTAGTTTCAGAGTTCAGTGATCTTGAACACTGGGCTTCGGTCAGTGTAGCGAACGCCCTTGTCTGCTTTACAGCGGCAAAGCAGAGGCCGTGAAAACGCGAGGCCTAATTTCTCCGACAGCCTCTCTTCCTTTTCTCCTTTATTGGCCTCTAAGGTTTTATATTTTTGAAGTTAGGTTTTATCTTCGTCTCTGAAATATAGTCATCTAACCGCCTCATTTCTGTGTGTCTCCGAGTCTCTCGATTAAAAAACGTAGTGTTTATCTTGCTCCTGCTGCATGAAGATTCGGCTGTTAGTCCCAGGAAAGGAAATTCTGCCATTGATTTGTGTGGGAAAGAGGCCAGTTAAGTTGCCTGATTTCCTGGCGTTAGGTCAGAACGGGTTGTCAGGGTTGCGTCTGACAACAAGGAGGCCTTATCTTAATGAGCGACTCTCCGCACATAGCTTGGTTGTAAAACAACAATAGTTGGGAAACAGCTAATGAGGCTATCATGAAGCTGTGAGAGCCCTCCCCACAGACCATGTTAACAGCAGAGGACGTTAAAGAGGATGAGTGGAGAGAGAGATGAAGACAGAGCTCACATTGATTGCTCGAGCTGCAGTCGAAAACCCACTAAGATGAAAAATGCCAAACCTCATCAGCCAAATGATATTACGGCTGGCGATGCAAAGGGGCTGTGCCGCGATTTGCAGGCTTTTTGTTTGGAGATGCGACTCTTACCTCTGAACCTTAGGGAAATTTGAGTGTGATTGATCTGAGACCCAAGCTGCTGTTTGCTGATGCTATTCTGGAAATAATATAGTTTCAAAGTGATTTACCTGTTTATATTTGCTCATTTTTTGCTCATTCGATGGCTAAATAATTTAAATCAGGTTTGTATAAAAATTTAGCTTTATTTAGGTTTAGATATAAATCTAAAGTTGATAGATGACTGTGAAAGTCTCTCTGTTATGGAGCAAATTATGTTTTGTTTTGTTTTTTTTTTTGTTAGAAAAAAACAATAAAACTATGGAAGATTAAGAAAAAGAATCAGTTCTAATATATTCTGTTTGTAAGTATAAATAAGCAAGGCCCGAACAAACACTTGCCAAGTGGGTAAAATGAAAGTACAATATAACTTCCCTGTCAGTTTATTTTTTATTTTTTTGCAATTTCAGTGAATAAAATTTACACTAAATTTTGTGTATAAATATCTAAAACAGAAATGATTATTTTGTGATAAAAAGAAAAACGTACACTGCTCAGAAAAATGAAGGGAACACTTAAACAACACAATTTCACTCCAAGTCAACCACACTTCTGTGAAATCTGCCCACTTATGAAGCAACACTGATTGACAAACAATTTCACATGCTGTTGTACAAATGGAATAGACTACAGGTGGAAATTATAGGCAATTAGCTAGACACCCCCAATAAAGGAGTGGTTCTGCAGGTGCTGACCACAGACCACTTCTTAGTTCCTATGCTTTCTGGCTGATGTCGTCACTTTTGCTTTCACTCTAGTGATAGCATGAGACGGAGTCTCCAACCCACACAAGTGGCTCAGGTAGTGCAGCTCATCCAGGATGGCACATCAATGCAAGCTGTGGCAAGAAGCTTTGCTGTGTCTGTCAGCGTAGTGTCCAGAGCATGGAGGCACTACCAGGAGACAGGCCTGTACATTAGGAGACCTGGAGGAGGCCTTAGGAGGGCAACAACCCAGCAGCAGGAGCGCTACCTCTGCCTTTGTGCAAGGAGAACGTTCTGCACACACCACAGAGCCTCATTTTGATTTGTTTTAAAGACATTACATCAAAGTTGGATCAGCCTGCACATGTGTGCCAAAAGTACATCTTTGATGCAATTATTTGTGGATCAGCTTTAGCACATAAAACCCTCCCATAGCACAAGTCCTGGCTTTCCATGACCAAATCCCCTCATGCGTGTAGAAATGTTGTTTTCTGAGCGTGTGCCTCTGGAGGCTCTGTTAAAACTCCTGAACACACCCGAGGAACTGAGTCAGAACACCATGGCAGTCATAACTTCACATAAATTCTTCTTTTCCTCCTAAACGCAATGTAGCATCACGACAACACCAAACACTGTCAGCCAAACTTCATTTTCCTTTTCTTTTACTGCTTCCATTCAGTACTTCCATCTGTCATGATTCATCTTTGTTTTTCTGTTTTGTTTTTTTGCTGAGTGCGAGCGATTGTGCATTGTCTGATTGTGTGTGTGTGGCTTTTTTTGTTGTTTTTCTCCACCTGGCAGAGTCACATTCATCCTCCGTGTGCGTTAAGCAGGAGCCGCATGAGGCTTCCCTGGCTCCTTTCACCCCTTCCTCACTGGCAGTCTCGGGTCTAATGGAACTGTTGCCCCTCCAGCCCAGCGTGTCAGTAGATGCCTCCACCCCCTGCTACGGTGCCTATACCCATCATGCCCCCAGCTACGGTCAATACGCAAGCCAGCCTATTATAGCAGGTACAGCTGTACAAAACAGATAAATAAGATAAAATAAAATAATAATAATACAAAAAAAGATTAGAAAACGTACTCTGCGCTGGTAAAGGTAAAGGCATCATTCTTTTTTTTGTGGATGGGTCAGCAATGGCAGTCCAAGGTCATTTGACCTACACACAAAAAAAAGACATTATGAAGAGAAGGGAAGATTATTTTTTACTAACTTTCAATAAAAAGTATAGGGTCAATTAGATTTTTTTTTGGAAAGAAATTAATACTTTTAATTTCACATATGCATTAAATTGGTTAAAAGTGACTGTAAAATATGTTATTTTTTTATAGTTGAAAAAGATAAAATCAAGCATTTAAGCATTTATCAAAGCATTTATCAAATAAATGCTGTTCTAATGAACTCTTTCATCACTAAAAAAATCTTTAAAAAGGGTTTAGCACTACTGTTTTCAACATTGATAATAAGAAGAAATATATATTGAGAAAATCAGCATATTAGAATGATTTCTGAAGGATAATGCAACACTGAAGACTGGGGTACTGATGCTGGGAATGTAGCTTTACAATCAATGGAATAAATTACATTTAACATGAACAATTAGCAAAATACACAAAAATAGAGAACATAGAGAAATAGAGAAGTTTTTTTTTATTGCAATAATATTTTACTGTATAAAAAAAAAAAAAACCCAAACCTTTTTAAAAGGTATATACAAATATTATATATACTGTAAAATTGCAACATTTTTCAAATACACAAATATTGTTAAAATTGCATTTAAAATTTAATTGACCCCAAAATCCATTGGGGCACATTTCATGGCACTGCTGGAGATGGCTACGGTCCTGAAAAGTACTGTTAATTCTTATGTAGTCTCTAGTACTTTGGTGTTTTTTTTATGATTAAAAGCCTCTGTATGTGAGTGGAATTGTGTGTCTATCATACTCTATAACTGCAACCTTTGGTCATATTTTTATTTAATGACCAAAAACAAGACAAAACTCGGTTGTAATTTGTTCATTGTTCACATTAATTAAACCAAAAGCACAACATCCCACTAAAACAGATTTTCACATTGCTTACTGACTTAGTGCGCCACTCTTACTGGCAGCTCTCTTATTAGTAACTAGAATAGGGTACTTCCCCCCCCCAAACCCTCACTGGTCCCCTTTCAAACAATGATGCAGGACCTCGCGAGGGCTCATTCAGGACTGAAGAAGGCCTACGTGCTGTAAAGTTTGCGCCAGCACATCCAGCAGGATTGCTAGCCGTCACCTCCAATTACAGAACTGAATATGGCGGCAGTGTGCGCTCTCGTGATGCATGGACTTTTTTAGCAGCAGCAATGCCACCAGCAGGCCGAGGGCATTCTGTGCTTCGAGCTGTCGAGCTGTTTTAAATATTTCAGTCAAAACAGGCCAGCAGCGCCACTCTGTGTAATAGAGGAAGTTAAAGGCCGAGTGACCTAGAAGAGAAAAAAGGCAGAGTTGTTTTTAGCTTCTGCAGGGTCATCAGTTTTTTTTTTAAGTTGTGAATTTATGGAGAGATGATCATTACCTACTGTATATTCGGCATGTGGGTTTTCTAGTTATTTGTCTACAAATAAAGGGCTACAGCTGATTTCAGTTTCCTCAGATTACTAGAAGAAAGGTATACATGGTTGTGTTTTTAAGGAAATCAAAAATGTTTAAGTATTTTTATTAATGTGCATGGTGTAACATGGTGTTTAATGTAGTTTAATGCATGGCATGCTTTTCCACTGTTTTTAATGTATTATTGTTTTATTTGTATTTATTTAATTTTTGTTTTTACAAATATACAAGCACTGCATATTAATTAATTTTTTATTTCTGGGTGATTTTTTTTCATCAGTTTTATTATTATTATTGTTGTTGTTATTATAAAGACTTTAGTATAACTGAATGTCCAGCATCCATTTAATAAAATAAAAAAATTGAGAGATTTTTTGTATTTTATTTATTTTATAATTTTGTTTTTCAATGGAGCTGCCCTAACAAACTTTGACTTTCTTTCCAGGTCGAGACATGGCGAGCACAACCCTACCAGGATACCCACCTCACGTTCCCCCCACTGGGCAGGGCAGCTACCCCACCTCTACACTTGCTGGAATGGTCCCTGGTAAGTGTAATTACTATTTTTACGAGGACGTTAATTTTAATAGAGCTCGTAATATTTTCAGCGACCAGTCCTCTGCAATTGATCATCTTCAGGAAACCCGAGGTCATGCAAAGCCAAGTTGAATTTGCACTGCTGCACCCTGAAAAATAAAACAAGGATTTGATAATACTTTTGCATTAATATTCAATTAGCATTGTCCCAAAGCTTCCTTTCATGTTTGAATACATTAGTGTAGAATGCCAGGTAACATTTTAAGAATGAGAGTTGCGAAAGAGAAGTGACACAAGCATATTGCCCATGACATTTCTGGTGATGCTAATGTTTATTAAACAGGATAATATTAATGAGAAGCATAATATTAATGAGAAAAAGATTAATGAGGAGCCGTAATCGCAGGATGGCTGCAAAGACAACAGCGGGCAGTGTGAATCTCCATCTTGACTCGTCAATAACCCGAGAAGCAGCCTCAGCTTATCGGCTGCTGAGGAGAAAATTAGCGCCTCTCAATAAGTGATCAGGGACATAAGTGCGGGATATAGGACAGTTCCTCTCAGTTCCGCTCGGGTTCCAGTGCTCATTACGCCCCTCCCTCGCTCTCCCGGACCGTTCGACGCTTTCACAGGCCATCGATAAACACAGCTTTCTCCACCCTGCCTCCAGTGCTGCAGAGCGTATCTCTTTTCCCCTCTACTTAACCTGCAGTTCAGGTTCACAGCAAACAGTTAAGGGTCACAAAACAGCGGGCGGGAAGGCCTGTAAATATTTAAATCACTATCTCTCAGAGGGACCCAACTTGAGTTTCACTGCCAGGACAGGATGCAATCTGGCAGCAAGACCGGTGCCCTCTCCCCAAACAGCGCAAACGCACACATACGTCTGTGAACATACGAACACCATCTGAGAGGTGCAGGGGAGAAGTGGGAAGAGTGTAAATGCAGTTGTACGCGGAGCCAGGGGATAACATCAGTGCTCGCAAAGTCCAAGCACAAACATGCAGTGTGCGAAAATTGGAAAACAAATATTTTACATCAAACACAGAAAGGGATTCTTCTCTCGGTCACCGTTGAGTGCCTCAGATAGATTTGAGTCTGTCTTGGGCTTCCACGGCCCACAGACATGAATAGTTTGCAGGGGCAAATTTAATTCAGTGACAGGATTCATTTGCTGGGCAAACATATCTTTACAGGTACATCAAATATGTTTTCATCAAAGATTCATTTTCATTGGTCACACAGGCTGAGAAATCCTCTTAAATCCTAGAGCCATGGGTTTTGTGTGCACTTCCATTCATCTGGCCCTCGAACGACTAAGATTTAGTGACAGACCCCAAACACTGTTAAAGCAAAAGCCATTCCTCACCAGCTTCATATAAAACCCAGCCTTTATTGTCTCATAAAAGAAAGAAACGTGGGGGACCAACAGCATTGCTCACTGACATGGACAGGGCCACTTCCTGAAAGTCGAATTCGGCCAAATAAAAAGGCCAGAGTGTGTGCGAGAACGAATCCATTGGGGAGGTTTTTTGAAGCCGGGCTTTGGTGTGGCCCGAAGAATAGAGAATCTTAAGAGCGCAACAGCAGAATCAAAGAAAAGAAACTTCAAAACCAAGCTCAGGATTAATGTAACAAATTCAGCCAAAATGGCCGAGCACCAGGGCGTAGGAAAGAGGACAGGGCGAGCCATCTGCTAGCTAGCGCTGTGAAACAATGCCAGTTCCTTTAGTTGATGTGCTGCACTAATGCCATGCAAAATTTCCAGCACGGCATTACTTTAATTCAATAATCACTTAAGCTCAGTCGACAGCATGTGTCATTACCTTATCTTAAAAGTTAATTTTTATTCGTCCCTCTTTTAAATTATAATGTAAAAAAAAAAACCTTCACATTTTTTCAGTGTACAGCAAGACTCTGGCAAAGGCAAAGCTAACATTTAAATACTCACAGTTTCAATTGTATAGACACAAAGTGTAAACTATAAGCATGTTAACATAATTTTAGTGTAAATAAATGCTTACTTGACGTTTTTGTGCACAGATTTTACAACTTCATTGTCATCACAACAATACAACTGTATTAAACGCCATAAATGCTAAAAGAAAAAGGCAAAAAAAAGAAAAGCATGTAAATAACTGAAGTGCTTTTATGAAAATGTTAATATTTTTACAATTCTTCTAAACTCGATTAAAAAATAAAAAAGTACTTCATCATAACCTTGATTTTTGCATGTTTTTTTTTTTTTGAAGGATGAATCAAAATTTCTTTTTGTGGTAATGAACATTACTCCACAAATGCTGACAGTCGAGCTCTATTTCATCCTGAACGCATGAATATGTCTTTAAGGTACACAATTTGCTTTATTGCTAACCTGTCACTTGTGTTTGATTTCAGGAAGCGACTTTACAGGAAATCCCTACTCTCACCCACAGTACACAACTTACAATGAAGCTTGGCGGTTCAGCAACCCCGCGTTATTAAGTGAGTATTAACCCTTTTTGCTTATCCCTTATGGGATTAGTCGCTTTAAAGTGGGATTAATATAATCACATTTTACAATGACATTATTTGCATACAGCTTTACTAAACTAGCTACAGTTTTATTTCTCTTTTTGATTAGCGAGGTCATAACACGCCACATCTCTAAATTAAGATGCGCGCGTAAGCCCTTCGCCAAGTGTTTTTGTGCGTGCCGAGGTTTCCAAACGTAATAGAGTAGTCTGATTATATTTTACATAAGCAAAATGATTAGGAGTGGGCGTAAGTGTTGCTCTTGCTGTGGTTTTCAAACGCTCCGCTCTTCTGTTAACTTCCAGGTTCCCCTTATTATTATAGTGCCGCATCACGGGGCTCCGCCCCTCCCACTGCTGCCACTGCCTATGACCGCCACTAGTTACCATGGCAACCCAATCAAACTGCAGGACCATGGCCGCGGCCTCCATATCGTACCAGTCTGAATGGAGTTAAGGTCAGAGGGATTGAAGCTGGCTACGCGATCTTCAGTTTCACGGGGCCGAGATCGGATTAGGAGGGTCAAGCAACAGCGGGTTTCCCCCCCAGACATCGACTATACCCCCCTCACGCAACATCAACACTAAGGCTCTCATTCTCTAAATCACTGAACAATGACTGAACTATTTCCTGAAAGACTTTGAAAGATTCTACAAAAATATATATATTATACGAGATATAAAACAAGACGAACCGTGTGAAGAAATACCAAGTGACAATTGATGTGTTGTTGTTTTTTTTGTTTTCGTTCTCTCTTTAAATCAATCAATACATTCCTTTACATACTGTATTTAGCATCACTAACAGATCACACACACACACACACACACACACACACACACACACAAGGTTGCCTGAGGCCTTTAACGTAACTTGCCCTCGTCCTACACCATTTCACTAGTGTCTTACCTCTCACGGACAGAACAGCGACGTTGCAGCTGAGCAGAAATCTGCAGTATTGCTCCATTTTCTGTCAAACAGACATGTGTAACAGTTTTAGAAGCCATCTCTGACTCGTGGTATGAAATTACCAACATGATTTAACATTTTCTGTGATACACAATCAAAATGGGGGAAAAGAAAATAGTAAAAAAAAAAGAAAAAAAAAAAGAAAAACAGGTCAGACACTGAAGAAGACGTTAACTGTTGCTGTATATGACCTGAACAGAAAACCGTATATTAAATTATTGTTTTGGTTTAGCTGATGGTTTGTGTGCGTGTGTACATTTGTGTGTCATACCTTTTCGGGATATTCCATTTTATCATGTGTAATCTCTAATATCATGATCGGTGGCGCTCTTTTCTCGTTTGCACTATTTTGCATTACTGGATTTATAAGTACAATTGAATCTTCAAAAGTTTGTCATGTTCTATTTAAGCAAAAAGGTCAAGTCGAACTGACAAAGTAACAGCAACACTGGACAAGAATACACTTGCTATATGCTAGAAACTAGTATATGGCTTTTTTGTCCTTTAGTGTTGATTCCTTTAAAAAAGAAAGAATAAAAAAAGAACCATTTTTGTATCGTGTAACTGAGACAGATTGACTCTGGCTGGCTCAGTACCAAAGTAATCATTAGCAGTCAATTGTACAACAAGTTCAACAAATGCCTTACAGCTTTTTTAATTTCATTTTTTTATGGTTTGGCTATGGTCCTGAGAGGTAGACATGCATGTAACCCTTCTGTGTGGATGAACAAACGTTTCTCCACCGAGGACAGAAATGGAAACGGTCCATACATACGCTCCTGGAAATGTAAAGTGAATGTACTTTATACCACGTTTGCCAAAGACTTAGTTTGATATTTAATATTTTATTTGCTGTATCTGTCAATAAAACAGTATTATGTTTTAATAGTAGTCAATACTGATTGTATGTGGTAATGTTGAACAACAAGGATAAGATCCATCATAGTCCCACAGCAATGTACACAAAAAAGGTGAATTCTGTTACTCAAAGGTATGTCATTTGCAACAAACTGCTGCTTTGTAGAATGATTTGTGTATAATGTGAAAACAATTCTTCTATGTATATAAGATCACCTACATTTCACCATCGCAGTATCGTACTAATTTACTGATTCCATTTGTAGATATGAGAACTGAAAGAAAAAAAAAGATTGACATTACATTTGTGTCTTCAATGTGTTGTGCTTTGCAGAGACGCACAACAAAAAGTTTGCATCGGTTGGTGGGTTTCAGATGCTATCACCACATGTGCGGCTGTTTGTATGTTTTGTTTTGGTTCACTTTTACTTAACTTGTTCATACTGTTTAAGTCTCTATGCAAATCAAGTAAAATGGTATCCTGTATTCTCCTTTACTACTGCGTTCAATTTTACCCTTCATTTTAAATGATCCCTAAATCCTGTACAGAGGATAAGCCTGTAGAAATGAACAAATACATTTCACATGCCTGGTTTCGTGGATTGTTTTTGTACTTTGAACCTGTACAATTTAATACAAGACTTCAGGCTTCTGATGCTTTTTTGCCAATATTAAGTTAAAAGTTATTTTACTACAGGAGCAGATTATTCAAAATTCATAGCATGCAAATAGAAGAAAACATCAACAAATATTACTATACATAAATGTACACACAGGACTAGTTTGAATTCAATCAATACAAAAAAAAAAAAATCTTTTTTTATGTTTTTTTTTTTTATTATTATTATTTCAGCTACCAAGTTGTCCCACTTAGAATGAAGAGATTGTTACCCACTCACTGCAATCCACATTTGTTTGTGGCTTTTGGAAACATGATCCTTACAGAATTAATTTTAAAACAAGCCAACAGCAGCAGAAACAAGAGACAATTCTCCTCTCCTTTCATTAAAATAATGCAAAATACTGTATGTATCACATAACGTAAATTTGTTACGGGCAAAAAAATATATATTAAAAAAAAATGTAACAAAAAGCGAGATGGCCTCAGCCATTACATTTATTCCACCTCTGTCCAGTTCTCTTTTTTTTGTGCATATGAGAAATAAATTTTTTGTATGTCAGCCTGTGACCGTAGTGGTGATTATTAACCCTTTCATGAAAGATTCCTTCAAGGATATGCTGAGCTGGAAGACATTTAGTGTGTAGTAACACTAGTTATGAACATATCATCATTTGTTTGTGTAGTCAGCGAAGAGCAAATAAAATTATATATTGACTATAGAATACAGAGAATTCAAATATTAAAAACTAAAAAAATAAAAGAAATACTGAAACCATATATACAATATCAATCTTATTTTAATGTGTATATAAAATGACATTTTATTACAATCGATATTATGTTTAATATAAAAAACAAAATATGCACATGAATTTAAATATACTTAAATATACAGTGTTCATTGTTTTGTTTTGTTTTTAAATTATATTTATTTAATTCAATAAATGAATTATCATTTATATCACATATATCATATATATATATATATATATATATATATATATATATATATAACATTTTATTTTAATTTAAAAAACCCTATGCATATACAATTTAACATTTTTATTTGTAAATTTATTTGACATATAATTAAATACTTTTTAAAATCAACATAATATCTGCATTGATTTTCATTCCAATGCAAGAGAATGTTTAAGGCAGAAAGAAACAGCGGGAAGCAAACATAAAAGTTGAATTGGGGAAGAATGAGAGGAAAGAGAGTCTTAGCGAGAGTGAAAGTGTAAGCAAGGAAAAGGAAAAGTGGAGTAACGGAAGCAGAGAGAAGGAGTCACAGTGAGGGTGTAAAACAGAGTGTGGACTATTTAATGATGCATTGGGTTCCCTCCGCAGCTGACTGCTGCCTGCAGCAGCTCTCCTCCTGCCCGAGCAGACAATCCTACC
>JAUMHI010000054.1:14158971-14179716 GCA_032359435.1 Enteromius unitaeniatus
CCCTTTCTCTACCCGAGGCGCTGGGACTCAGGCATCTGTGGAACACCCCATCTCAACCAGCAGGAAGTGAAACTTGAGGCTTTTTCCACCACCAGACTGAAAGCCCAGGTAGCTTGGATGGTCTTCCATAGCCGTCTCCTAGATGAAAAGATTGAGGACTCATCTGCCAAACAGTGGAGTCTATTTATTGCAGGTGTCCAATATGGAAGCACCACATGAGATCGTCTTATGGTTTATCTTCGCCATATGCAGAAGACATTACTACAGTCGACAGCATAGAGATCATCAGGAAAACAACAGCACGGGATCAAGTCGTTTATGACTTTAATGCAGTAATTTGAGAAATTGTTTTCCCAACAGTGTTCTCCATCTGATCTTGAGATCTGTCTGAACTCTAACTCCACTGGAACTTAACCAAAATCCCTTATCGCAGATCAAATGATGAGTGATCACCCACAGCCTTGCCGGTCTGAGTCTCAAGTCAGCACATTAGGCCCGGTTGAATTCTGGCTCCTCTACAGTCCACTCTGCTGGGAAAAAAAATCCCTATTTATCACACCTTACCAAACCTGATAGACAACAGCGGCATGCAAGCTGAGTGAATCTGACAAATGAAATAGAGAAACTAACCGAGAAGAAAGAAGGTGCTTAGGTAAACTGTCTTTGCTGAAGTGCGCTCCTGACTCCGGCTCACTTGCCATGTTTAAAGTTGACTTGTTTTCTTAGGTAAGGTAAAGAGCCGGCGGATGAGTGTGTCAGTACCTAAATGCGAAGCACTGAGGCCTTGAGAGCGGGGATTGCTGACGGAGGGCGCATATCAGATTGACTCTAAGTGACTGGCAAAGGGACGAATGAATAAACTGACATGGTAATTTTGGAGGGCACCAAAAATAAAGGCCCAGAAGTAAAAAACTATATAGTATTATCAGTATAGATTTGAGGTAGATGACGATTCAATATGGATGTAATTCATTGCTATAATATTTTTGCTTTAAACACACAGGATAACTTCATTTCAATTATAAATTCCATTTCTTCCATTTATTATATATTGCAGTAGACAGAAAATCTAAATTAACATTTGAGAGACATTTTATTCCCATGTGCTTTAATAATTCATGCAACAGAGGGTTACGAAAAACGAGTAGAGTCACTAGACTTCCTTCGATTTTAAGTGGTGTTACAAGGGCTACATTTCTTTAAATTCACTACACAAAGCTGAGAGGCTCATTTCTTAGCCTAATGTAAATGGAAGAAAAAAACTAAACCGAGAGGAAGATAAGGAGATGTGCAGCAGAATATAATTAATTAAATGAGACTAATTAGGAACATGAGAGCAGGTGCCAGGCTATGGGCTGACAGCACAGACAGCAAGACAACATGAGAGACAGAGAGAGAGAGAGAGAGAGAGAGAGAGAGAGAAAGAGAGAGAGGACGAGAGAGGGGGGTGGGGGGAGGGTGTACTCCGGTTAAGGGGTGTAACATGACAGGAAGAGGGACAAAACAACTTTCTGCATTTTGTCATGTGAAACCCCACAGGAATAGGTATGACAGAAACCATAGACCCCAGCACCATAGGGGTCTTTCCTTTGTTTGAGACAGATTATTTTTTTGGCAATTGGAAGTTTGCATAAGCGCAAGATTTTCCCCCCTAATTATTCCAGCATATGCTCAGCACTGGTGGCGGCATAAATTTTTCTTGCTCTCTCTCTGTCTCTCTCTCTTCTGCTGTAGCAGAGAATGGGTGAAGCATGTTTCCCCTCTGGAGAACTTAAGTGAGATTTCATATTTAAAAATCAAGATGACAAGAATTTCTTCCTTTCATGCCCACCTGTACTTACTGAAACACAGCGTGCTTCCAGCACACCTGAATATGGAGATAATCATGGTGTGATATTAATGTAATATTAAATTTAAAATAAATGATGAATTTATTTAATTTTATTCAAAATCTATTCTATTCTATGTCATGTTATGTTAGACACACACATAATATATATATACACACACACAAACACAAACACACACATATATATTGAAAATTGCCAGTATAAAAAAAATATCTTAAAATTCTTCAATATATTCTTTGCAAATTTATTTTATCCTACTATCTTTATTTATTTAGCATAATATATATATATATATATATGTTTTGCATTTCATACATGCACTTTAAAGATATTTCAAAGATATTTAGATTTTATTACTGTAAAAAAAAAAAAAAAAAGAAAATCAACCAAGTGTTTTATTATTAGTGCACATTTCATGTGTAGTAATATGTGTTATTTGTAGATGTTTATTGATTTGTGTATGATGAAGACTATTGCATTTATACTTACATAAGTCTATTTTACCTAGATGTGTAATAACGCTCTTTATTTCTCTTGACACAAAAACCATTAACAGCGCAGCACAATGTGCTATAGGTTAAAACAACAAGAAGACACGATAGCAGCAGATGTATCCCTCGCTGAGAATAACTCTAGAGAAAGCAGGTTAAAAAGTCATTTCTGCTGGAAACCAAATGAGTTCATTAAACAGACTCATCCGTTCATGTTATCTGTTTACTACAGATGAGGTTCAGCACCTCTGACCACCCTCTCCAAATAAATGTCATATTCCTCATTTTGCTGCAAAGATCAGTGAACTGCAGTTTTCATCCAGACGCAATGCATTCTCATGTCAGGCTTTGAAATGTGTTAGATATGGCATCATGGAAGAAACGGCAGAGAATATAACAGGGCCAAAGCCACCCAATTAACCCTGTGCTGCACTTCTCAGAGCGGAGAACATCTTCTCTGCGAGAGTGAGGATAGGGACGGGGCATCAGCTGATTTTAGCACAATTTACTCCCCTAACAGGTTACAAATGTGGCATGTGATGAATATAATGAGGCTTGATGTCACTTAGCCTGTGGTCATGTGTGGAATAGCAAAACACTTGCTCAGATGGAGAGAGAAATCAAAGGGAAGATTTCAGAAAGGCCTTCATTCTTCATTCTGGCAACTGTTTCATTGAGAACCTTTCTGATGAACAAAGGGTTATTTATTGTGGATAACGGTTCTTTAAAATGTTTTTCATAAATACCTTGATTTTTTTATAACAATAACTGTTCACTAAAAGGTTTTTTAGAGTATTGTAAAAATGTACTGGAAAAACCAAACAGCAAAAGAAAAATGCAATATTGTTGAACTTTGAAAAAAAAATTAAAAGAAAAAGAAAAAATATATATACTTTGAAAACTTTCAGTTTCGAGTGAGAGGCACACAGCCAAACACCAAAGTGCATTAAAAAACTTCTGTCAGTCAGGAGCAATACAACCAATAGACCAATACGTTTTTTTAGCTCTTGAAATAGCACAAGAGACCATTTGAAGAACTCGATGCTGGCATTCAGGATGCTGCCAAGAGGACAGCTCAATATTTCGTTTGTGCTCAGCTGTCAATGGGCCAAAAGTAAAGGCTGAAAGAGAAAGGCCGAGTTTTTTTTTTTTTTTTAATTATCTCCGACCCAAGCCCACTGTGCATCATCATTAGAGAAACTAAATAGCACTGGTCACTTACTCAGGTAGTGGTAAACGGCACAATTAATGGGCTGAGAGGGGAAAACTGTATTCAATTTGAAAGCCTTCTCTCCTAATCCATCTCCACTGATCACAGCCTGTGCTGAGCTACACGCTTTTACATTCAATTACAATAATCAGGTTAATTCTGAGTAAAAAGTCAACATTTTAATCAAGGACTGACAATCTATGGTTATCTAGTGCTGAGACAAAGAAGGTGATAATAAATGAAGAGACTGGGTAATGAGTTCTGTTTAAATTTGAATTAAAGTCAAAACAACCATAAGCAATAGATTTATGCAGAGTTAGAGATCAAATATTAATATCAGGATAATACAAACTGTTCCTTTTGATTAAGTACTGCCCTAAATATAATAAGCAAATATTTATGTACTGTATATTTCACAAGAAACCAAAAACAAAAAAAATTGTTATTGATGCACAAAGAGCCAACGTCAAGGCCAGACGTTTAAGAACTTTTTGAACAGGACAAACTGTATATTTTATTACTAAGTCATTTATTTAATTGAAATATAATGAATCAGTGCTTTTGCAATGCTTTAATCTTAAATGTTAGCTACGCGTACCAGGAGCACACAAACACAATTAAAAGCCTTCACCTCTTTCCACAAATAAATGAAAATACAATAAATGTAACAAAAGTTCACCCTGAGCACATCATGAGAGAGAGTTATTCCAATACATTCCAATTAAAACAATAATACGTCCAAAAGTCCATCTGTAATAGAAATGCCAACCCTTAAACTTGAATCAAAACTTTCTTAGGACTAATATTTGTTTTACCATGCGTACTGTCTTTGACTGGCCTATGCATTTTTGTTTTCAACAGTAAGTGACCCTGAAACCTGGTCCTGAATAACAAGAAAATTCACAGCGGTCTGTTTAATCAGACCAGACAGAGGTTAGAACAGCTCAGTATAAGAGATAACTACTCTTTGATTCAAACAGCCATGCAGAACCTAAAGGTAGCAGTGTCAGAAAATGTACTGTCAGGAATTTCGTATTTAAATTTGACCTTATTAGCACCAAAGGAATAAATGGAGAAGTAAGGGACTCCGGGATCACACCAGTGGGACTGTATCTGCATCTTGTCACTGCTAAACAGTAATCTGAAGACATGAAGTTTAATTCTATAGTGCACTTCTACTGTAAGTTTATTTTTAGCAAAGTCTAAACAATATTGTTAAAGAAATAGTTAACCCAAAAATGAAAATTAGTTTGTTTAAAAATGTTTATCTGCTTACCCCCAGGGCACATAGATACAAAGACGTCTCATTAGCGACTGTTTCTATGGGCCACGATACGTAAGGTCAGAACAGTCAGACATTATGGTGTATCAGAGGTAAAAAATTATATAAATACAGTTCAGTTCCTCGCACAGACCGATCGTTCTGTGTCTTGAGACCTCAATGTATCATCACAAGCCTGCAGGGTGCAATTTGGTGTCATCTGTGTTTTTGTTTTTGTTTTGGATGGGCATTATATAACTGATAGACTTCTGTCTGAGTTGAAAAAATATTCTTTGCATTCTACTAAAGTGAGCAAATAAACAACAAATTTTAACAGTATTGTTTAGACTTACAGTAGAAGTGCACTATTGAAATAAACTTCATGTCTTCAGATTACTGTTTAACTTTAACTTATCTTAACTTGTCTGGAATGTTTACGAACTCTCCCTAATACCTGCAACTAGCATTACTACCTAGTAGCAAACAATGTTTATGACTGTGATATAAACTAAAAGCTTTTGGATATTTCAGGAGGTGATAAAATCTTTTCAAACCATTTCGACAGAACAAAAAAATTGAAGTCAAGTCATTTCAGAGTGTTTTCAAATGTACAAATAAAGGGTTTGTTGAGGAAAACAATGTTTTTTTGTCTACAGGGATGTTTATAAGTATCATTGCTAGGTCTACTAGCTGCATTGCCTAACATTTCTAGCTAGTATAAACTAAACAGATATTTTAAAAAAAGTGACAAAAATGGCCTGTTTCAGCGGAATATGTGAACAAAAGCTGCTGCTTTAGTCAAGCCATTCCCAAGTGGGTTTTTCAAGTATTAAACATATTAAAAACAAAACAATACAATATTTTAACTTGTCTTGTCCACAGAAATGTTTACAAAGAAGAAGAACTAAAACCTGACTAGCATTACTAGCACGACTAGCATTACTAGCAAGTAGCAAACAATGGTAACAGCTGCGATATAAAATACAGCTATTGGATATTTCAGAAAGTGACAAAACATTTTTCACCTTGTTTTTACAGCAAATACAAACAAGACACGTTCTAGATTTACCACAGTAACAGAGACATGTAGTCAGTTTTACGCTGGAACCTATTTCCCAATAGACCTAAATATAAAACATATTCATAGACATGACACGGTAATCCGTTTATTATAAAGAAGCTACGTGTCTCTAATTAATATATGCCTTTTAATCATACTGACATTCCTCAGACTGTCAGGTTTCCTCCTTCTCATACGGTTTGTGTTAATTGCTCGGATATCGTTAGCTGTCCGAATTCCCCCGGTTCCTTGGTTTATCCTCAGGCGACCAGTGTGAGGTTTTCCCTGCCTTCTCACCACCACAGAAAAAGGCCTTCACTAGTCATCTCCTTCTCAAGCACAGCGTCCTCCACTAACACGCACCTCAGGGGCAGTCGTCAGACTCCACTGTTGATTTTCATTAATTCACAGACACTAAATTTGCCAGTTTGGGGCTCACCCTACTCCACCCCACGTGCACCTGTGCTCCAGGGCAGGTAAAGAGCAAAGCCCCTGGCAGCCGAATTAAATGAAACCGCCTGATTGCTGGAAATCACAGGCTGGGTGATAAAGCAATTAAGGTTTTCTAATTCTATCGCCAGGAAAGGGTTGGCCCGGGTCTGGGAGGTAATTAACTATATGTAATGAAATCCTTTTATTACATCTTTTTTTATTCGAGTTTTGTTTCTGACGCTGCCGGCTGTATGAGAGCAGAGGTCTGCGTGGCAGGGGTCTCTCCTGTCCTAAGTTGTCCAGCAGATGAAAACAGATCTTTAGTTAATAGGCTCTCCGTGGACAGATGAGGTCTATTAGGAGGTTAATTTGAAAATGAATGGAGGGACCGAAAGACAGAGACCACAGACAGAGACAGATCTTTCTTGCTCTCAAAATGACCATATAGGCCTACTATTCTTTTCAGAAACTGAAAATAAATAGGGAATAAAACACATGAATCTGAATCAAACTGAAGCTACTTTATATGTATAATTAAGAAAAAAAGAAATAATCATATGCTATTTGATTATTGCTAAGCTATTTTAAATGTATAATGAAAAATAAAGATATAAATATATGTGATTTCATTATTTCGAGACATATTTCATATGAAAAAATAAAAAATACTAAAGCTGTTGAATTTAAGACAATATGTTTTATTTTACTTTGCATAATCAGAGCTGGTTTTACTCTATTCTCTGTGGTTTAAGAATAGGGGGCATAAAACACTCCAAAAATACAGAAAATGCAAATGGGAATGTCTGTACGGCAACACGGGATCTGAACTTCTCCATGGAGTCATTTTAAAAAACAGCAAAGCATTGTTCAAATGCATGGCACCACCCTCCCTCCCATTTCCATTTTTTCCCACTGCCCAGAAAATATGATCCGAGTTCATTGGTGTGTGTATAATGAGGAGGTTACGGTGAGCTGAGAGAGGTCGTGTAATTCCCCGTACCGAGGGACAGGCTTTTTGGGGGAGTTGGCTGAGCACTCCTGCTCTCTGATGCATGCACTCATGTGTGCCAGCGACGACCCCTCCAAATCCAAGGTTCTTCTTAGGCATCGGCTGCATAAAACTCATACAGTCAGACTGTATCAATATCCGCTGCTATCTGCACGATTTTTCCAACCAAAAACCAGAAATAAAACTAAAATGAATAATGTATGAATTGAGAAAATCAATGCATCTGGAAAAGCATGGCCAAGGATTAAAAAAGGATAAGAATGGCTGTATATATAATAATGTCATTTTTAATTATATATTTATACATACGAACACACACACACACACACAAAAAAACAATGACAAAATATTCCTAAATATGCCTGCAATGCAGAAACATAATTCCAATAAAAATGTGTATAAAAAACAGCTTATATAGCTTATATTTTATTTATCTTATAAAAATTACATCATGCAATAAAAAAAATGCATACACATATGCATACACAATAACATTTTAAACAGATGAACAAAAATGTATACAACTAATTGCTAGATAAATTAAACTAATTTGTATTAGAAGGTCAGTTGTGCAATTTATAAAAAATACTACTAATTTCAAACATTTAAGAAATGTTTTAATTCTAGATTTGGAATGATTTTATCAAATAAAAATAGAGAAGGAATTAAGGAAAAAACTTCACAAAGTGAGGTATGCTAAGTAAACTTTCTTTAGAACAGTTTTCTGATCGCTTTCATTTCCCATTACACAAAATAACTAAATGAAAAATAATAAAAAGGCATCCTAAACTTCATTAAGTGGGCTCGGTTCATGAGAGTAACCTCTTAGATGTGGGAATAGCCTCTCCAAACTAGGGGTCACCTCCATTAGCATATCATTTGACAATATGGCCGGCTATTGTGGGAGAGCTTCCCTGAGGAGGCCTGCTCGTGCCTCCCAATAGACAAGAGGAACCACATCATTCCAGGGTTAAGTATCCCCACTTAATTATGATAAAGACACACGGCACAGTGCTATTCAGTCTCCGCGGCCTGTGTCAATACCCCGTATGGTCAATGCTCTTTTTCCTTTGACCGCCTGACCTCTTAAGAAAGCTTCATCCATCATCAAACTCCTCACCCACGATCATTGCAAATCATTACGCCCGGACACGGCTGGCCTCTGGTGGTTGTGGCTGGGACTTGGGGGGGGGGGTAATCTGCCGGGGGTGATCAATCATGCCCATGGCACTCTTACATCAGGATCTTGATGAGATCTTACTGGGCCCTAAAAGCATGGAAGAAGTGAGCCATTCAACTCAACACATGCCAACACCATTATACTTCAGCTGAAGTCATTGATCTCACATTAAACCTACTTAATCACTGCAACCTGCCAGGATGGAGTCTCAACTGTGATTTGGAATCATGATAACAAAGACTCTTCATTGTACACACTCAATGAAAATGTGCAAAATTGTGCTTGTGACTCAGGCATCTTTGTAATTGGCACTAAAAGGTTCACAGTAGCATGTTAACTACTCTGAGGTACTAATGCACACATTTTATGGGTAGAAAAGGTAGTCTTCCTTTTAACCCTTTCTGAGTGAGACAAGAGTGAGAATAACAAAAACAAACAAAAAAAAAATAAATCACCTAATCATCAAAAGAGATATTTTGAATAATGTCCTTTACTCTCTGAAATTTTTTTTTGGGATGATACCCTTTCAAACATGTACACTTTAGGAACAAATGTGTATATTTAAGATAGTAATATGCAATTTTTAGGGGTACATTAGGTACAAAGGTACCTTTTAATCCTTCGATACTTTTTTCGTAAAGTGTACAATGAAAATCAATGGGGTCCAAACCAACCCCACTGACGTTCATTGTATGGACAAAAACATTTTCCAAAATATCTTCTTCTGTGTTCCACATTTGGAAGTCATAGAGATCTGGATAGACATGCAGGTGTAAACAAAGAGTGTATATTCATATTGAGTAAAGTATTCCTTTAAAAAGACACTAAGTATCTGCTCATTTATCAAAACTGCATATTGGAGCCAAATTCGAAAGCAAGAAGGACGCCATCCTTCATCCTCTCTTCTGTCTGCGGAGGAACCCCTCCTCCCCCTCGTGCCGAAGATGTGCTCCTGACCCCGCTTGCATTGCAAAACTAGCGCAGTGCTCTAACCCGAGGGTATGTGTTGTCATGCAAGCGAGATAAGTTTATTCGGCGTGCGGCCGGCATTTGTTCCGTCAGGCGGTGTGGGCTCTGGACCCTGAGCGCTAGCAGTGGGGAGCCCAGCTCAGCACCTGCAGTGCTAGCGAGGTGGCTATGGAGATGCTTTGGCCACAACCCAAATATCTGCCTCTACCTTCTGCGCCGAGCCCAGCCTAGGGAAAGCAGGAGGCAGCAATATTGTGGAACAAATGTCCTCTAATGTGAGCCTGCTGGTCGGAGGCTCCGGTGGGGCCCGCCGCCGCACGGCCTGAATTTACCCTTCACGCAGGCCGGCCGGCAGCATGACGGAGGAGGTGCTAAAGGCAGGTTAACGCTGTGGGGACTTCCAGATGCTCCACGGCCCAGGCACTTTGGCCCAGCAACAAACAGGTGCTGACAGGAAGAGCCAGGCTCGGAGTTTAGGCATGCCAACGACTAGCGGGGGTAACTGAAGCCCTATAAATTGCCAGAATGATGTCCACTCGCTCTATTTACGTCTGCAGCGGGACAGGTTTGGAATGTACTTTTGAGACTTGAGATCAAAGTAACCATCATCTAACCTATCAGCTGAAAAAGTATCTAGTCATGAACTGACTGTAATTGAGAAAGTGGAGCGCTTTGGGATCGGAATGGTTCTTCCTTAGTTGAAAGCACTAAACCAAGTCTTTGAAGTTCATCTTTACGACTCTCGGAAGAAAAAACACAATTACAAGCACAGCTGCATACGGAGCTGTTAATGTTCGCCCTGCAAGAGACGAGCCCCTCACTGGAGGAAATGTTTTTGTTTGTCTGCTTGTGTTCCTCTGTGATTTGAGAAGATTCTGAGATAAGGAGTGCCGTCTCTCTCAGGGTTTCTAACAAAGAGGGGGCTGGATGTACTAATTTGAAGCTAAAACTGACAGCGGTGACAAAAATTAAACCATATGTGCACGTCCCCCCATTAGTGAAATAACAGTGTTTCTAGAAATAAACTGCCACAACCAGTTAATATCTACACATTTATTCATAGATCTCAGTACAGAGTTCAGCACGAGTGTTCATTACGCAAAATGTGAAACACATTTATACTTTACACAGTGAGCTTGTCTATCTATTTAAAAATAAAATAAAATAAATAGGCTGAAACACACATAGGCTAAGTGTATCATAGATGTTTTAATGCAAACCAAATTATATTCTACATTTAAAATTATTTTACATTACAAAATTACTTTCAATTTAAGTAATCCATTATTTATACATATTACTACTACTACTACAATAAAAATAATAATAATAATAATAAACAAACAAAATGATTGTTGTTACTGTTGTTGTTAACCACAATGCACAAAAAATACTACTACTACTATTATTGTAATTAGTAGTATTAACAAATGTATTAAAAAATAAAAATAAAATAATAATATTGTTGATATTGTATAGGATAAATATGCCTACATTTTCAATTATCTTAAATTCCAAACACAGAACATCCATAAACATGCTCACTATTCCTGCGCCATTACAAAGGCCAAAGCTGTGGGGAGGGTAGTGGTGAAAACTATTTGAAATAATTTTCCTGATCAGTGGCCTCACTATCAATTGGAAAGCTTCCATCTGCAATACTGTGCTCTGTAAGAGAGAGCAATATAAACTGGAGGAAGGATGTCTCGAGTGAATGGAATTTACTTTTAGTGTTCCAAAAATGACTTTCCATTTTTTATGCGATTGCTTTAATTTGTGTGCAATTAAAAGTTGCAAACGCGTGAAAACAAAGCAAGTACAGTTACAGCCAAATGCCATAAGCAAAGCAAAGAGAGAGAGAGAGAGAGAGAGAGAGAGAGATGGAGGGAGGAAGGGAGGGAGGCAAACAGCAAGAAATCAGCCCGTCTGGAAGTTTACGGATCTGCAGATCGGCGTTTCGTGTCTGGGTGGTGGACTGCTTCTGTCTCAAATGAGCAGTCTGGGGCACAGCAATGCAACAGAAGGAGCGATAACCATAGCAACGGCCTAGTCCCCAGCTGTCACGCAGGAGTGGAGATGGGTGCTGCGAGCACGGAGACCACTTAACCTCGGCCGCACTTCAACTTAGGGGAGTCAAGATGCTGTTCAAATCTTCACAGAACCCCACTTAATATGGAGACAATAAGCCCCGAGTGTAGACAAAGGATGCTTTTGAAACAGCCAATGAATAAATGAGCTATGCAAGGGCTCTTCATGTACATTAAGTGCCTTATCAGAACATTGGATGTCACCTTTCAGAGCGACGGAGAGAAAGGAACCCGAGGCTGTGCTTGGTTAAACTCTCAAAAATGTGCACATCACATGTTCATTATGATTCATGAAATCACCAACATCCTTTTATTTGTCCCAGGCGAGAATAACCTTCATTCAGACGTGCTGTAACCTATTCATTGGACGGCAATGACGGTACAGCTCATTCAGCAGCTGAGCTCGCTAAGAAATAACGGCACGTCTGCCGTGGGTATTCAATTACTGACCTGCATCCAATATGGGTAACTAGGTAACTAAGGTCAAGTAGTCCCATAATCGACAGCATGCATAATGTCAGCAAAAATAATCTTCATTCACTCATTCGTTCAAAAAAAGGGATCACTGCAAAAATATAGTAAAATTCAAAACCATATGGGAGTCACTTTCTTCACACTTTCCGAGCCTCTGAGTACTGTGAGTTCTGATTTAGACTACTATGACAGATTTATACTATTTTATATTTACAGGCAGCCATCATAAACAATCCCAAACCTTAAAAAAAAAACAGGAAGATTAAAGAGACAATTTTTCACCATACTTTCAGACTTTACTCTATTTCATACTTACAGCTGGCTGATGGGTCTTTCACACAGCTTGTCTTACACATGTTTGTGTCAGCAAAGCATGAAGCAGTTCCTAGCAGTACAAAACCGTTTTTTTTTTTTTTTATAAAGGAAATCTAAATAAAACTAAAACGTCTATATGAGCCATTCCACAGCCATGTCTTCTTTAATCTTGCCGTGTATTGAGCGAGCCATACCAGAGCCAGACATTTTTGAATCATTTCCAAAAAACACACAAGCCATTTGTTTTCCAAATGCATGTTTGCATGATTAATGCAGCGTAAACAATGCCACCAACCCAAATTCATAACATATGACTTTTTAGAGATCGCAAGGTTACGGGCACCAATTTGAATATGACACTATGATGCATAAGTATTTTGCGGCATATCATAAATAGCAATTGGTATTCATCATAATTTGTGGCTAAGCAAAGCCAGCCCCCTCCTGAGAAGGTCATCTCCATATTAATACGAGAGAACAATACTCAGATGAGTAACGATCCATTCCAAATGACAATGTTTGTTTCTAATGACCACTTCACCCAGGCCTGACTTGTGGAAACTTGCCATATTGCCGCACATCAGCAGGGTTAGTGAGGCAATCGCCTGAGCTATCGGTAGAGTCTGATAAAATGCTTTTTTAGTATTACTATTTTGCTAGTTTTGTTTCATCCACGTGTTCTCGGTTTAAACAAATACCCCCTTTCTAACCTTATTAAGGTGGAATTCTGTGGCTAAAGCCCACACAGTGCGCACGCATTAGTATTCTGTTTGGTAGAGATGAAAGCTCATGGTTCTATCAGATATTTTGCTGGGGGCTGAATACAGAGTGTCACTCCAAGACTCTCAGCCCCCAAAAGCCTCTTCAGCAGCGCTAGAGCTGCATTTCCTATCTCTTCCCAGCTCGGTGATATACTGCACACAGCACGGATAATGAATTCCACGCACATCTGTACAGAAGAGCTTTTAGGAGGAACCCGAGTTGAGGCTTTTCCTTGCACTGCCTTTCTGGCAAAGCATTTCCCTCAGACTCCTACATGTACAGAAATGCAGCTTTAAAGTATATTTGGAATCAAAAAGGGGTTTTCTTAAGTGTAGTGAGGGGGGAAAAGTGTTCTTAAAAGTCAATTTTGCATCCTTAAGTTAAGGATGCAGCTTATGCTGGACATAGCAATAAAAAATATATATTTTTAAGACGTGCTACAACAATATAATTCAAAATGAAGTTATTTTCTATCTGCTCCCTATTTAAACTAATTAGTGGTGGCCAATGTGACTACAATATGTCTAATTTTCTATTATAGCAATGATAGACATCACAGTATAGAAAGTTAGTCTGAAATGTGGCTTGTCTAAATGTGAAATCAAAGCCATACCTTATTTTACTCAAGACTGTAGCTTAAATGACTTGTAATTTAAATACAGAAATGTTGAACTCAAATTAGACATTTCAACAACTGTAATATTCAAGTATAATCAACTAAGCATATTTCAATTAATACTTTTTAGAAATGCTCAACGACATTTAGACCAAAACCAACTGATATTTATATTAAAATAACTAATATTTTTCTCTTCATACGCTACACCAAATAATAAATAGCACATGGCTTGACTAAAATTATCAGACATTATCTATATATTATACATATTGCCCAGCCAGCATGCTCTGTTAAATCATTAAGGCATTATAAACAGAAGAGACTTTCCTTAAAGCTGCTTTGAAAAATGCATATTGTGAAATTTTACTCGCCAATAAATTTTTTTCAATGTCAGAAGTAAGCTTTTAAGTAAGGTTATTACATTATAACAAATATAACAACAAAAAAAGATGCCAGAAATGTACACATGATCTAAAATGAACAAGTATAAAATACAAATAGGCTATATATTAACTTTAGTAGTTAAATATAACACACACACACACTACACTTGTTTGAACTTTCTGGTTCAAGGCTTTAAAAAATGGATCAAACACTGCGTATCATGCAGCGAATACAAAGTAAAACGTGCAGAGTATACTCACAAAACACATTTACATAATGCAAAAAACAATCGAGTGCGGCCTTCCTCTGCTCTGTTGTTTCTGTATGTGTGTGTGCATGTGTCATCTTCACAGTGACATACATTGGCGGTGACAGAGGTCAGACGGGCTGGCCTGTTGTTTTGAAAGGGAAAATGCGGCATTGTCCTGCTGTAGTCTCCTCTGGCTGGGAGGCATGCTCTAATCAGGACTCTCCCCTTTTCACTCCGGCTACAGAGGAGTGAGAGGCGGCCTGCGGTCTCTGAGGGGACCTGCCTTCACCCATCCTCTGGGACCCCTCAATGGGCTTTAGAGGCCAAATGAGGTGTAAGTCTATTAAAAAGGGGTTTGTCTGCAGATTTCAAGCCTATTGAGAGTGTTTGCCATGTCAGTCAATTCAAAAAGCATCGACTTTACCTTCAAGAGAGAAAACAAGTGGATAGACTGAATAAAGATTACAAGAACTTAAGAATTTAAATTCTTCTTGCTGAAGAATTTAAGTTGCATGCAGCCATGTAGTTAAATAGGCATAATTAAACAAACAACAACGGAATGAAAGAGCACTTCAGCAATTGTAGAGTCTGGACCATATGCCCTACAAACAGATGAAGGAAAGACAGATTAAACAGACCCTGTTTATTCATATGGAGTACCAAGATGAAGAATGGTCTCCAGCAAGCAGTGCATTTTGGAGGACGCTGTCGTCACATTCATTATATAAGAGTGCCTGTGGGTCATCATGCTTTATCTAAATCAGGTTCTAGCCCATTTTCCCCCAATACCGCCAGGCAAGAGCCATGTGTTCTCTGATTAACCTACTTCAGGTGGAGTCTTCAAGACCTGCCCTTCCAATGCGAGCTCCTTGAGAATATAGAGCTAGGGTGATCATTCTGGTTCGTGTGAGATGACAGTGAGAACAATTTGACTCTTCAGTTCGTTAAATCTCAAAGACGTGCAGTGCGCATACTTCTGACAAATGCATTTCACCAAATTTAAGCAGAATCTATGGCAAACATGCTGGCTTAGTGGGATTAAAATTCCATTTCCTTTTAATTAAGAGTCTACAGTATGCTGATAGTTGACGTCAATGTTCTCTTGGTTATTGCCTTACACTGGGACAGATGTTCTGGCCTGGAAGCTATGATAAACAACACAGCCACATCACAGTTTTTTGTCGCGAAGCATTGAAATGCACCATAAAGCGTTGACGTGCCCCCTTCCAAAGTAGACTTAAAAAACGGGTTACGTGACAAGAGGCAGCAATCTAATTTAGCCCGGGATGGACTGTCAGGGCTAATTACACGTGATTGTGAAAGTGTGCCTCAGAGCCGAAAAATTTAATTTGCTATTGATTTGCTACTTAAATGCCTCACGTCCATTCTTATCATTATTACATGGAAGCCACAATGCCAATATGCAGAGACCCAACACTTCAAAGTACAAGTCCTGGCTCAAGGTGCTTTCTTTAGCAAAAGGAAAAAAGCAACATGAAACATTGGATTCATTTCTGTATATACCTGCCCCCAGATTACGCAGTGTGTCAGACACGTGTGTGGGACAAGAAAACAAGCTTATTAATATTCATGTATATTAATTTGACTATATGCTCTGATCCTGTTTCTGGGGAATATCTCACATAAATTTAATCTCATTTAAACACAAGCTGAATACTAGATTGTTGCTATAGAATATAAGGATGCATTTAGAAAATATAATCATTTTTATACTTGTTCTATGGGAATACTGGAAACCAAAATATACAAATAAAATAAAGTTAATATCATTTATATTTAGATATACTAGCGTATATAAGTTTGGTGCCAGTGTGTATTAAACAAATTAATAATTTCATTCAGGAAGAATATATTAAATTGATCAAAAGTAACAGTAAAGACATGTTACAAAAGATTTCTATTTTTTAATACATGCTGTTCTTTTCTATAATGATCCAAAAGCTTTTAAGTGGTTGATTTTCCCAAAAAGTGAAACACTGTCCCTCTGTAGTGTATCCAAACAAGCTCAACAAGAGGACATTGGCTCAACCAATGGCATAGTGAGATCCAAAGGAAACCCATTTAAATTTTATTTTTTTCACCATATTTTGTCTGGTGAAGCCCATAGAACTGAAGTTAAAACATATTGATATTTTCCATGCTCTGAGTCTTACTAGCTTGTCGCCTGGTACTTAATTACTCTTCTTCTCTATCTTAACTTAGGAAATGTTTCTAAAAATCATTCTCAATGTTAAAGTATAGCAGTGTCCCCACCACAACTACAACGATGAAGGCATAGTGAAACGATATTGTTGAAATCATTTCCAGCTGATAAACGATATAAACATTGACAGCCAATCAGAATCAATCCTGCACCTTTAGAATTTAAAGCAGCAGACACGCTTGAGCTTATAATAAACTATAACGATATTGTTTGCTGCTGTGGACACAAATATAGACATTGCTAATTTTATAGTTATCGTGCTTGGTGTGAACAGGCTTAACTTTCCAAACTAATTGAATTTACTGGGTAATACAAGGTACATGGGTTTAGGTAAGGTAGGGATAGGTTCAAAGTTAGTACAGCACATATATGGGGAACAGGACTGTAAAATAAACTGCTACCACAGAATGTATGCTAACTATTGTCAACAATTGTGATTTGCTGGACAAGCAACATTGCTAGCTGGCAAATATTTCGTTGAGTTGAGTAGTGTTTATTGAACAGCACTGAAGGGGACACAAGCAATTGTGTGAGTGTGGATGTGATTTAGAGGAGATGAGGTAGGGTGACGCTTGGGTGGCTGTGAATTAGAATTAGTGGCATACATTGACTGGTATAAGAGTCCTGGAATGATGTTCTACCTGTTACTGAGTCTTAAAGATTTCCCTTCAACAAGAATCTACCATAGCTCCTCCTAAATCAACTAGTCAATTGTGGAAACGTCCCCACTAAAAATTCGAATTCTGCCATCATTTACTCACCCTCATGTTGTTACAAACTTGTGTGACTTTCTCTTTTCCATGGACATAAAAAAAGAAGAAGGTCGAGTAACCAAACAGTTTTGGTGCCTACTGACTTCCATTGTATGGCCAAAAACAAATATATATATATATATATATTTCACAAAATATGTTCTTTTACGCTTGATAGAAGAATATGTCATATTTGGAACAACAATTACTTTTCGGTGAACAGCCATAGGTAGACATATTATAGCTCAGTTAAAGCCCAATGATTAGAAATTGTAATAAAGGCTTTACAAGAAAGGGTTTTTTTTATATTAGTCAATAGCTAAATGAAATAACATGAAATAAACAGTACAGCATTTACTAATATTATGTTAATTTCTGCATATGCCTACGTGTACATTTTTGACATTTCAAGGTGTATAAATTAACTATGTCAATGTTATTTTATGAAATACACTACAGATAACTATTTTTTTCCCTTAAACCTTAACTTAAAAGCAATGAAAGCTGGAAATGAAAAAAAATGACGTAAAAATTAAAAAATTGTCAAAAACTAGCTAAATATGAAAACAAACACCACAAATGTGAACTGCCCCTAAAACCCTTTGAATTATACTCAGCTGGATGATTTTCTGTAAAATAACATTTGCTGTGATTCATTTGATTAGTAAATCAGCATGATATTTTAATAATTTGACAGCCCTAAATAAAAATGAATCTATGGAAAAACATTAATGATCAGTGTCAGCAAACTGATTTTTCCACCAAATTCAGGCTCAAAAGGCTAGCTCTTTTTTTGCATGCATGTCTGTCTTTGCCCCTGGAGACTGTGGCTGCAAGTGTAAAACCACTCCAGTCTTTGTAGTTGGGACTGAGGTCACCAGACCAACATTGACCTTTGCAGTCCTATTTCAGTGATGGGCATTTGTCACTCTGTGGAGGCCGATGTGTGGTAATAGATTATTGACCATCGCACAAGTCTCATCTCGCCATGCGTCCAGAGCCCCGCTGTTTTCTTTATCACCAGAACAGAAGCCTGCAGCCATGAAGAGAAGCACCTAATCCACATTTTACACTTCAAATGCCGAATTACACACATAATGCAGAGTAGCTATAACATACAGAAGACTCTGTAGAAACACGGACATTCTGTTTAGCTATAAGGTAACACTTCTTTTAGCATCACTGGACACATCTGCTTGCTACTATTTTTACCTCGCTTTCTCATTCTGGCTATGGCTTTTATACAGTATGTAAATAATATGTTTAAAATAATATTGGTCTTTAAATTCAAAATATTTAAAGTGAACCTAAGGTATACTTACATAATTCTGTATATCTTTAGTAGGATTTCAGCACTATTGCTACACAAACATTAAGCAAACATTAAGCATTAAGCAAACATTAAACTAGTTGCGCTAGTTACTAATTGTAACCAGTTGTTACAATTTAGCGGGATATTTTTATTAAGTACATGAATATGTAAAAGTATTTGTAGTATTTTTGACTAGGGAACACTGCAAACCAGTACTGGATGTTTCTAAAAAAAATGTATTCATTTAAAAAGTACTTTACATTTACATTTATTCATTTAGCAGACGCTTTTATCCAAAGCGACTTACAGGTGGGGAAAACAACAAGCAATTAGTCATACAGAGGCAAAAACAACTTAGGAAGTGCTCATAATACCGCACAACAGGCAGTCTTCAAATAAGTGCAGGCTAGAAAGGGAAAGAAAGAGTAGGGTTAATTAGGGTAGGGTTGTTGAGTGTTTGTAGATCAGATCTGTAGCTTGTATTTCTCTCTCTGTTGTTTAAAGTGATAATATAAAACTTAACTCCATATTTCCAATATTATATATCAAACATATTTGATTGTTCATTTTTTCAGCTCATTGGCATTCATTTGCTGGTTAGCTTGTCATTCACGTCTCCGCTCACTTTACACTCACGGCTATTATTGTTTTCTTTTATTTTTTTATCGCTCCATCTAATTTATTGTTCACTGCATTTCATGTCTTGTTTCACTCTGTTTTTCACAAGTTTATCAAACAACAGTTGTAAGTGAATAATCCATCACAGTGAGTATGGCTTCTCCTTCTCTTGTTGTTTGCACGTCATGCCACATGTATAGTTTATCTCTCTCTGATGGTGATCAGGGATTCACATGTGATAAATGCAGGAATATAGTTAGGCTGACAGAGAAGGTTTTAGAACTAGAGAAACGCATCCAAATTTTAACAGAGAACAGTCAGAATATGAGGGCTGTAGATACGGCTTTGGATGCAGGTAGTTCAGGCCCTAGTACCTCAAGGCTCAGTACTAGGGCCGTTACTTTTTTCGCTTTACGTGTAACCCTTGGGAGATATTATCAGGAGACATGGTGTTATATTTCACTGTTATGCTGATGATACTGATGATGAAACCCCACATGTAATACTCTAGAACACTGTCTAAGACTTGATGGCTGCTCTGTCAATTCCATCATTTATTTTTAATGCTTTATTGGGTGGTTGTTAACCAGACTACAGTTAGTTTAAAATGCAGCAGCTAGAGTCCTTACTAGAACCAGGAAGTATGAGCACATTAGCCAGGTTTTGTCAACACTACACTGGCTCCTTATCAAACATTGTATGGATTTTAAAATATTGTTAATTACTTATTAAGCCCTGAATGGCTTAGCTCCTCAGTAGTCCTCCACATCCACTGCGTTCTAAAAACTATTTTTCCTATTTACCATTAAAACTCCGGAACAATTTACCTAATACTGTTCAGGAGGCAGGCACACTCTGTCAGTTTAAATCTAGATTAAAGACACATCTCTTCACTCTGACTTACACATAACACACTAATACACATCTATTAATCAAATCCGTTAAAGGATTGTTAGGCTGCATTAATTAGATCAGCTGGAACAGGAAACATTCCCCTTAACACACGATGTACTAGTAACATCGTAATATAAGTCTGTCTCCCTCTTATTCTGTTTCTCAGTCCGTATCCAGATCAGATGGTGTATCAGCACAAGCAGATGATCTTTATCAGAGACCAGAACACCTAGATGAGCTCCGTGGACAGAATGCACACACACACACACACACACACACACACACTATAACAATCTTAAATGTGCTTAAAATTGAAACTGGAAATTAAGTGCTGGGTGTCCGGCCAGAGGAGAACTGGCCCCAACTATGCCTGGTTTCTCCCAAGGTTTTTTCTCCATTCTCTCATGGGTGGGGTTTTGGTTCCTTGCTGCTGTCGCCTCTAGCTTGCTTAGTTGGGGGCACATAATTTCTAGTCATTATCATTGTTTTGATTACAGAGACCATTGGCCTGTACTATGAAGCCGGATTAGCTGGCTAGCCAGGTAAGTTTAGGATTAGTTTGCACCAATCCTGGGTTTTAGGTACCATGAAA
>JAUMHI010000054.1:14179816-14228113 GCA_032359435.1 Enteromius unitaeniatus
AAGCCAGTTTAGTTTAATAGTAATAGGCTTTTAAATTAATATAAATATAGATAATACAGCTTAATTGCAAGTTTTTTGTTTGTTTTTGATAATGTTCAGTGCTTACAATCTGTATTGTTAAAAACGCTATATAAATAAAAGTGATTGATTGATTGATTGATTGATTGATTGGTTTTTACTAATTATGTTACTGATTAGGTTACTAATTATAGTTTTTTGAATAGCAAATATGTGATTTATTGTTTAAGATCATTTTCAACCTTTATCAGACAGAAAAACACCAAATCATCATTAATTTATTGTAGCAATATTTCAGCAATATTTTTGTCTTTAAATAATCTAACAACAAACTTTTCAAAACATCCCCACTTATGTATAATGTACGTATAAATATGGAAATCCTATCCAAATACCAATTTTATATTTTACAGCAGTGATTCATATATTAGCCTATATTAAATTATCAATTTACTATTTGCAGGACTGATTACATTTGGATTATGTCTAATCCAAAGAATAACACAAGGAACTAAGATTAAAGCAAAATGTCAATGTGTCGTGCACAATAAAATCATCTGGTTTAATTTGTGTTAAAAAATAGAGAAATTAGAAATATCCATCTAATTTCTTGCTTTATCAACTACTGTAAAGCACTTACTGTATACATACATACACACAACATGGAAGTTAGCCACCACAATTATAAAATATGCTTTTGTTGGTTGGTTGTCTGCATTTTAATCCACTCAACTGTAGCACAGCAACAGTGCTTTACGAGAACAATAACTTTGACGTGATTACTGAAAAACAGCAATTCTGAGTGCAAATCACTCCTCAGATTTTATATGTAAATAAATACAACAAACAGGAGAAAAAAAATAAACTTACAATCTAAAAGTGAGGAACAGAGCAATGAAACAGCAATGCGATTTGCTCTATGTTGTGTATTTTGTTTTGGCGCAGTCTGGAATTTTGATTATATGATAATTCATCTCTGAGCTCCAATTTACCCCCTGCCGCTCGCTTTCTATGTTGGACCATTTTGTGAACGGTCCCCCAGAATGCTAAATGAGCGACTCGTTAAAAAAAGCCTGTCTTCCAGCTAAACCACATATTTATGGACATATTTGTTAGCTTTTTGTCAACATTAAACCTTTGGGCAAATGAAGTGTCCATATGTGTTACTTTCTGCTCAAAGAAAAGTTCTGCTCAACTTTGTCTTGTTCTTTCACAATTTGGGTTTGCATTGACTTTTTAGAAGCAGACGGTATACAAGCGATTGCACATTGAAGGCTTTGACTTTGGCCTCGGCCCTCTATAAGTGATTCCCTGCATTGTAATGGGTTAGACGTGGGACCCGAGGTCTGCAATATGTCCCTCTCTAGAACACTGTATAATAACTACCCGCTGTTCTGAGTCTCCGGCCCTGTCTGTCAAACAATCTGGGGACATTTAGTGTTATTTCACCACTGCTTATTTAGCCACAGGAAGCCTATTAATGTCAGCAGGCTCCATCCTCTCTGGAAGCTATCAAAAAGAGAGCTTGTGTGCGCCATTGTTTTAATATCTGCGCACACTAAACACTGATAGGCTGATAACTTTCTGTGCAGCTCGTATTACATGCATTAAAGATTTCAAACCGATAAGACATCTAAATTGCTTCTTCAGCACCTTCAGGTGTATTTCTGGCACTATCCCAAGCATTTCTTACCCTTTAAGTGAACCGCATCCTCAACAGTGGTACGCAGGTAACAGAAGATTTTATTCTATTGGTTGATACAATCTGCTGGCACAAAACAAAACACTTTGACTGGTTGTGGCGGCAGTGCCAAAAGAAAACATCATAGAATATTAACCCTTTTTGTTGTCTGGAATCAGTAGCAGATGGTGCCGCACATTGGAGCGAGATAACAGCTGTCAATTTCAAGGTACTGCCTCTAGTGGAGCAATTTTTTTCCTTTTTGTTGCCTCATAGGGAGCTGGAGATGATTTTTTAAAACATAATAACCAAAACCGATGCACTTCCTCACCCTGATGAATTCCCACCCCTCAGATGTATCGCTGTATATACGCGTACATGTACACAATAGATAGACCGGAGGTGGTGCACTATAGGGAAAAGCCGGTAGTTGCTGCCCTAGTTGTCTTGAACACGCATACACCACGACTGTTCCCTCGAGTCGCTGACTCCTTTTAAATTAAAACTGAATCCTCCAAATAAATTCTTCATTGTGGGCTCTCAAAGCACAGGAAAGTTGCATTTCACCCAAGTGGCGGCTTGGGAATTGTCCTCCTAACCCACTCCCGTTCTTCTGATTTACATGAGAAAGGCAAGGGCTCAGAGAACTGGCCCCAGAGCTGAACCACTCCTCATTTATTCATTTCTTTACCAACATCACTCGCTTTCCATCAGGGGCTGCTGAGGAAATCATAGTAGCAATTTAGATTTGGTTTAACATACTCCCGGGGAAAGAGGACAGGGAATTGCCTCAGTGTAGCATGTCTGCTATTCCGTGCCCGTGGTATCAGTAGAAAAGGCGAGAGATCAGAGTGGCGTTCAGTCTTGGGTAAACACAGAAAAACTGCACTTTCGCTGGTTTAGTGCTAGATTAAACTCCTTAAAGTACCTCAATATCCACATAATGACTTTAAAACCAAGTGACAACGTAGTTAGGCACATTGGCTGATAGCCGATCATACATGCTACGTGGCTCAATTGCACACCTGGTTTGAGAGCGCTTCGACATGCCATAGTCAATTCTAATACAAGCTCCTGAAGCAGATATTCAATCGCAATGGCAAAGTTTCATGATCAAATGGAATGCATCAATTCAGCACTTGAAGGAAATCAATTTGGAATTGACCTCAGCTCTCTCATCATCCAGGGTGATATTCCCTCTTTATATGCCTGTCTGCTTTTGCACTCATCAGCACAGCTCAGTACAAGACTCAGGCTGACTTCAAGATCAAGCTGAATCAGTCTGGGTTACGCAATGGCTTTTTTACAAAACTCAGTGAACTGCCCTGTAATCATTTGCCTACATAGGGAACTGTCTTTTCAAACAGCATACTAACTGAAATAGAAGCTCAAAAGCGCTTTGGAAAGCTCCACATAAGCATATTCGCCCCATAAAATAGCATTACGCTTAAAAGAGAGTCAGCTCCACATTTAGTGCATTTATATACACCTGCCTCTGTAGAAACTGTACAGGGAGGAGCTAAGTTCCAGCTGCATTTTGCAGTACTGAAGTTTTTAAAATTTATATCACAATCGCATAATAAATCTGAGTCAGTTACACTGATGTTGTGTTTTGACACCAATTCATACTTTTCAGTCACGTCACCAGTTCGGAGACCTGGAGGGCAAAACGTCCATAGAACTGCAGCGTAAGAGTGTCAATTTTCCATTTGTTTCACAGCCCTGCAAATATTTAGATCACCTCTCAAAACAATAAAACAAAGGTATGTGAACAAAATGTACGTTTTGGCCATTTACAATCCATATTAAGCCCCCGCAGCAATATTTCAGTCATTAAACAGGGCACCAAAACATTGTAGAAACCCTTAAATTGCCTTAATATAGTTAAAAACCGTAATATTAAAAATATCAAATTCAGTAATTTCTGTATTAATGATGCATAATTTATATAGGAAAGCAGATGAGGCCGGATATGAATGAAATCTGCTTAATGGTTCAGTGTTTTCAGTTTTCTACAGGAAATCACTTAATGTAAAACTTTACTCGTTGCATTTATATTCTGGCTTCATCTGCTTGCCTGTACACAATATACATTATCAATAAGGTGTTTACCTTTTAATATTTGTGTTTTTCTACATTACTACTTAATGCAATCTGTGAAAAAAATAACTGGCTGTCAGTGGAGCAAAGATTTGTTTTAAGAGGGTGACGTCAGGTAAAAACTAACACAATTTTGCTTTTACATATAAAAGTCTGGAAAGCACAGTTTCTTGTGTTGAAGGTTACTGGTCTGCATGTAAGTCGCTAAAATGGATTTCAGTAAACTACAAGACGTGCCTGCAAATGTGCTTACTGACTTCAATAGAGTTAGAATGGATTATCATGTTGCTCAGCTAAAAATTATAATGTATGTTATTTTTTTTTAAATATTACGCAAAAACTATTTTAATTCTGTTTTTTAGCAATACATTTCAATAATTGAAATATAATATTTACCTCATCCTGGATTACCTTTTTTTTCTCAACTGAGCTGGTCTCATTGGATTCTGCATTGTACTTTTTAAAAGTAAACTTCTTGAAAGCTAGCTTAATTATGCTTGCATTTGAGGCATTTGTATGACTCCTTAAACATTGATTCAATGGGTTCTCAATACTTAACATTAGCTATTCTTTGCATATTTTAAGTATACCACAATTTCTTTCTTATGGGTTAATTTTATTTAAATTACACTTATACTACTGAGGTTTAGCGCTGGATTTGCCATACCAATGTTCACACTCGTTTACCAAACACTAACAGCGTGCAGTTTCTCTGGGACATTTGAACACTACTATAGTCTCATATGAGTGTACACAATTCAGGTGAGTCTTCACAAAATATTTTTTTCTTAAATGTATAAAACTTTTTAAATTAGCACCAAACTACTGAAAGCACATTTAAAAACAGCCTATGCACTTTGAAGTATTTCTATGTATTTTGAGTGTTTGAATCTGTTCACTATTAACTTGCTGAATAACCAGATAGTACAAGAGTACAATATCATATACATACATTATCATAAGCTGACCTGGGTATAAATACTCCCTACGCTGAAGAGGGCTTTAGGCTACAAATATTTATTGGCTGCATAACAATGGAAAAATCTCTCTCTCCCTCTTACTTGGACGCACAGTACAGCTTAAAAGAAAAAGCATTTCATTTACATAAAAAAGGTTTTCATTTTCATAATTAGCATACTTTACTGTTTAGTTCCTCAATACATCCTCTTTTGCTCCCCCTGTTATTTATCTTAAATGGTATCCTCCCCCAGAAAGATTAATTGAAGCTGGGATAAAACAAAATGGCTCCCAGGGGGTGGACAACTGTTTGTTATTCATGTTGGTCTGAAAACGGCAACAGTAAATCCTCTAAGTTGTTGTTAAGCTGGGGTATTACCATATGTGTGCCATTTCCACAGAGTGACAGCCCCCTTGGATCAACTGGGGACTATTGATCCTACAGCACTCCATTTCAAGTTAATTGTGCTTGAAATGAGGTGCACACTCTCGAGCATACCTTTGTTTGAAAGGTGGTTATTTATTTTTATTTGGCCGGATGTTGATATCTGGAAAACAGGAAATATTCTTTTCTCTTTTTTTTTTTTGAACCAGTGGCGGCGCTGTCAATACCTTAAATGTATCCGAAGCTGTTTGTTGCTCATCTACATGTGTAATAACATAATTGGCAAAACATGGTTATTGAGAAACAGCCACTTTCTACCAATGGCTAATTACGAAAGGAACATACCCTCAAAATGAAAAACACTGTTTATAAACTACCTCACTCATATATAGATTAAGTTAATTATGCATTTATTTGCAAACAACCGATACAACTAATTTAATTTCCCAACTTTTACGGCTCGATTCAATTTTCTGAAAGCTAATGGATATATAAAATCTTAAACAGCATTTTAGAAAAAGCATCCCCTTACTTTGCGATGCAGATAACACATTAGAAATCATTCCCCGGCCATAAGGAACAAATAAATTGCACGTAAACCAGGCATTGTGCTAAGAGGAAGATAATGTGCAGCCGTTTATTCTACAGTTTCTGGGGATTTTCCTCCTCCAGCCGAGTTAAACTTTAATTTCTGATCAAAGTATAATGTGTTTGCAGCTCAAACCCCATGCAGGTGGGTCTGGGACACCACCCAGAGACTGAAAGTCAAAGCTCTATACGCTGTATAATCTCCGTCATCATTAAGACCAAAGCCGATTAACGTATGCGCTGCATGTGAGGCTATGTACCTTTGACTCCTAACAAGGCGTACAGTAACAGGATGCAAAGAAATAAGGCAAAGTACACTCTCATTAGTTAAAAAAGGAGAGCGGGAGAGGAAAGGGAAAAAACAGGATAAGCTCAGTTACAGAGCAAACAGTGGCACTTGCTTGGATTAGAGTCCTAAGTGGCTGGCGTTTCCTAATCCCCACTGAGAGATGGTGGAGAATAGAAGGAAAATGAGAGTGGATCTAAGAAAGAGGAATGACAGAATACGACTGGCTCATACATGATGATCACAGTTCGTCCTCAGGCGTCCTGAGCCCCAAAACACACTTCATTTTCCTCAGCAATTACTGCTGCTCCTCGGGTTGGCTGAAGGTACAGAGGCCCGTAGTTGAAACTATATTACATCTAAACAAATAAAGGGGAAGTAAAAGACTACATTAAATAGACAAGCATATTGAGGTAGGATTTAATTTGCATGCTAGATTATCGGGATACTGGTGGCGAAGTGGCCTCAGGGGCGGCGCTGTTATTAATAGGATCTAGTCTCTTAAAATCCATTAAGTCAATTGAGCGGACCCATATATAATCTGATTTCAAATCCACCGTGAAAATGCTTAACCAGTAGCCTCTGCCCCAGGCTGGCCTTCTCAGCTGAATTCTGTGCCAAGCAAAACGCCTGATGCGAACCACCCGCAGAGACAAGCCCACACAGAAAAAGATTCTCATTCACCTCATAAAACTCACTAACTCAATTTTATAATTAATATTCATATTTTTATTATGAGTAATAATCATAATATTTTTTATTAATTATAAGAACATTATTGAAATTATTAGCATTAGCATTATATTCCATTTAATCAACCACAAAAAGAAGGTATAAAAAAACAACAACAGTAAGTTATGCATCATTTAATGTGTATCACAAAGGAATCAAAGGGATAGGCCTAGCTCACACAAAAAAAACTGTCACCATTTACTCACCCTCAATTCCATTGAATAGAAAGTTACTATGGATGTCAATGACTACCGGAAACTGTTTGGTTTCCAACATTCTTCATAATATCTTGTTTTGTGTTCAACAGAAAATAAAGGTTTGGAATAAGTGGAAGGTGAGTAAATGATCATAGAATTTTATTGTTTTGGTTGAACTAAAACACACAAGTGCTGGATAGTTAAGATGGACAATGACTAAAGACTTTTACGCTATCTAGAGTGAAAGGTTTAGATGTGTTAAAACTGCAGCATCTACACCTTCATTTAGTATGTGACTTATCAAAGAGGACATTTTTAGTGAATAATGGCTTAATTTCAATGTATTGCTCATATTAAGCTATTTATTTTCAGAAGAGTCAAAATATAGTGAGATGAGTCATATAGACCGCTTTTATTGTGATTTTGCCTTTTTTAATTTAATAAAACATCCTTTTCTGTTCCACAGAGATACTGGTTTTGAAAGAACATGAGGATGAATAAAAAAAAAAACAGAATTTTCCATATCGATATATAAAAAATGAATGAATAAAAATACATGGTTAGAGAGATACTGGATTTAAAACGGGCTGTGTTGTTACTGTCGGTCACATCCCAAAGGCAAGAGATGCAAAGCTGTGCGAGAGATGAACAGATCTCTCAGGGCTGTATGAAAGAAGGTGGAGTGGTTTCTGCTGGCAACTAAATCCCTGTTTGTGAGCTTGGTAAAACACACCGCTGGAGGCACTCAGTTCTATGCCCCCAGCACACACGGCCTGACATGGTCAGGGTCATGCCTGAGTGCCTCAGCCTGCCGTCCTTTTCCAGCCACTCTCCTCTCTCACAGCTGGGGTGGCAGGGGGATAGACAGCTAGAGAGCAGAGCTTCACACCGGCCAGCTGTACAGGGCAGGAGGATGCACCCGCTTTGGGGAAAATTCATGTTGTTTATAATTGGGGCCACAACCGGAGGGGGATGAAGAAAAGGGGCAATGAAAGTCAACAAGACAAGATAGTGAATATTAAAGCATTATATATTTCAGAGACTGGACCTTTTTTTAATTATAATTTTTTTATAGATATTACATAACATATTATATTATATATGTGACCCTGGACCACAAAGCAGTGACCATAAGGATACATTTTTGGAAACTGCGATTTGTACATCTTAATACATCATACAAAATCTGGAATCTGGGGGTGCAAAAAATGATATCTAAAATGACGCTCTTAGCCATGCAAATACCCATGGAACATGATCTTTATTTAATATCCTAATAATTTTTGGCACAAAAGAAAACATCAATAATTTTGTCTATTGCTACAATGTACATGTATATATTATATTATATTATATTATATTATATTATGTAGATAGATAGATAGTCTAGGTATTAGATACCAGATACCGGGATATTAGATAGATATCAGGTATTTTGTAATTTGCTTTTAATTAATATAAAACCTAAACTTTTTAGAACTGCATTTTTTCATTCATGCTCAAAAGTTTTTAAAATGTCTACCAGGTGCTTCCCCTTCCTGTGACATATTATGAACATAACAAAGCCTGTCCTAAATAACAACCACGTTCTTTTCCTATCTGAATATCATTATCAGATATTGCAAGAGCAAGGTGTGCTAACAGTTCATGCATTAACACACAAGGGAGGGACAGCGCATACCTGCATTTTAAATACAAATGCTCCCGAGTGCCATGTTGTAGCAACAGTATCTTGAAAAATAAGAGACGTTTTGTCTGCTTCTTTAAGGAAGCCCCTGTCTGACCCTCCCTCCTGACAGCTGACCGTGCTGCAGTTTGCCCATCACTGATTAATAAAATCTCCATTCTCCCGGCCGGCACCCAACCGGCACATACCTCGTCTGTGGATGTTGACAACAACATCAGTGAGTGAACCGTTCAGCGCGGATACAATAGCATTAAGTACCGAACAAGACTCAACGGTGAACACAAGGGCTGATTTCATTTGTAAAACACAGACCACAAAAAAAAAACTTAATCGGACGAGGCAATTAGCAGCGTTCTTCCTGAGGACTTTGCTTTGCCCCTAACCTTTACACAACAGTTTATGTCAAAGGATTTGTCACCTCCACTGTGAGGCCGTCTTGGCTTTTCAAAAATACATAATAGGAGGAAAGAAAGGGGAGAAAAAACTCTTCCAAGCCTCCGCTGAGGATTTGGGCACTTATATAACTCCCAATTATCAAAACTTCTCCAGGCAGCCTCACAGTCCTCTGCACTGTTTATATGACTCACAAAATATCTAATACTCAACTGTGTATAATGCCACTGTGGCCACATGACTGCAGAAAAGGCTCTTGCGCTTTCTGCCCCACTGAGTCAGGCATAATAGGTGTCTTGAAGGCTCCAGGCTCAGGCCAGCAATGCTAACAAAGCCTGGGTGGCTTGCAGGAGAGAGCATGTCTTCAAGCAACTTGCCAAAAACTCATTTTCAGGAGCACTCAGGGATTTCCTTTGGATGCTTTGGTGGTGCTACGACATGGCAGGCTTTAGATATCATGGCGCATGAGGGATCTAGGGGTGCATCGCATAGAAATGTCCCAAATAAAAGCCTTAAACCTGAAATTTAACAAAATAAAATGCTTTCTTTTTTGGATTTTTTTAAAGGACTAGTTCTCTCAGTAACAACATTTCGCTGAAAATGCACTCACCTTAATGCTAATAAGATGTAGATTTTCATCAGAAAACACGTGCGGAGAAACTTTGCATTACATCACTTGCTCTCCAGTGAATGGGTGCCGTGAGAATAAGAGCTCAAACAGCTGATAAAAGCATCACAAAAATCCATCAATTAATATCTTATAACAAAGCCAACATGAAAACAGTCAGTTCTAGCCAAAAAAAAAATGCATCCATAATAATGCTTCCTCCAATGAAAAAGTCCCTTGTTGTCCTCTCACATCAAAATCCACCGATAGACTCGTTTAGAATGATTTTAGCTTGTGAGTTTTGCACTGGAGAAAGCAATATTCAGGACAGAACCAGAAGCAATGATTTGAAGGTCAAATGTATTAATAATGACACATCACTTTTCCCATCACTAGAGTCGTGTGGATTATGTGGGATTTATTCTTTTTGTGGTTGTTTTTGTCAACTGTTTGGACTTTCATTCTGACAACACCCAATCATTGCAGAAGACTGCTAAATTTCTCCAAATCTGTTCTGATAAAAGAAACAAAATCATCTACATCTTGAAAGGCCTGAGGGTGAGTACAATTCCTTGACTTTTCCTTATAAAATATTCCTTAAAACTAAAAAAATAAATAATAAAAAATAAAGAGAAGTTTGTATTCTGTTAATCAGACAATATTTGCCCCTGTCTCTGAAGGTCAAATAACATGTTCCCTTTGGATTAAAAATATTCCGTGGAAATCAACAGGGAGAAAAACGGGCATTAGCCTCAATGGAGACCGCCCTATCACTGACCGAATCTTTCACTCTTCCTCTCTCGCTCGCTCTCTTTCCCCTTGACTTTTGCTCTCTCTCTTTAGGCCTACATTAATGTACCTGTTTACCTGATGGGTGGTCTTGAGCCTGGCTCAAATAAAGCCCCTTTCCCTGCAGATCTAAGTGTAGAGTAGCTGCTAATCCGATTTCAGGAAACAACCAAGCCGCCCTCTAGCTTCCCAGCTTATTTCTACACCGCCAGGGGGAGGAGGTGAGGCGGGGGTGTGAGGGGGGTGCATCATTCAGCAAATATTCAGAGCCAGACTTCAGGACCACCTAACCTGTGGCTTTTATTGCCGACCCCGTAATGAGGAGGGGAATATTACCTTTTCACTGCCTGTGCTTTCTTAACTACGCTCTGCCCTCGTGGGGACATTACAGTGGCCAAATATAAAGCCGGGTTTCATGAAGCCCGGGCTTATCTGGCCTCAGAAAGTATGTGAGACATGCCAGTGAACAAAGGCCCGTCTCTCTGCCAGCAAGCAGGGTGAGGGGATCTCTTTCAGTGGCCACAGATTGCCCTGTGTTCCCTTAATTGACAGACCCTGGCTGGCTGGGACAAAAATGACATGCAGCTGCCCCTGGCCCGGCCTGCACAGGTAGACCACCTTTCAACAGGGAAATTGTCTCCAATCCTCTATTTCGCATGGGGGTCCTATACCTAAGCCTGAAAATCATGGCAGAACAAAAAAATTATGACAGACAAAAAAGCAATTAAGCAGTTGTTAAAAAAAAATACAAATTAAATGAATAAAAAATTTTAATAAATAAAAAATATATTAAATAATAAAACACAAATAATTAAATTGATTCACGACTGATCAAAAAGAAAACCACAAATGAAAAAAAAATTATATGTAAAATAAATGTAAAACTGAACATAACATAAAATAATATTAGATAAAAACAAAAAAATAAAATTTAATTAAAACAAATAATAACAAATGCACAACCCACCAAAAAAGAGATTCATTTATAATCCTCAACAATGAAAAATAAAATAAAATTAAATGTAATTAATAAATTAATAAAAAAAATTGAGCCATGACTGAGCAAAAAGCACAACATTAATGTATAAACATTAAGAAATAAAAAAAACATAATAATAATACATAAAATAAGAAATAAAAGTAAAATAATCAACAAACCAAAAAATAAATAAAATGAAATTTATCGTAACAAAATATGATAAAATAATGAAATTTCTTTTTTTATGTGCATAAATAATGTGATTGTCTATAACTGACTGCATACAAGAACACAGTTGCTCAATATGAAAATGAGGAGGAGGACTGAAAGAGGTTTTCTCTGTTTGAGAAGAACAGATGCAGACTATCCGTCCTCCGGTCTCACTGTGTCGGCCCAGTTTGGGGAAAGCATGGCCTCAACTGGTCAAACATAGGCAATGCAGTTCCTTAAACACTCTTCTTTAACATACTTCAGCTTACATCAAGCCATAACATTCATGCCCAAAAATTATTTTAAATGAAACTAAAAAAATATGTTAAACCTTGGTGTGTTTGAAAATTCAATAAAAAAAATATTTTTTTACACTAGAAATGAGAACTATTTCCACACTGCTATAAATCATACATGTCTTCATGCCTTAAACAACATTAAAAGAATGTAATGTTATGATTCCATTCTAGCAGGAATCAAGCCTATCGCTGCTACTGACACATTACAGGTTTCAGTCATCTCACAGCTCCAGAACAACACATCTTCAATGTGCACTAAACAGTGAAGAGCTGAACACATCCGCAGACAGATGACACTACCTCGCGTGTGTTTCAGCACGGGCCGGTACATGTGATCACTGACATACTGTATGCGATGGCATCAGAACATGAGAGTGTCACTGCTGATCCCTGATGTACTGTCAGATGTCAACAGACCCCAGGGGCGCCTCTTTCTGCTGGGAATACCACCGACCATACGGCATCTGTCGCTGCCGCTCAAATCGCCGAGTCTCACCCACACCACGCCAGACCTGAGCTAACACACACACCACTGACGGCCAGATTTAACAAGCTCTTCAGGCTCTTCCAAACCCTTACCCATTTCGGTTTGTGCTTTTAAGATGACATTTTGTATTATAATCATCCTAACTTTCTAACATCTTTTTAAGAAGTGAAACTGGGTCAAGATGTCACACAGGAAAGATGTGTTCAAAAGTGTGTTTTCATCAGCAGTGATTTTGTATGTTGGCATTACATTTGTAAAATGGCATCTTACCAAAAGAAATCACATTTTTGTTTTAGAGTAAACAGCATTACATAGTAAACCGTATTATAAGGTATTTTAGTTTTCTATGGTCTCTTTTATGTTTTATTTTTATTATTCTATGTTTTATATTGTGTACAGTTCTTTGGCCCACTTTAATGTTTATAAATAAAGTTTGATTGATGAACATGTGAACACAATAACACTAACATTCCGTTCAAAAGTTTGCTGTTATTAAAGTTTTTTTTTAATTTTTTTTTGTTTTTAAAAAAATAACAGTCTCCTGTGCTCTTATGTTAAAGGCTGCATTTATTTGTAAAAAAAAATTGTTAAAACAATAGCACCTTGAAATATTAGTTTAAACAAAGCGTTTTCTATTTTATCATTTAAAATGTAATTCATTTCTGTCAAAGAAATAGCTTTCAAATTTTCAAAGCTAAATAGTCTTCAGTGTCACATGATCTTTAAGAAATCATTCTAATATTTTGTAATGATGCTCAAGTAACATTTATTGTTATTATTAATGTTGAAAGCAGTTATGTTGCTCAATATCTTCGTTTTATGGAAACTGTCATATCTCTTCGTAAAAACATTTTCACCTTTCAGTTTAATTTTTTTTTAGAATGCTTCGATGAAGTTCAAACGAACATTTAAATGGAATAAATATTTATTTGTATTAATTTAAAGTGTGCTTGCTAAATAAAATTATTAATTCCTTCTTATTACTGACCCAGAAATGTCAATTATGTAATGTAGATATATATTTTATAAGAAGTGCAAGTATGTATTTTCAGGACAAGGGTATTTTTCATATTTATAGGCAAGTTGTCACATTTTTAGGTTAATCGGTTTTTAGTATAATTTGATTTGTAATAGAATATAGATTTAAATTTGACATATAAATAAATATCCATACAATTTAAAAAAAATATCCAAAAATCCATCTTTAAAGATTTGTAGTTTCATGAATTGTTATTACAAACATGTTTTACCGATTCAGTTTTGTTAACAAGCCTTGAGGCTATTTATGACAATAACATTGTTCCCATTGTTATGCCCCCAACAACTTAGTCCACACAAGGGGCATGTTGTCACAAAAGGTCAATGTGTGTTCAATGAAATGAAGTTTTTTTTTAGAGCAATGCTACAAAAATAATGTTTGTAGCAGTAAACTGAGCACTGAGCAAAGCGTTCTAAAACTAAAGTTCATTCTAGAACAAATTCTCTCAATTCAAATGTTCTTTATAATATAAAGAAACAGCCCCTATGCTAATTTACCTGCAAAATGTCAAATGTTTTAGTCATGTGCATGTACTGGGGAAGGGTGAAGGTAAAGAGGCCCACACAGCAGAGGTAACTCCAGATGGAGAGACAGAGAAGAAGAGAGATAAAAGACTCTGCCTCACTGTTACCTGAGGAACACCACTGAAGTCAATAAAAGCCTTCTTGTGTCTGTCAGAGCTCTTTCACTGCTCTCTTTGACGGCCCATCACTCTAGCTCAGAGATGACCTTGATCCCACACTTACTCCACCTCCCGTAAACACTCGCTACACAGTCCCGCTCCCAGCCGCTTAACAGCCCACAAAGCTAAATAACACATGGCTTTGAATGTGAAGAGCAATTTTCTCTGGTACCCGATTGTCTACACGGACACTTTGGGTCTGGAAATTACAGCACCTTGATAAACACTCCGCAAATCAATAATTAACCATTTTACACAGTGGACAGCTGAGAAAATGTGAAGTATCTGTTGTTGCTATTGTTTGTTTGCTATTATGTTTTACTATACACTGGCTTGCAAGTCAAAAATGCTTTATTAGTTTTTTTTGTTTTTTTTTTTGTTGCTGTTATAGAAAAAGAAAATAATAAAATACGAATCTAACTCATGTCATTCCCCTGACAAAGACTTCAGTTCAAGATATTGTCTTGAGGACCACGTCTGCTTTAAAATAACTTGTTTTCTTTGCTTTTGTTCTCCAAAATGCTGAAGGAAGGCTGAGATGGAGAGGTAGAGATCTCCAGAGTGAGCAGTGGGTATAAATGACCTCTCCACCGGCTCCTGAGGAACACTCAAAGAAGCGAGTCTCGTCTCAAGCACATAAAATGTTATTGCGTGCTCAGTGGAGCTGTAACCAGGCCACCAACAATAGCCATCACCACTAAAGAGCTTTTTGGCTCCAGTGGGGAGCTAATGAAACTAAAAGAAAACAGAACTAATACTAGCGCTGGTGCCCAAAATGGCCTTGACAATTAGGAGTCAGCTTGACTCAGAAATGTTGCAGGGAAAATGCCTCTTAGTAGGAAAAAGATGACAAATTTGCAACCCAACTGATATATTTACGCTTTTGAAATACAACATCTGACATGTTTCCAACATCAAACAAAATTAGAATAGATTTTTGGTGTGTAAAATAAGTACATTTGGAACCTTAAAACATTTCATGTATATGTTTTTGGATTTGGAACTGCATCCATATTAACAGTAGCAACTCATATGCAATCTTATATTTCCAAAATATTTTTGGATACGGCTTGGATTAGACATTTTGAGGAATAATGAAAAATACCAGCTGCTGCTTTTGCAAATTAATAATTAATATTTTAAAATACAATTCCACTGAGATGTTTGATAGCTCAGTTAATCAAATATAGACATATGTACTTTATATCGGTACATCACTGCAAATGTATTTCCTGATATCAACTCTTAATGGCTTCCTCATTACAGCAAACCTCACACATAAAACATCAATCGTATATTTGTAGACAAAATCTTAAAATGTCTTGCATATTAATATGCATTGCATTTTAATACTCAAATTTCAACGCTATAGCTATCTTCTAAAGGGCACAAAACATTGAGCATCAACAGCGAACCTATATCATGCATTAAAAAACAAATATAGATTCAATGTGCTAGGCTGGCATGACAATTTTCACACAAGAGGTTAAAACACAGCAAGTGTTTCACACTTCTCGATTACTCTCTAAAAGCACTCCAGGTTTTGAGTTATAAGCAATATACAGACAGGTCATTTAGGCTACACTGAGCTATGTCCAAACTCATAGATGTAAACATCCAAAAATCATAATTTAAAATTGATTCCTCAAAGAATAAAGCTTTAATGCCTCAAATTTATGAGCAGAGAGTGAAATACAGTTCTATCATCGCCTTTACATAAAAACCATGAAGTATAGCAACTCATCCACAGCATATTTAAGTTTAAGTGCACCACGATACAACAAGCATCCACACACTCAAGCGTTACAGAGCATTATTGCTATGCTCATCGCTGTAATTTCCCAACTGCTGGCCACTGATTGCCTTTCAGCCCAGAGGTGAATATTACATGCTCACTTAGCACCTGAGATCAGACAGGCCTCCGTTGTGTCTTCCCCTCCACTGGGTACTTGGCACAGCAAAACTCTGTGAACATAGTACAAACTACACCTCATCCACCTCAGACAACCACATCTGTGATCAGGGCAGATAAACATGTATATTCGTGCAGGATGTCTGGGTGTAGATGTGTGCATTATGCGATGCAACACTCACATTTCAACTTTATTTAAAATTATTATTAAATTTAATTTCAGAGCTTTTATAGAATTTTCTTTTTTTAACAATAATAATTTACTCTATCGTTCAAAATTTTGGGATAAGAGTTTGTATTTTGATTCACCAAGGATGCATTAAATTGATCAGTAAAGATCAGTTTTAATCAAAATATTTCTTCTGAACTTTCTATTCAACTTTGAATTTCAAGGAGGGAAAGTATCACAGTTTTCACAAAAATAATAAGCAAAACAATCTTTTACAACATTGATAATAATATAAAATGAAATAAAATGTGTTTAAACACAAAATAATTATATTTGAATGATTTCTGAAGGATTATGTGACACTGAAGACAATGACTGTTGGAGTGTAGCAGGAATAAACTACATTTAAAATATATTATATATATAAAATATATATTTCAAAACGTAGGCATAATATTTCAGAATTATTGTTTTACTATTAAATAAATGCATCCTTGTTGAGCATAGAAGACTTATTTAAAAAGTGTTTTTAAAAATATACTGACTGCAAGCTAATCAAATTAATCACATATATTAGCATTTATTGAGAAAATATGTCTAAAATAATTGTATTATTGTAACAGAATAAATGATTGAAGATATACGTTTGTGTGTTATAGGTTTTTATACTATATAATTAAATTCTGGTTAAAAAAATAATAATCTTATTTGGTTTATGTCCAACACTACAACACTTACAATACTTAAAACTCTTCTCAAGATTCCTGTAATGTTATTTATCAAGTACTAACAAAAATATTGTAGTCAATTACCAAATAATTGTGTGCATTTCTTGATCACATTGTTTTCAAATAATATCACACTAAATTGACAACCCAATATGTAACTGATCCCTTTAACCATATATTTTGAAACGGGCACAAAAGAAGACCAATATTAAGATTTCCATTTGTGTCATTTAACTCCAGGACAAATAAGAGCAACAATCACTTCACGTTCAGTGTGAATTGAATGCATTAGAACGCAGTCAATGTGGCTGAGAGGTGTTTTGTGTATTCACAAGCAGCGGAGGACTTAACCCTGCTATAGAGGGGTGAGAATACAATAGCTAAGGCACCAGGGGTCTGAAACTATACACTTTAATAAAGTCACCAACGGCTAAATGAGGAGCTGCTATCGCACTCACGTTACCAACAACAAGGGCCGCACTATGCCTCAAGGGGTTTTGTTTTCCACAAATATGCTAAGCTAATGCAGACCCAAAAACACAGAAACCTGATCACAACTCAAGGCTAAGGTTGTTCGGGTTTTAGCTGGTGTAAAGGGGTTTTGTACAAGCAACACCAAGAGCTTAGTTGTGGACCGAAGTTGTGGAACTTGAGCTTTTAAAAAAAAATATATCTCAGCATGCTAAAACACGAAACAAAGCAAGCCGCCTGGCTCTGCTCTTAGCTCTGCATCGATGGCCTTCTTGCTCCGCGTTGGCGCTGGGCGGCACGCTACCTGATGGCTATCCCCAGGCCTGTGTTTGAGCGCTAAATAAATTGTTATCTAGTGTGGTTTTTGTCATTTCTGGTTTGGTGCCAGGAACATCCCTCCCAGCCACCTGTCTTTAGATAGAGAAAGAGAGAGAGAGAGCGAGAGAGTGAGAGAAAGAGCAGGGTGAGGGAGAGAGGCAAACTTTGGAGAGACTCTCTTCTGGGCCTCCCATTTGGACACAGGAGAGGTCGTAACCTCCCTCTTTATTTTTCCCAAGGCTGTTGGGCTAATGAAGTAACAACAAACTGGGCCGGCGGCTAATTTGGAGTGGCATTTCCTGGCCCCTCTTGGCCCACGGAGATGTGTTTCATTTTCTCTTATCAGTGCTTCAGTCATGTGGCTTTCCGCATGGACGCCCCTGTCTCCCCCCATCGCTGGCCTAATGGAAACTTCGTTAATGTCATTAATCTGCCGACTAGGACATGCACTAAACACACATCAGCCTGTTTGTACCAGAAAACACCAGAGGGCTGTTTAGACGTGAGCTTCTCGCAGAGAAATGACAATACGAGAATTTCATCATCTTTATTTGTTTGTGCAGCAGCCATTTTGGGAGACAAGTGGGTTCACGAGTCAAGTTTGGTGCCCTACAGTTCAACCTAAGAAAAAAAACATCAGATAAGATAAAATACTATTACATAGAAACACCTATTTAGTATAATTTACTAATTCCCTCAGATGTTAAATTCTTTTAAAGAATTCCAGCCGAAACCAACCCTGGTAGAAAGTAATACATTTAAAATACATTTACTTCACACAAAATATAGTTAAAATATATTCAAATATTTACTGACAGATAACTCTGTTTGATAACAGACAGATAACTATTTGGTGTACTTCTTGTGCAAAATGCCCATTTCTTAATATTAAATCAATGTGTCTCTTTTGATGAGAATTCTATGATCTTTGAATAATATAGGTGTTCAAATCAAAATATTTAAAGTGTATCTGAAGTAGGCTTGCAATAGTTTCACTTTAGCATAATCAAATATAAATATCTTTAATTGGATGTCAGTGCTACTCTCGCACAATTAAAGAGCATCAAGTACAAAATTAATTGTTCAGACTTTACCAGACTATTACTAGTTTAGTATACTAAAAGTACAATAAAAGGGCAATTTATTAATTACATAAAGTACTCAAGCTTTTAACATGACAATTCTTAACCTTTCATTTGGCAGAATATTTGTGAAATTCTGTAATCTTCTATCCACAAAAATTCACCAAAAAACGTCACTGTCATGTTATCTCCAAACGTTTAGGACTGACTGACTTCAGTGGAATTCAAAACAAGGAATTGTTTTTAGGAATATTTTGGTTGCACAATGAAGTTCAACGGGTCCAAAACAGACACTGGACCCCACCGGTTTTTACTGATTTGCAAAACAATGTTAAAAATCACTTTAAGTAATAACTTATTTTGTGATCCACCAAATAAAGAAAGCCACATAGCAACATGAGTGCAAGTTTGTAATGCAGTAACTTAAATTTTTGGGTGAACTACCCCTTTAACTATAGCTTCAGATTCATCTCGGTCCGAGTACTTCACTGTCATTCCCGATGCACACAAAGAGAGACGCTTCCTCCCCTGGTCACATTAAAACAGAGGGCTCGCTTAATGCCACCTTAATGACGAGTCAGGTGACTCACGGAGGCCGCTCTAATTAAGAGGCTTCATTCACACATTCCCTCAACTCCATGAATGGACACTCTAAGACTGACATGTCATATAGTTCCATTCATCGCAAGCGAAAACACAAGGGGGAGCAGAGCTCAGCTGGGAGGGATGGGTAACCGAGGGGACATTTTCTTTTGTGTGGCTCTAAGCTTCTGGGGCCAAATGCCAGCGGGCTAACCCCTGCACTGGCTGCCCATGTGTTTCTCCTTCCTCCCAAACGGAGTAATTAGGAAGATCTTAATGGGTTTCCAGGTTTATTAGTGGCCAAGAAAAGCTTCAAATGTCACTTTAATTAAAGGGGATTCCACAGACAGCTTGTGTGGCAATGTCAACCGCTCAAAAAAATCCTTGTTTGGGCAGGAGGAGTAAAACGGCCAAGTCTTGAATGCACACAAAGAAACGTGAAGTTCTAAATGGCAGCTGTCTAGACGTGTGGTCAGAGACAAAATAGATCATTTGACCTCGACCAAACATTAAACTGACAGCGGTTATCTGCTTTTAAACGCCACACATGCGTATACAAGTCCCTTCCTTTCATATCAGCGGCGGCAATCCGACTCCCCAAAAACCGTCCCATTGAAAGCGCACCCTCCCAAATTTTTTGGGGGGATGAATTTATTCCTGGCATATCCTATGCTCGTTCATGCAGGATATAAAATCCTAGATTATTTCTTGCTTGGTTAACCTGCATCCGGTCGCCTCGTTCACAAAACCACTCTAATGTTGCCATTAGTTATGCTTCTATGGTGGCCAAAAGATGAATCCTGAGGTCTCCACATTCAATAAATGTGTACATGAATGGTGGAGGAAGATAAAATATATCTCCAAGATAGAGAAGGGGCCAGTTCATTGCTGGAACGTCAGAGGGGGAGATAATTAATCAATATGAAAATGACATGGGCTCCACTGAAAATCTGAAGCATGTAAATGCCTTTTTTGATCTGCCTTTTTCACCTTGAGGAAGCTTCAATATTAATCATCTTTGAGAAAAACAACAGAAATAGCAACACTCTGACACAAGAATAGGTTTTTTATTTTTACATTAAAATAAATTAAATAATTTTTTATTCATTTGAATTATTATTTAATTATCTGAATAAAGCCCACCCAAGCACACAAAAAAAAAGGTGCGTAAAACAATTTTATTTAGAAATTGCTAGTAAATGTATTACAAAAACAAACAGCAAGTAATTATATGAATTCTCAAGTTGAGTTTTATTCACAATTCTATACAGTATATTCCAGATACAAGTGAAAAAATAACCTTTAAAAATATACAGAATGTTATATGTACCCGTAACACAAGCACTGCAAGTAAAACAGAAATTGTAAAGGTTAGTGTCAATAAACGTGAGGCTAAAACAACTACACCTCTTAAAACAGCTTGCAGACAAACACACTTTAACTTTTTGTGGAAGGGGGAAGCTCAGTAAGTTCAACAAGTAACTAGTGTTGTCTCACAAAGACAACATTTTAGCATTTTATAGCACAGGTGTGGAATTGTACAAACCAGAAGCCTGGAAAGGCAATCTGTTAATTAGCCGTGGAAAAAGACAGGAACGTGTAATCACTTTTTTCATGATTATTATTATTATTATTATTTTGTGCAAATCTAAAACAACAGGGCACTTTACTTCACTCTAACTTCAAACCACCCCAAAGACACAGCATTAAAATAATTAATACATTCTATATTTGGATGATAAAATCCACTGCATCTTTAATTAATTATGGGAGTTAGAATAAAATGATTAAGTAATATACTCTTTAGCATCTTTACTATTTTCTGACATTTAGTAGTAAAAAATTAATGAATCAATATTCAGAGCTTCACAATGAGTGAAAGACAAAAATACAAAAAAGACAAACTACTACAGTTGTGTTATTTGAAAATGAAAATGGTGGGTTTAGAGTAGAAAGCACCCTGCAATGTTTTTTGCACAAAAGCGCAGAGCCCAGAGACTACCGCCCGTATTTCATGCTGCGAATTGCATCTGGTGGCAGCAAAGCGAAACAGCAAGCTTTATTTTCTTCAGACAGTAATGCTAGCGTACCTTTGGCACAGAAAGTCAGCGTCTCTCATAGCTCACTCGGGGCAACTCAGTCAATGGAACAAAGTTAGAAGAATGGAATACAGTCTCTGAACAAAACACACATATTGGCGAGAGAGCGGGCAGACCGGGGCTGGAATTCCACTCGCAGTGCAAGATGAGCAATATGGTGACAGGCAAGAGTGCAGGCACAGGGCCCTTACGCTGAAGCCAAGCATATTTTCGTCCTGAAATAACCTTTATTTTTATAAGCAAGACCATCTTTACAGAGGGCAAGTGAACCCTGTAACCACCTGTGCATCCAACTGCAAAGGTCTGGCTGAGCTTAATCTAATTGCGAATGGTGTATTTTGCTGTGCACGTCTTGTGCTGAAAAAAAAAGTGCAGCATTTACAATGACAATAAACAAAGGAGCAAAAAATCAAATCCAATTATGGCAACTCTAACTACTCAAACTGTGCAGAGATAGCCATGAGCTATTAATAAAGTAACTGTTAAAGTGTCAATAATAGTTGTAACAATGAAATCTTTGTCAATATCTTATTGAAGTGAAAAAAATGTTCCCAACAGAAATCAAATGCTAAAATGTACAAAAGTCTAATTAGGAATATCACACAACAAAGTGTGGAAGCCCAATTTTGTAAAATAAAGTTCAAAGTAAAAAATAAAGTCACTTTGAGATGAATAAGGCAACAGTTACCGTAAATAGCTGCAATGAGTCTATAAATGTTAAAACTGCATTCAGAAGAAATAACTTTGCAATTGTGAGATATATAACTACAATTGTGATTTAAACTCACACTAAATGAACTCACAGGTTGCAATTGTAATAGTCACAATTGTGATATAAGGTAGCATTGACAAAACATAGTCTTAATTCAGAGTCAAAGAAAAATGGAAAAGAAATAAAGCTGCAATTATGGGACATGAAGTTTCAATTAGTAAAAATAAAATTGTAATTAAATGTAGTAAAGTTGCAGTTGCAATTTAATTTGAACACATTTTCATTAAATAATTTAGCAACTTTGAGAAAATTCAGTTTCCGTAACATACACACACACACGCACACACACATACATATATATATATATATAACCTTTTCAGTACCCAGGTATGAAAACAGGGATGCAGAGGGATGATTTTAATTCCACAGCTACATTTTCATGAGGGAACTATCCCAAAGTGTCACATAATTCATTCTTATGTCCTTAGATTTGAAAATACAGAGTGATGGCAGAACCTTTGTGTGTTAATAAATGCAGATGAAGGTTAAGTTGTTGGCTCAAAATGCATTTGCACCTTTATTTACGGATTCTCTCCAGTGGCACAGACATCATGTTTTGACGCGGCTCTAATGTCAAGATAAGATGAAGAATCACTTCAAGGTGCTCTCTGACACAAGATAAATGGCAGTTGACCTGAAGACACCAGGAGGTGAGGAGCCTTGTGGCACTGTTGTGGTGCTGCTCTAGAAACATTTCCTGTTTGTCTTGAGAGACACCACACCTTTGGGCCATTTTAGACACAGGTATTTTTATCTATGAAAACTCGGAGGTAAGGGTGAATGAATGAGCCTGCCTGTCCACGCAAATAGCTTAAACCTATTGAATCTTACTTTTGCCACAACTGAAAAATCACAACATAAAATGCAACATTAAAGTCAAGTTGTTGGTTTCCGTCGTTGCATAAATAAAGTATAATGTTAAAACTTGTCACAAATATCTCATAATTAATTAATTCTAAGAAAAAAAGATCTCTCACTTTTCAAATTTTGGTTTTGGTGACAAAAACAACATCTCTTCTCGAAACCAAATCTGAAGGAGAAAAACTGTATACGCTCAGAGTTACTCAACTGCATGAACGCATGCCCAATTCTGCTACATTATTCTCTGAGCCGCGTAAATGATCAAACCTGATGACAGTCTCAGTCTGAGGAAGAGACAGAGCCTACAAAAGGGAAAGTGACAGGCCCTTCTACAACAGATGTTTCTACCGAGGGGAGTCTACTCTCCACTGAGCAGTCTCACACATGAGAGACACCCAAAAGCTCTGGAAACAGTCCTGAAAATGTATGTTCACTGGTAAAAACGCTTTCCCCCCCATACGGACTACCCACCATTGAATATTCCAGACTTGTTCAAAAACACAGAGGGGTATTAACACATAAAAAGCAAAGTGCTGTTGCCAAAGTTTGTACAAAAGGCAAGAAAGAAACCACTGAAGAGCAATCTTAAAGGGATAGTTCACCCAAAAAAGACATTTCTGCCATCATTTACCCACTCTCATGTCATTCCAAAGCCGTATGACTTTCTTTCTTACATGGAAAACTAAAGATGATACTTAGAAATCATTTTTTTTCCCCCTCAGGAGCAGACATGGTCACCACATTCTTTCTTTATATAAAAAAGAGAAGCTTGAACATTCTTCTAAATCACTCCTTTTGTGTTTCCCGTGCAAAAGAAATACTTAAAGGTTTGCCTTGACATGAGTTGAGTAAATAATCACAGAATTCTCACTTTTGGTTGAGCTATACCTTTAAATCCTACCACACATTGCGTTTGCCTCTATTGATCCACAATCCAGAGAAGAGCCACACTATTGACGGAAAACAAAACACGTTAGAAAGGCCATTTGTCAGAAATGTTGCTCTCCAGATCTATCATGAAAAGAAAAATTTTCCCACTGTAAATGATAACACACGTCTGTTCTTCATTTCCAACAGATCAATGTTAATATGCAGGGGGTCCTGAAGATGGATTGCGGACACGCTTTAACCAGTTAAGTGCCGAGGTCACATCACAGGCGAGCTTGATAAGAAGTATGAGCCAGAAACAAGGTCTTCATTTGATATGAAGTACTTCATACATCATAAGCCATAAGATCAGTCATATACAGATGCTGAAGCATGCATATACACTGCATGCTCAATTCCAGCGGAGGTTTTCAAAAGAGGAGAGACGAGCTCATTGTAGGACAAGCTGACCTTTTTAATGATTTATATCCGATAACTACTATAAGCTTGTTCACTACAAAACTGCCATTAATAGGATAATTTCATATGAAACCAAACATGGTGATAAAAGGAAAGCTACTTAATAAAACAGAAAATATGCTGCTTTGCACATGCTACATGGTAGTGACTTAACTAATTAACTAATAAAAATGAATTCAGAAACAGCTAATTCAGACATGCTCATTCACCAAGCTCAGGGGTTTATTCAAGCATTTCAAATCATCTACAATAGACAACGTCCACTGCACAAAACCACATTATGCCTCTTGTTCGCAACGGGTCTTAGGGAGCAGTGGCCAGTCTGGTGCCTATTTCCTTGAGACAGGATCTAAGCAGGAGCCAGACGGGAAGGCAAGCATTGCCTTGCAGGAGTCCGGATAAGCCAGCTCTGATGGCTTGATACAGCTCCAGACCCCCAAGCCTGATACCCTGGCCACAGAAGCTGGTCTAAATAATGTTTGCCATGCCTGCAGAATGCATGCTACTGTTTGACATTGAGCTTCCTGCTACTAGTCTTTCATAAAGATAAGAGTCAGAGATCACCACCAGGCAACAAACAACTGAAAATGCACAAAAATAATTAACAATGCTTTTTATTAGTATTAGTATTATTATTAAATAAATACAATGAAATGTAGTTTAAATAGTATACATGGTCTCAGAATATAGCAAAGTTAAGTAAAAAATTGTTTGTTTTTGAACTTAAAATTAACTATAAACTGCATGCGTTTCTAAAACATATATTTACAAAAAAAATTCAATTCTTTTCCTCTCATAAGTGATGATGGAAAACACAGCTTCATGCAGTATGACTGCGTGATTAAATTCTATTCATTTATTTCACCATTTGAGGTTTAGGAGGCAAATAGTGAAAGCTTCAAAAAGCTCATTAATAAAACTCGGTGGCTTCAATTACACAATAGATTTGTTCAATTTTTAACGATATCTGTGAGACGAAAACAAAAATCTGTTGATTTGATTTTGGCACTTGGGTAATTCAATTCAGATCATCTAATATATAATAATACACATTCACTTCAAAGTATAATAAAGTTAATAAAAAATGTGAAATCGCTGTACCTGAACTGTGAATCAAACATTAATAAAATAATTAGAGATGTGTTCCGACAGACAGCTTCTGGTATTATTGTCTAAAGTTGGGGAAAAGGTAATTAATTTGGCAGTAAATTTATTCGCACCGTGTTTGGCTCCTCTAACGAAGGAGAGGAAATTGCAAAGCGGAGATCAAGTCTTCCTCCATTGTGTCTGATCAAATGGAAATCTTTCTCTTTTAACACAATATGCACATTGTGTATCCTGGCCTTCCATTGCTGAATGACATGCTTGAGCATACCAGTAACTATGAGTGAAAAGCTTTTAATTACTTTTTAATGTTTTAAATGCTAAATGTTTTAGATGTAGTTATTCATTTATAACAGCCAGATGAAATAGTAAAAGTATAAAATATATATACAAAAAAAAAACCTGATCTGTGTATTTTTAGGAAAACAAAATGAAATAGATTTATACTGATATACAATAAAATACACAATAATATATGCTTTATCAAAAGACACTGCCATCAAAGAAAACTTCTCTGTGCAAACTACCAAATGAATCTTTTTAAAACAGAGTGAAATTAGTTTTAGAGATTAACCTAAATTAATTTCCACAGTACAGCTGTACGTTCTTGATTTCTCATCTGGTATCTGAACACACGGAGCAACAACCAGGTGTGTTTAACAAACAACAGAGCCGTTCAGAACATTTTAACATATGTAAGTGCATTGTGTTTCCTACAGTATGTTAAAGCTCTGTTACGGGATGTGCTTCATGACACAGTGGTCCCTCCAGGTTCAGCACAGGGTCTCTGTGGCCCACCTTGAGCTCAAGGGTCCAGGAACGCTGGCAGATGGGACACATCGTGCCTTCAACTGGAAAATAGTTCTCTTGTGTCAGCAACGGTAAATAAGAGAATACAAGGCAAGACTAGGCCAACTATAACAGTGGCTCTGGTAAAAGTATAAAAGTTCAACAAAATGTTTTATCGTTTGCAAAATTTAATCGTTTCGTATATCCATAACACCATTTTCATATTAAAAGAAAATAAATAATATAATTTAAAATAAATTATATCCATTCATTTTCGTATTTACGAAAATGAGTGAACTGTATTGTATCAAATAATTTATTTTCCGTAGGAAAATATTTGCTGAAACCCAAAAAGCTAAACAGTAGGCTACTTCTAGAAGTGATACAAAACGAACATGCAGAAACTAGAAATTAACAATTAAAAACAAAAACTCCATAAGTACTAAACGTAAAATGAGTTTTTTTCCTCAACGGTATTACGTTTCCAGATTTATAAACTGCTTCGTTCCTGTCAAAGTCAGAAGTGTATCATGACTCAATGCAGCCACCTAGTGTTCATACCGCGAATATCACCCAACATTCTCAAATCTCCAAATCTATATCACAGTTCAGCCAACAGACTAAAATAAAAACACCCTGATAGCTGCCGGGTAACAGCAGACCACAATGAAACTACGTTTTAAATAAAACATTAACCGTTAACAAATTTTCATTACAGGTCAGGAAATATCTTAAATCCAAGTTGTTTATTTATATTTCATATTGTATGTTACCATTTACATTTTTACTGTTTTATGAACTGCCATTGTGACAACTTACCCCATGTGTAGTAAAAAATAGCCTTCCTAAAGGTACAATAAATAAGAGTCAAAGATAACTTCATTTGAATATCCTTAAACCATTACAAAACACAAATGTACTGCTTTAATTCACCTCTAGAATATATATCCAACATTATGATCTTACCTTATAGCCTTGTTTTTTCTATGAATAAGTCATGTGCATTTATAAATAAGAATGCATATTATCTGATACATATTAAAAGCTACTTTCCATCCAATGAGGCTTTGTTGTTTTCAACTTCATTAACAAGTCTAGAATAAAAAAACAGCTGATATATTTCTTAAAATATATCAGCGGTTTATATATGAATAAGGAAGTTTTTTTCATGCATTCAGTTTGTAAAACAATTCTACATGCCACTGACCCAAGAGGGTTAAATAGTCAAGCCAACATGAGACGTCTTCCCCTAGACTCATTATCAGCCTCATGTACTGTATTTCCCGTACTAATAATGAAACAGTGCAGCTGGATAAAACACACACGCGTGATGAAGCATTAATTATGCAGCGCTAAACATCTATGAAACCAATTTGTAATCAGGAGGCGTGACAGCATACACTAGCGTAATAACACTGGAGCTCTCTTTACCCCTTATATGTGTGCTAACAGATGCTGACGTATGTGAGGAAGGATCTTATAAAAAATATCAGTAAAACACCACAGAGAGAAGCTATTAGAGATCAATTTTCTAATATTCTTTTAAGGTATATTGATAAGTGGCACCCTTTGACTCCGTTTTACAGGTAAACTAACTAGTTCAGTGCATTATTTGCATACATTTGTCAATTCACATAAAAACACCTTACTTTCAAGTGAGAAAACCGTAGCATTTTGACCTAAAGACTGAAATAAAAATAATTTAAAAAATTAAATATTTAAAAAAATTAATAACATTTAAATTATTATATAGTAGGTTTTAATGCCAGCAATATAAGCACATATAAATGAAAAACTATTCATAATAGTTTATGCACAACAATGATGATGACTATAATATAATTATTACTATTATTACAGTAGTAGTTATGGTGGGGTAAAATAAAATTGGTGTGCATCTGTAAATAAAATATTTATAACGTATAGGTTTATTTTAAAATGTGTGTTTATATAAAATATTGTTTTAATATTAGTTATATAAAATATGTAGTATTTTTTATCATTATCAGGCCTAGTATTACATAAAAAAGCATTTAGCTCAGACAGTTCAATCTAAAATTACTCAGTATCATTATACAAAATATTGTTCAATCTCTACTTGCAATTACTTGAGAAAAAATGTTTGCTATGGGTGATTTACTTTCTTATTGGTCTTTGTTTGTGAATGAGAAGATGACAGCAAACGTTCTGTTAAAATATCTCATAACTACAACAGCAATCATAATCCAATACAGTCAACTTTAAAAGCTGAAAACAAGACATCATCATGTCACATTAAACATTTGAACACCAAACGGAAAGCTGCACTATGGCACAGCTCTATACTCTGAATGCGAAAAATCTGTACAGCATAATAGGAAATAAAGAGACTATAACGCGTTTGCTCGGCTCTGTAAACGCAATCAAAACAGTGACACGAGGGTGTGTTTACATTAAAGCGGACGTGACGTCAAAGGTTTTGAACCTCAGCGACCGCGCGCAGGGCATTTTACGGCATTTTAAGTTATCGTTTCAAATCAGCTTAGTGAATTATCAAAGGATATTTTATTAAAAATGTACAATCAAATTTGGGGAGAAGGAAAATGACCACAAAGTTGGAAGAAGGCGTTGATTATATTAAGATTACAAATCCAGGAAGTTATAGACCTATTGCTTTGACAGCTAATATTGGTAAAATAATGGGAAAATGGTGAATGAAAGGTTACTGTATGATGTAGAAAATAATACATTTCTATCCAAGTAGCTATTGCAGTGTTTTAAGACTGGTCATATAAAAGTGGTTAGTCTGCAATACAACCATTCATTCATCAAGTGAAGCAGACATTTTAATGGGAATAACGCAAACACTACAGAATTCATATGATGGGGATGGCAGTGGTATTTTTGTGGGTGCCTACACATCTTTGGTATCCAAGGAAATGAAAAGGAAGCGGTTAAAAACAGTGACATTCATTTAATAGTTCATTTTATTATGTATGAAATCAAGAGTATTATTAGGAAAAGTGGAGTTTTTTTATAGAATTCAATCATTTTGGTTCACACTCCACACCAGTGGTGGCGGTAACACACCGTTTTGTTGTTTGTCAACCGCCAATAAAATATCAAGAAGAAGAAGAAGAAGTTATCATTTTTTTACGAGCTGATATTTTGTCTTTGTATTCTTTAAGCTGTGCGCTTAGATCCAAAGGTGAGACGAACATCTAAAGGCTTTTGCGCATGTTATAGGATTATACTAGTTAGCCATCGGCTAACGTTACCCTACTGAGCACTGATAAACAAACCTTGTTATCTGTACCAAATGCTTCTATTGGACAGCGAATGAATGCATATCAACTGTCCACCGTCTTTCTAATATGTCAATCATAAGACTGGCTTTGCAGTTGTATGATTACGCATAAAAAAACATTTGTAGGGGTCGCATGCAAATGTGCCGTTTTGCAAACATCTTTTGCAACGCATGAAATAAAATTATTTGGTCATTTAAAAAAACTGAGTGACGTTACTCTGTATGCATCCACGTCGAAGCCCACAAAACTGTTTTTTGGAGTGTTAGGCCTTGCATAAGAAAGTAGTTAGTCGCAACTTTTGCTAAAATTGTGCAGACTCTTGTTTGTTCAGCCTTCAATTTGTTATATATTGAGCACAATCTCCAACACGCTGCCACAGTAATACACAGTTTTCCGCGATATACCTGCCTGGAAGCTTCTCATGTGGTTCTCTAACATGTTGTCATTGCTTCTTTGTTCTTTCTTCTTTTTAATTCGACTGCATGTAGGATGGATCTTCAAAAAATAATCCACGACGCGCTGTACGACTTCATTTTATCATATATTCCTCACGCGGATCTGAGGTGAGGACATGTGACTTCAAACTTAATTAAACTCATTTTTCTCCTCAGTTGTTAAAATATACAAATGACGTATTTATTTTGATCAGTACTCTAGATGATGTGATTTTGTCCTACATCACTGGGGTGCTAGAGGATTTGGGATCTCAAGAAAGTGTGGAGGAAAACTTTGATGTGGAAGTGTTTGTTGAAATGTTGGAGGCATACATTCCTGGTTTTTCAGAGATTGACAGGTAGCTGTTGGCATGTTTAAACAGAAGTACTTTTTTATATTAATACTGTGTAATATTTTCATGTACTTTGACTTCTGGTATTTTTTTTTTCTTAGTGTCAAAGTTTGTGAAATGATGTTTAATCTGGCATCAAAGTTGGCCTCAGCCAGAGACACAGGTAATTTTTAAATCATTATTATATATTATCTATATATTATACAATGTTTTCTTATGAAAAGCAGATCAGCCAAAAAACAGCCATTTGAATGACTGTTGGCAGGTGCACAGGATAAAAAGGCACTTATTTAAAGAGACGAGAAAATATGATCTGTGTCTGTGTTTAAGAATCTGGAGAGTTGAAAATAGAGGAAATTCCCCTGTCAGAGAGTTCTGTAACCCACGGAGATTCAAGAGAAAAAACACACAACCTCACATTGCAAGCAGAGGGAGCCACCACTCAGGTAATGGGCCTTTAAAGAGCATTTACAATGTACCAGATACTGGCAAGCTGGTTTGCAAATGAATATCTCTTTGTGTTTTCAGGTCTGTGAATTGTCGTGGGACACACAGGAGCAGCATCTTCTTGAGATGTTTCCTAAATGCAGTGTGACTGAGGCCAGAAGTGCATTGTCTATTGCTAAAGGAGGCATGGAGGAAGCTGTTCGTCTCATTATTGAGGGAGATGTTCAGCTTAATTGCCCAACATCTCTAAATGTAAGTTCATTTGTAGCTACTTTAACTATAGTTATTTAATAAAACTTAATTAATAATAATAATAATATTTTTTATTTATATAACGCCTTTCCAAGCTCATAGACACTTTACAATGAATGTAACAAAGAAGAGATAATACAAACCGACATTGAAGGAGAACAGTAATCAAGTAGAGCAACATTACATCGACAAACATACAAGAAGTCAAATATAACAAACTGGAAATACAAAACAAGACCTAAGAGACAAACATGCAAAGGACAAGTGGATTAAACAAAGGGGTCTGTTTATCGAATCAGAGGTGTAACATTTAGAGTTGAGTAAAGTAAAGTTAGAGTTTGAGTAAAGATTTCAATTCTGAGATATTATTAACAGAACGGAGTGAGCGTGGTAAAGAATTCCAAAGTTTAGGTGCAGTAACACTAAAAGATCTGTCCCCCATTGAAGAGGCAGTACTGAGGGACAGTGAGAAGGCCAGAATCTGAAGAACGTAGTGAATGTATGGGACAAGCAAATTGCAAAGATAAGAGGGAGCTAAGCCATTTAAGGATTTAAAAGCAAGGAGTAGAATTTTGAATCTATTGCAGTAGGCATCTGGGAGCCAATGGAGATCATACAAGATTGGAGTTATATGAGCAGAGAGTTTGGTATGAGTGAGTATTCTAACCGCAGAGCTGGCAGGTTGACCAATGAAAAAGGCATTACAGAAATCAATGCGTGATGAGATGAAAGCATGGATGACAGTTTCTGCATCTTTGGTACTAATGAAGGGACGCAGTTGGGCAATGCAACATAAATTAAAGAATGCAAATTTAGTGACCGATTTAATGTGAGACTGAAAGGAGAGTGTGGAGTTGAAGATTACGCCTAATTTTTTGGCAGAGGTAGATGCTTTGATGTGAGAGCCAGCAATCCCACAGGTGAAACTGGTAGAAATGTTGCTGCTGAGTGTTGGGGTTCCAATGAAAATTATCTCAGTTTTGTCCATGTTAAGTTTCCGAAAATTCAAGTTAAGCCAATCTTTAATGTCCTTGCAGATGGAGTAGGTTTACAGATAGAATTTGAATTAGAGAGTTGAATGACGTCGGCATAAAAGTGTTCGTTAAGACCATGACGTTGTAAAATTAGACCAAGTGGGATTATGTAAACTGTGAATAATAGTTAGCCAAGAACAGATCCCTGTGGAACACCTGGCTTCAGGAGCGGCAGTGGGTGTAGAATTGTAAAATATAACATCAAATTTAGAATTGTCTATCTGAGAGATAACCAGGAGAGAGCAGTACAAGAGATACCCAGACCAGAGAGACGAGAAATAAGTATTCATTTGTAGCTCCTTTCAGCTAAAGTCATTTAAAGGAACCGTATTTAAGAAATGTATTGTAATAATCATAAAATGTCTCTGTTATGTTCAACAGGCATTAAGAAAACATGTTAATTAAAAGTACTCATATCGCCGACAGTAGTAGTACAGCCTGGATATTCTCGTTTAAAAAGCGCAGTTGCAGCCCTCAACTAATGTTTATGTTGTCATGTTTTGTTTTGGTCTGAAGCTCCACCCTCTATCTATCTCCCAATCATGAAGTCGGTAGTGTTTCGTCATCCAGGTTGCCTGCTTGGCAGAAAATACAGTGCATTTCATTTAATTAATTGTCATGTGCGTTTGTTCCTGTTGGTGTCGTCAATCGTGGCAACCTGAGTGTGCCTCAAGTCTGAGTAGGAGGGGCCCGGGTGAAAAACCCCTCTCCAGTATTTTGAATTTGGACTGCAATACCTAGTTCAACCACAAGATGTCAATTGTACATACGGTTCCTTCTATTAACTGTTATTCAAGATTAATGTTTTTCTATTTGAACGATATAATGATATTTAGTTGCAGATCACTACTCTTAATTTAAATGAAGCTAAAATAAATTCAATAAAAAATGTTCATTTGTGTATTCGTCAAAAAAAGTTTTATTAAAAAATAAACTGAAGCTAAAATGAAAAATTACAGAAGTATTATAACTTGAATGAATATTACAATGAAACACTAATATATAAAATTAAAGGATACTCCAAATGTTAAATAATAAAATAGCATATAGATAATACTAAAAAAAGACTGATGCTTTAAAAATGTTATTTTCAGGCAAACCCAGGGAAGACGGTTTCTGCTGAAGTTGATCAGAAACTTAAAGCCAGCATTTTAGAAAAGTGAGTTGTTACCTTGATCTCAAATTCTTTAAAACTTTCACAAGCTTGTTCTATTGGATGTCACTGTCTGATCTAATGTTTGGACCCCACAGGTACATGCTGGTTGATAGTGAAGAAGACAAGAAAGTGCACAGACCAGTCACTCCCAAAGACGTATGTTTTCAGTGATCACATTGTGTAACATCAATGAATTATGTGGATATAAAATTTTTCCACTTTTTTTGTATGGTCATCTGCAGGCTCCTAAGAAACTGGTGCGCTATCACGGCAGTCAGGTGGTCACCACAAAGGGAGAGCGCTACCATCTAGTCAAGAAAGAAGAACCGGATGACATGAAGAAGACTTATGTTAGTCTCAAACCAGCACGCAAATATCGCTTTCACTGATGAAAGACATCTCGCTGATGGACCATTCAAAGTCAACTCTCTTGCTTTTTTAAATTTGTGTCTGGTTATCTGACTGGAAACAACTGATTTAGTATTTATTTAAATATATTTCAGTCTAAATGTGTGTCCATTTACATACATGGTGCTGGAGGTTTTGTTTCTTGGGAGCTTTGCTGTTTGAATTCGTTTGCGGTTCTGTGTAATCTCCCAGCAGGTCTCTTTTTTCGAGCCCTTATACTTTACTGTATTTATTTTTTAACTACTTTTTTACGAAAACCTTAAGCTATAGTTAAAAACATGAAGGTGTTTACATTTGACTGTTTTCTTTAAGCCAAACCCTATTTTACAGGTCATTTTACTGAAAGGCATTGAAATGTTCCGCTGAGTGGTTGTTTTGTTATAAAATCAACCAATTTAGCTTGTTTTCGGTGGCAGGATACAGTTGAACATCAGTGTTTGTATTTTGCACTCTGTGTTTATTTTCATATACAGAAATAAAAAGACTCCATATATGTTCCTATAGAGACTAAAGAATAGCAGGGTCTGTGTGACAATTGATTTTAGTTGCAGTTCACGAACAAGGTCTGCCTGTTAATTTAGGATGCAGCACCTCATATACACTGGACAAGCTTTAGATAGACCACACCTGCATATTAGCTAGAGTTAGTCTGTCTATATTGTGTAGTTAGTTGCTTTGCATAGTTTTAGTAATGAATGTGCTTTGTGATCACTATTAACAATTGTATTGTCATATCCATATTATGTGTGTGTTTGAGATTTGTTTGTGCTTGATGTACTCAGTTTAAATGTAAACCATGTTGTCCCAGGCATAGAATCACAGTTGTCAACATTACCAGTCACCTCCACCCAGCTCCACGTGGCCCTGATACTGAAGTGCAGTGATTAGATTCAAATATATTTACATTATTTTTCAAGGACTGATGATGTTTTTGAGTAACCAGTAAAGAATTAATGTTTTATGAATGGTGTGTCTTTCTTCAGTTGTCTGCTTAAGATAGTTTGAAACTTCTAAAAACTGGTTTGAATGTGGGGTTTTCTACCTTTATGTACATAATAAGGTTGTGTTTAAAGGTCACATATCATGAAAATCTGACTTGTATAACTTAGCCAACTGTTTGTTATCTTGTTGTGTTTTTTAACAAACGTGTGTATTTGACAGTTGAAGTGCAATAAGTTATGACAGAATTTAGTTTAGTATTCACATGCCGCCTAAGTGTGCATGCTTCGGATGTGTGCTCTCAGAAAACCATTTATAAGAAGTTTAATATGGTTTAAAATGCATGATTTAAGCACAACAGACATAATAATTAAAGCACGTTTTTAGCTGAGAATCTTCTAGAAAAATAAGCAGTATCTCATTTGCATTTAAAGAGACATGCATGAAAACAGCACCTTTCTGCTTCCACTCAGAATAGGCATTTTGAAAGTGTTATAATGAATGATCTGTGGGGTATTTTGAGCTCGAACTTCAAAGACACATTCTGGGGACACCTGAGACTCACATTACATATTGGGGGAAAAAAGTGGCATAATATGTCTTTAAAAATACATTAATTTTAGTGTGGGGGAATATACACATCATATTCCAAAGGTGAGAAAGAATACCTTAAAAAAAACCTCTAAACTTTTCAAAATGTCTTGTCAGAATTTGGAAGAAAAAAAGGAAAAACTTGACATGTGCGGAACGGTGCCTTGCTCAAGGCGCAGTCGTGGTATTAAAGGTGGAGAGGGTACTGGTTATTCACTCCCCCCACCCACAATCCCTGCCAGACCTGGGACTCGAACCGTTAACCTTTGGGTTACAAGTACAACTCCCTAGCCATTAGGCCATGACTGCCCCTTAATTGATATTCTTATGTAATTATGTAACTCAAAAATCTGCCAGTTTTTATTTATTTTGTGTCTGTGATGAAAGGCTATTTACATGAAAGAGGACTACTATCATGGTTGGTACACTGTTTGGCATTTTGGCAAAATAGTCAGCTGAAGTCCATGATATGCCAGTAAGTTAATGTAATAAAGAAAACTTTGAAACAATGTATACATTTAAAGAATTTAAGTGAGCATTTGGATTGTTTGCTTTCTTCCCTGCACAAAAGTGACAATGAAGACTTTTGTAATGTTAAAAAAGATTTCTCTTTCAAATTAATGCTTGTGAGGTTTCTATACAAAGAATCTTAAAGGAAAAAAATGTTTCAAGATTTTGAAATATTACAGATACAATTAAATAAGTGTAGCCTTGGCTAACATAAGGCTTCTTAGAAAACCCACTCTTTATTTAACCAAACTAAAACTTATGTAATCTCAATTTCAGCTTTCACACACATTTTAATCTTAAATGCACACATTTTAACATCCAAAGTAATTGATTTAGACTTAAAACTATTTTTTTTAAAAAACTAAAAATAGTTCAAATTAATTTTTAGAAGCTTAAAGTTAGACCAAACCATTCAAAAACTTTTATTACCTTTCAATTCATTGAGACAGCTAACACTTGGCAAGTGTAGTTTGTTCTGAATTACAATCCTTACAGAAATGGTACCATATAATGTTACACTGTAAAATATAACACCAAGAAACTTAAAACATTTTCCTTAATGTACATATAGCTAAAAAAAAGAGACAAAAAAATACAAATGCATATAAACAAATGCAAATTTTAATTCAGTAAGTCGGCTACAAAAGGATAAGAAATCCTTTGTTTTAAAAACATATTGTGGCTGACATTGTATTCTGCATTACCTCTATCATAACAGAAACACTGTTAACCCATGAAATCGATTTTAAAAGCAAACACAAAAAAACATTGAATCATGATACTATAAACAGTTTTAAACCGTCAATGAGCCGATGGTAGATTTCAAGTTGTAAATCATCCTCCTTTGTTTCACTGCATGGACTCTAAACCACAGGAGTTTAATCATGACATATGGCACCTTCTTTGTCCCAACATGGGACAAAACCTGACAACAGGTGCTCTGGGTGGTGTAAAAGTGCTTTACAGGCTCTGCTAATGCATTTGTCTATTTTTAGCACATAATGCTGCACACATGAATTTAAGGACTTTTTGTTAGGTGAGTTCAACTCAGGATTCCTCACCAGTGGTTTTCTCCTTACACCAACACAGAACTAGTTATAATGGGTCCAGTAAATGAAAGCAGACAAAAGGCAAAAGTCTTTATACTGCCAAAATACTGCCATGCACTGGCATTTCAACAGTCTGAATGTTCACACAGGCATATACTCATATCCACACATACATATAAACAGACCGTCTTAGCAGCACACTGAAGAGGGTTTCGCTCAGGCCATTAACTCAGTCCATGATCATATCTGCCCTTGATCATCATGTTCAGCAATGGACCGACCTGTGGAAAACAGACAACATCAATACATAATGTATTCTTTCAGGGTTTGTGCGGCTTTTATATAGCGAATTTAAAGACTTTAAAAAGCAAAAGTTTAAAGTAAAGAAAATTCAAGGAATAAGTTGAAAGCAACAAAAAAGCATTAAGCTTTGTTCATATGTTTTGTGTATTAGCAACTCTGTCTGAAAACATACCAGCCATTTCCAATACTTTTTAATTAATCCAAAAAACCACAGCCCCCCAACCACTAGAATATGGAAATAACTACTTATATTTTCTGTTTAAACAGCAAAAAAAGAATATATATATATATGTATTATTCCTCAGTATTTTTGTTTTGTTCTGAGTGTGAAAGATTCTAAAACCAAGATACATTTCCTTGAGAAGAAAATGATTAAGTTTTTTGTTAAAATGTTAAAGAAAATGTCTACCAGTAATGGCTTTATGAATCTAAGGTTTTCTGCTATGTGAAGGCTTTTATCTGTGAAAGTGGCACAATTTTAAAAAAAAAATTTAAAAAACAATTAAAGTACAAGAAAAAAGGGTTATTCATTTTTGCTCTAGTTACAATGAAATGTAGGCATGCACAATTTTATTCAGGTTTAAAACAGGTTAGCCACAAATATACTTGTAATTAGGCTATTGTCAAGGTCAAAATACATAGGGAATTCCTTAATGCATTATTCATATCTGAAGACCTAAAAATGGAAAAGGCTTTGATTGACTGTTCTACTTCTCTGTACCTCATGTGGGTCCCCCAAGGCCTCTCCCAACATTTTCTCTATGTTCCTCATTATGGCCACCTTCTGATGAGCTTTCAAAGGGTACTCTATCCTCTTTGGAGTGGGTGCCCCCTGGAAATATGTTGCACAATACTGCTTGATTTATGCAAAGTTGTATATAATATTTACAGTGCATGAGAGGTTGCTGCAAAAGCATAAACATACCTTATACCAGAAGTTTACTGTGATCGTCACTCCTCCATTTAACAGAGACTCAATGTGATGCCACCTTATCAGGAAAAAAATGCAAACATTTATTATTTCAGATCATTTTAATATATACTGTACTTTAAACAGTACAGTATAAAATACATATTTGATGAATTTAGATAATATTCTTTACATATGTGTTCACTCAGTTTAGGATTGCTTTAACCTTTCTTATTCAGATGCATGTAGAACCAAATATTTCAAAATTATTCAATAACAATAAAAAATACCATAAAGCTTTTGTATGGTAACACTCAATCTGTATTTATGACATACAATTTAGATAAGAGCACAATGCGGAAAGTAAAACTGAAAAAAAAAAGGGAAAAAAACTTAAAATCCCACCCCGGACATTCCTTTCATACCTGCTACTATGACTGTTCCGTTAATGTAACATACTTATGCAAAGCACACTTTAAACATATAAACTGCACTTTTACACAGCAAACGAAAACCTGCTTGGAAAGTTTTTTAGAGACTTGAAACATTACAGGGCAAGCCTCATTTTTGAGGCATGATTTCCCGAACATATACAGAATGCATGATGCCTGTGTGCACCATTCTTTGTCCACGTGCTGGACAGAGACAGATATTCATACAAAGAAACTCTGAAAACATCTGTAAAAATAGCGCATCACTTTGTGTTTGCTCGCTAATTCAAAATGTGCTATTTTGTGACACCTAGGAATGAGGTGAATGAGGCAAGCAACTGAGAAAAAGCCAACACTAGCTGGGTCACTTCAGGGCTACACTTCATTGACTAAAATTTCCACGCGGTTTAAACGCACAAATTGAGAAAGAATTGAGCAGAGATCACTTCTCAGTTCCTATGCTTTCTGGCTGATGTTTTGGTCACTTTTGAATGCTGGGGATGCTTTCAATCTAGTGGTAGAACGAGACAGACCCTGTGTCCGAAATCGCTTACTTTCCTAATATAAAGTACGTGAAAAACAGCATGCGAGGCGAGTAGTATGTCTGAATTCATAGCATTCGAAATTCAGTAGGCGAATTACCTGGATGACCTACTGCTTCTGGTCGAATTCTATAGTAGGCAGACCATGGATGCTTTCCTATCCCATGAGGCTCCGACAGAGGACGCATCATTTTCGAAAAATTTTAATCATTTTAAGTGTAAGCACCTCAGGAAAAACGTTTATTGTGAATAAATTACACTTTAACACAATCTAAATAAACAGATGACTTATTGAAAGTTTAAATTGTTGCGCTGTTGTGACGATGCATGACACGTGACAACATCAATATGGCGGATGTAGTACGTCCAAATTCCATTCATACTACTCACATTCATACTACATAGAATGTACTGTTTTAACGGTCGTACGTTCAATTTTAAATGTAGTACCTACTTAAGCAGTATGCGATTTCGTAGTCTACAACCCACGCAAGTGGAACAGGAGGAGCACTGCCAGAGCCCTGCAAAATGACCTCCAGCAGGCCACAAATGTGCATGTGTCTGCTCAAACTGTCAGGAACACACTCCATGAGGGTGGTATGAGGACCAGATGTGCTTACAGCCCAACAATGTGCAGGACGTCTGGCCCCTGATACCACCCTCATGTGCTCCTTCTGTTCCTCCTTGCACAAAGGCGGAGGTAGCGCTCCTGCTGCTGGGTTGTTGTCCTACTACCGCCTCCTCCACATCTCATGATGTACTGGCCTGTCTCCTGGTAGTGCCTCCATGCTCTGGACACTACGCTGACAGACACAGCAAACCTTCTTGCCACAGCTTGCATTGATGTGCCATCCTGGATGAGCTGCACTACCTGAGACACTTGTGGGGGTTGGAGACTCTGTCTCATGCTACCACTAGAGTGAAAGCACCGCCAGCGTTCAAAAGTGACCAAAACATCAGCCAGAAAGCATAAGAACTGAGAAGTGGTCTGTGGTCAGCACCTGCAGAACCACTCCTTTATTGGGGGTGTCTTGCTAATTGCCTATAATTTCCACTTGTAGTCTATTCCATTTGTACAACAGCATGTGAAATTGTTTGTCAATCAGTGTTGCTTCCTAAGTGGGCAGATTTCACAGAAGTGTGGTTGACCTAGAGTTACATTTTGTCGTTTAAGTGTTCCCTTTATTTTTTTTATTTTTATCTTTAACAAATGTTCTCTCAATCCATTTATTGGATTAAAATAAAAGTGAGTAATGGGTACTGAAGAGTACTTCTGCACTACTGAACCGAACAGCTAAAACAGGTTTTCCACTCTTCTCGTCTGCCATTGGCTGGTCAAACAGATTGTTCCATCTCAAACTCCACATTTGATGCAGACTGGCTAAATTACACACTTCATCTTAAAGCAATCATTGAGATCCATCTTTTCTGTGTATTTGAAAGCAATCTTACCAGTACATTGGGATGTATAAGACATCACCCGGTCCAACAACAGCCTCATATCCAACAGCATTTTTGAAATTAGGAAACTTGTCATAATCTGGATTCTCAAAATCAACCTATTAATGCAAAATAAAAAATATTAATTTTATCATTGCAGTGTTATAGTGTTTTAAAACAGATTTTCGCCAGTGGTTCTCAAACATTCCATACCAAGAACAATATTTTTTCACATTCAGTCTGCAAAATTAGTGAAATGTTTTGTGCTAACTTCAAACCTGTAAAAATATTTTCTAGGACCAAGTATAAATCGTACTTGGGATGTCTGTTTATACATTTAATGTTTTAGCCATCATTTTGCCACACTGAAAGTTAGAACCATGGTAAATGAGTGAAACAGATGACTGTAATATTTTACTTTTTTGTTGCTGTTGATATTATCAACATTTGTTTGCATGCTGTATTGCTCAATGTTGACTGTGCAATAGAGTATTATTGCACAATATTTTTAAATGTATATTTTTTTTTAAACTTAATTGTCACATACCAATATTTGAGAACCACTCATATAGGGTGTTATGAATCATACCTGACTCTGTCTGTCACACGGATGATGAACTGGGTAAGGATAGAGACAGTCAAACTGATCAGGAGGAAAGAGAATGCATCTCTTATGTCCTTTGATTTGTGCAAAAAAATTCTGCTGCTCATCATAGTGTGCTGGTGTCACATTGCCTGATGTAACATTTTGAGTGGACGAACACAAAGAAATTAGACAAAGGTCACAGCCATAACTTACAAACTTCAATGTAAACAACAAAGGATTACATTTTTATTTCAAGTAATAATGCCATTTATTTGGATCATTTGCACTGAAACTGTACCTTCCATGCCTATGAGCAGTAAATTTGAGGTTAGAGGTCCCCAGTTTCGTTTAGCTTGCTGTTTGTTAATCCAGTTCCAATTGAATCCAAGGAAATCCACCACTATTTTTCGGCCAACTGTATCATTCAGAGTTTGTTGTAAGTATACTCTGCAAATTAAAATTAATTTAAGTTGAAACAAATTCAATCGTTACTTTAAAATGCAATTCTACTTTGCATAATTATTACAAATATCTATCTGTATTTCCTAAATACTTATTAAAGTTCAAGGTCTGAATCCAGAAACAACATGATTGTAAACGATATAGCGATAATGCCACCAAAGTAGAGTATCAAAAGGTCAAAGATGTGGTCTGGACATCAGCTGGCAGATTTAACTGCTTAGTCATACACTGGAGCGATTTTATTTCCTGGATTAGATTTCACACATCTCGACACTTTTCCACCTCACATCTACTGTTCATGTCATTATAAACAGCTCAAAACTTTAAAGATTTAAACATACGCTGTACACATAAGTACAATTATTTGATACTGGAAGGGTGTTTTAACTGTGAAAGGAAACGGTCTATGTTTTGAGTCATAAATCAACGTGCAACGTAACCTTCTAATTAAAAATAATAATAACAATAATAAATCACCAGACAGCAGTTTATATCAGGTTTATTAATGCAAATCACACTGACATACCTTTCTTTTCCATCTTGTTCCTCTGTCTGGTGCATCTTGTCCACAAACTCAGAAAATTTCATCTCTATTCGACGTGATTTGGGCACAAAGTCCTCAAAGTTTGTCATCTTCTTCTCGTCATAATACAAGAATTTGTGATTTTCTGCTATGTAAACAGAGAAGTCCCCATTTCCAATGTTCTCTTGCAAGTAGGGTATGTCCCATTTTAGAGCTGGATATACTAAACTGGTATCTGTTAATACAACAGGCTCCTACAAAAGAAAAATATATATCAAATTAACTATTTAGAAGATTAATACAAGTCACAGATACTTTAGTTTTACTTTAAAGCAACAGATTCGTGCAGAGCTATTCTGGGTGGTTCGTCCGTAGCTTCACTCCATCATCCTGTCACCTTTAACTTTGCTGTGTGTTTCCTATGGCACCGCACCACACACACACTTGCACACTCATGTTTGCGTTCGAATGCAAATATTTAGACTAGAGCTGATTTAATACATTTAAACAGAACTGCAAAAATATGCTCTGGGTCGTGCGGCGACCCCGCCAAGGCTCAGCGTTTATTTGACACACAATTACACTGAAGCTGCAGCATGAAAAAAAAAGTGACAAGTGCTACGTGACTAGAAGAACGTAGACTGTTCCAGCACGCGCACGGTCAGACTGCTCTCGCGCTCCGCTGCAGCTACACTAGACTACCGCGACAGCAACAGACCGACACAGCTTTAAAGGAAATTACTACTATATACATGATATTAAATCATTTTAAACAGTTATTACAAAACTTACCATTCGACTAATGCGTCAGGAGTGTTCCTGATCTGATTTAAATTAAGTTATATATATACATATATATATATATATATATATATATATATATATATACACATACACATATTATATATATATATATATAAAATATAAATATATTTATTTATTTATATATAAATATATATAATAAATATTTATTATTTTTTAAAATAATTAATTCAGAAAAAATTAAAACGTCCTCTCCTGTTTACATGAGACAGCCGTCATTAAAAAAAAAACTCATTATTTTTGTTGTCGGTTTTTTATTAGTTTGATTTTTAACAAAGCAAAGCTTTCATTACACTATCATTCATATTATTCTTTTTCATACTTTTCCTTTCTGTTTGGTGCAGGAACCACTCCCTAGGTAATGTAACACTATAATGTAATAACTATCGGTAAATCTTTGAAATATTATAAATAATGTTATACAATCCAGTCAGAATGCAAAACGGCTTCATATGCACTGCTTACATTTACGACACACAATTGCAGTACTCTATTGTAAACTTTATTCAGAAACTGCATATAACGACCTTTTACTAAAGCATATGGCAGTGTGTATCGTCGCAGTTACAAAAACATTTAACGTTATGCTGCAACTGAGGAATCAATTTTAAGATTTAAGTTACATCTCATCAGATTTGGGATCGGGGGTAACTTGCTGAAGGGATCTCAAATCAAACAAGCATCAGCAATAACTTCAGCAATAAGCACAGTGTCTTATATTATGTTTGACGAAGGCTTTTTATTGCCAGTCGAGTTTGGTAAAATAATCATTTCATTTTAGTGCACCTTGCATCCATCCGAGCGAGTCTCCACTCCTCCATCTGTCTGTCGTAACTTACTCTAATGTGATGAAGGATCAATCTGCCAACATAACGTTACCTCGTTATTGATGAGCACCTCCGCACGCGGATCCGTATGAGACAGTCGCGGTATCTGTCGGGTTGGAAATGTATATTGCCGAAGCTGCGATTCTTTCCAGCCTGGGTCGCGTAGATCCGTAAAGAAGGCGGCGGTAGCTCCATCGGTCTCTGCCGGGTCTGCTTCAGCCACGGTCGCGGCTGCCATGTCCTCCGAGGGCTCCAGAGGATTGATGTTACTTCACAATAAAGTCACACGAGGCTGGAGGGCACAGCAGTTCGGCTGAGAGAAGAGAAGCGAAACCCGCTGCTGGCCTTTCACACACCCCGCAGAAACACGAACAGCCCAGCGGAGCAACCCGCTCAGTCACACAAGCGGCGTGAAAACAGAAACACTGCCGATATTTTCGTAACACCCACCGGAAGTGAGTTTTTCACAATAAAAGTCTAAGCTGCAGCGCCAAGTTGATTTTGTGCTTGATCTAAAATGTTGTAGATTTAAGTAGCAAATGAAAATTGATAAAATGAATGCATATATTTCAAAACAAAGATCTTTGTGATTTTCACAAAATAAATTTGTTTTATATATTTAAAGCCACAATTTATTAAATAATAGAAGAACATTTAAAAGCATAGTATTAAACAGGGTAAAAAGCAACCCGACTGACTTTTCCATTTGTTGACATATGATATTCTTAGACACAGGTTGTAAATATCATATAATATGTTTAGAATGAACCCATCATATTTGAAAACATGATATTAATCATACAATGTATGATACAAATGTAATTTATGGTAACTCATGTTATAATACTTTTAAATATATATGGAATTATTATTGGATCTGCTTCAAAACGTTCAGAATCTTTACTTATTAAAATGATTTTGTTTATATGTTTATATTAAAACAAAACAGTATATAAAACAAAAAATACTATTCTTATATTTCAAAATAAGCAGAAAATAGTACAAACTTTACTACAAACGTTTATGATGGTTTTGAACAAGTATTAACTTAGATATTACTTAACATTATTTTAGCTGAAATATTTGTATGGATACTGTGGGCCTTTTACCCCCTGCTGGGGAAACTTTTTCCCCATGTGTGGGGTAATATTGATGTTCAATACATTTATTTCTACAATTATACATTTTAGCTGCAGTTAATAGCATATGTTGGCCTTTAGCTCTGTTGTACCCTTTTTATGTTTTAGTAGAGTCAAAAACTTAGCAACTTTAACTTTTTACCACAACAAGAATATGCAGCTTCAGTGAAAGAATTGCAAGATTTACTAGTCATTAGCTACTTAATAATCCCCATTGATATTACACAGCACTACAGTTAGGCTAAATAGAAACTTGGTTGATAAAAGGATGCAGTTATTGCATGGATGGAGCAAGAAGTGTCTAAAAATCATCCTGGTTAACAGTGAAGATAAATGTACGAAGCTAAAAACACCTTAACATTAACAACAACATAGAAATCTGGTATAGTATGGCAGGTATATCAGCCATGATTTACCTGTCAGTGAGATGCATTTGAAATCACTGACATGCAGGAAATCCCTAATAGGAAATTCCCACAGCACATTTCAATTTAGTTTTAAACTCTTTCTTTTCTTTTGAACCCTCAATTACCCTTCTTTGCTTTTTAAAAACAGCCACATAATCTTATATGTGAATGTACGTTTCAACATTAGTTATAAAACAGTTGCTCCGCAACAGGGGACATTGCGTCAAACATAGCAGTTTATGAAACAAATATCATGTTTTGTTTAAAAATCACGATATAACATCAGTTGTGTTTGAAACTGTTAGCTGTGGTTCCATGTTGCTGTATTGTAAGACAAAATATTTTTAATAAAAATCTTTCCTAAAAGTTCAACATAATTAGCATTGCATTGCAGTTGTGTTTATTGTGTTCCACGTTTCATCAGTCAAAGCATCTTCATATTGGCATGCTGTTCAGATGAACTGATATCTAATGCATTTGCGCATAAGGGATTTCCTGGGTCTTATTTGTGAAAAAGACATTAAAGTACATGAGGGGTTACCATGTTCCATAAGGCTCACATCATTTCATTTTGGGAAAAACATAGGCTACTACAGTCCTTATATAAGTTTGCTAACACACATCATTTGTCTCTTATTCCATGCAAACCTCATGTCGCCGTGGCAGCCCTCGACAGACGACCATTAGGAACGGGCAGAGTTTCCTACCAGACCGAGGAGCTAACACTTCTCACCAGCGCACTGCACGCAGAGACAATCCAATTCCATGTGATTCACTCACCCTGTCACCCTTTGATCCTCGGCTACTCCTGGCTCACTCTACATGACCCTCGTATCTCCTGGAAGGAACAAGGTATAACCCAATGGTCCCCCGCCTGTCAAAAGCACTGCTTAAGTTATCCACAAGTTTAAGTTATAAACTGGACTAACGATGTGCATACAACCTCATCCGCATTTGGGCAGGCGACAAGTGGAAGACAGCTCTTTATACCACAACGGGGCATTATGAATACCTGGTTATGCCCTTTGGATTATCTAACAGTCCCTCTGTCTTTCAAGCCTTAGTCAATGACATCTTTCGGGACATGTTGAATAAGTTCCTCATAGTCTACACAGACGATATCCTCATCTATTCAGAGAATCTCCAGACTCACCACCTCCAATGACTCATTCAGCATCGGCTGTGCACCAATCTTCCAAAATGTGAATTTCATCTCTTCACCATCTCCTTTCTGGGGTACATAATCAGTGCAGAAGCGGTAACTATGGATGATACCAAAGTCACAGCCTTGGTAAACTGGCCCAGACCCCAATCAATCAAAGATCTGCAACAGTTCCTGGGCTTTGCCAACTTTTATAGGAGATTTCTCTGAGGTTTCAGTCAAGTGATGGCACCCCTTACCATGTTGACTCGGAAAGGCACTTCGAGACTGACATGGACCTCAGAGAGTGAGAAAGCCTTCCGAGACCTCAAGGGCCGTTTCACCTCCGCATCTGTCTATGATGCTGATCATCTGTTCGAAGTTGAGGTGGATGCATCTAACACTGGGATTGTTTCTGGTGACCATCCATGACCCAGGAGGTGACTACCTTTGTAAAGAACTGCGTAACCTGCAATGTAACCAAGTCATCACACCAATGCCCTGCAGGCCTGCTGCAGCCTCTGCCCATTCCACAGAGACCCTGGTCTCACATAGCGGTTGACTTCACAACGGACTTACCACCATCCAACTACTATACCACCATCCTCACCATAATAGACAGATTCTCTAAAGCCTGCTGCCTTGTTCCATTGCCAAAACTTCCCACAGCCTGGGAGACAGCCCAAGTCCTAATGAACCAAGTATTTTGATTCTATGGATTACCTGAAGACGTTGTATTGGATCGTGGCCCTCAGTTCACCTCCCGAGTCTGGAAAGCTTTTTGTACTCAGCTAAACATCTACATGAGCCTAACTTCCGGGTACCATCCTCAGTCCAATGGTCAGGTCGAGAGACTGAATCAGGAGCTCACACGCTTTCTTCGGGCCTACTGTCATCACAACCAGCAGGATTGGAGCGATTATCTTCTTTGGGCAAAATATGCCCAGAACTCATTAAGAAAACCCTCCACCAACCTAACCCCATTCCAGTGTGTGCTAGGCTTCCAACCTCCACTGTTCCCTTGGTCCGGGGAACCGTCCAACCTGCCTACCATTGACAACTGGCTTCAGAGGAGTGAGGGGCCACCTGGGACTCTGCTCACATTCAATTGCAATGGGCCATACGCAGAGTCGCTCGTCAAGCAGACCGTCGTCGGAGGGAGGGTCCCCAGTACCAGGTCGGCCAGTGGGTCTGGCTTTCCTCTAGAGATCTTTGTCTGCACCTGCCAAGCAATAAATTAAGTCAGAGGTATGTGGGTCCCTTTAAGATCATAAAACAAATAACCCAAGTGTCATTTCATCTTGAATTGCCCACTATCGTATCTCACCCACCTTCCATATCTCTTTGTTTAAGCCCGCTGCTGACCCGGGAGGAGAGAGGGACCAGGATGAAGTTGCTTTAGCAGAGGTCCCTCCACTATTACCTATAGGAGAGGATATCTATCAAGTCAACCAGATCTTGGACTCTCGTCGCCGAGGCAGAACGCTTCAATATCTCATCAACTGAGGGGTGCGGTCCTGAGGAAATATCTTGGGTGAACGCCAAGGACATCTTGGACCCACAATTTTTCACCAAGAGCACCCGGAGAAACTGACCCCTCGTCCCCCGCCTCTAGCGCCTCTGTGGCTCTCTCTGACCTGCTTATTAGTTCCTACTTGGACTCATTTCACACACGCACACACGCCTATTTAATGCCCAGACTTTCAGTGTGAAGTCTTATCTGCCCCATGGTGATATTTCAGAGTCGGAGCGGAACTGCTGTCAGACAACATCTCCCGGATGCTACGCTCCATCTGACTAGTAAGTACATTCTCAAATAATTGCTACAATGCCTTTTGTTCTGAACGCTTAGACAATAGTACCTGCACTGTCCAGTGTATAAAGACTGTGTCTGTTCCCCGAATAGTGAGGTCAAAACATACATTTAATGCAGGATCTAGAAAAAATCTGATCG
>JAUMHI010000054.1:14228213-14254593 GCA_032359435.1 Enteromius unitaeniatus
GAAACCATTTTTAAAGCTTGGGCTCCTAAACATTAGATCACTTGCACCTAAAGCAGTTATTGTGAATGAAATGATCATAGATAATAGTTTTGATGTACTGTGAAACCTGGTTTCTGATTACTGCTGCCTGCCTTGTTGACTTCTGCCTGGATTACAACTATTCTATTGGAGTATCTTTGACATACCATAACCTTTATTAAAGGGGGGAGCTCGTTTCTCATTGGTTCCCATTTTTTTGGGAACTGAAATGCTCTAAAACAGCAGCTTGGCCAAATTACTTTGCTTGCGAAAAGAATGTAGCGTCAAAGGAAGTATGGGCAGGCCCAGGCTACCTTCTGCCTGATTGTACTCCCCAATAAAGCCTTGCTGATGGATCCAAACGATTCAGAGAATCTGTTACAGACCGCTCCACTGCATCTACATGTGTGTACTTTCCAGACTAGACGTTTACTGTTTTGATTCCAGGTAACCAGGTTAGAGTTTTTCCTACATTTATAATGTGATATATTGTTCTCAGTGGCATCTAAGCTAATATTAGGCTGTTTCATTCTTATTCCAAGATGAATGTAGCCTCCCAGATCCAGTCTGCGTTCAGTTCAGATTACCTCTACAGCACTGAATGTCAGCGGAGACCATGTCAGCTAGTTTAGCTCCAGAGATAGACTCCCTCAGATGATCTTGTTGGTCATCGGGACAAGACCATGAGAACCAGACAAATCTTCTGCTCAATCTGACCTGTGTCGGACTGGGAATTAAATCACGCCATGCTGGTTTGATCTGGCCAGAGAAGAGCTGCCCTCTGTTCTTGCTGCTGTCACCTTTGCCTTGCTTATTCGGGGATGCTTGGCTGATTGCACAGACATTATTCATACCTGCAAACTTGTCGCTTTTCGGTGACAATCGCCGTTTTCACTGTCAATATGGGTGAATCATATTCGCAAGAAGAAAACAGATCTACATGCGAGGAAATGGGAGCCCGCAAGCTCATTTCAAACTCTTGCACGCGTGTGACATGTCATCAGCTCGCAAATACAAGCACTCGCACGCGCATAAAAAGTCATCTGCGATCATTCCTGTGCTCGACCTTCTCTCACCTGCTCACGCAGACACTTTTATTTTTGTCAGTCGTGGGGAGGGGCTTGCTGTTTTAGTTGTAATCTCAAATGTCATTGGTTATTCCCCTTTTCCGGAAGTCAGTATTGGATGCCTGTTATAAGATGATGCATTCACTTGACTTCAGACATGACATTGGACCATTTTGTTTCATTAGCTTGATTTATTTTGTCTTTATTCAATGTAATTCAATGTATTGTTCAGAGTAGATCTTTTTCAGATGCTTTATTGATAGACTTTTTAAAGACTTGCAATTACACATAAAACACAAAGAGTAAATGGATTAATTTTAATTGACATAACTTGCTACAGTCTCTAAATGTTTGACTGAACATTTTAGTTGAATGGACTATTAAACAATTTAGATAATATTCAGATAATATATTGAAGTCAGAAATTGACTCATCATAAAATTTCGAAGGAACTTGTTACTAAATAATAATTAGTTGAAACTGCATGAATTTTTTTACAGTGTATATAGGGTATATAAAACAAAACTTTATTCAAATTCTGACCGGATTATATTTAGCCTAGAAAGTGTTCAAATATTATGACGTTATGGATGGAAGTAGCCCAACATTTCAACATTTACCACGGCATGAAAAAAATAATTTGCCCTTAAGTTTGCTCTTAAATCAAGCCTAAATATAACCTCCGGGGGGAGCCAAAACTCGCCTGAGATCATTGTTACTTACTGCCTGCTCAAAAGTTGGCCTATCAGCCTACCTGACTCAATGGGGTTTTTCCTTACATTTTTATAGGCTATTAAATATATTAACTAGTGAAGGATTCAGTTTAATTAAAAATGTGTTTCCTTTAATCTATAGGGCTATTTTACAAATTTACATGCATTTTAGTCTGTATATGGCTCTGAAATTCTAATACTCTTTGGGATATAATAATAAAAATATAATTTTTTGTTCTGAATTCTGAGACTGCTAATATCCAGGTTTTTTTTTACAGCTTCAAAATTTCAAGATGAAGAAGAAATTCAGAACGTCAAATTCAGATTTAAAAAATTCAGACTCAGAAATTCAGATCCTTATGTTATTTATAGAAGTATTAATAAAACAATATAATTCATGCCAAGAAGTTTCACAGCAGTGAATAAATTGATAAATTTACATCAGTTATTTCTGCGCTTCAGTGATATAACTTTTGTCAAGCATTTCTGTGTTCTCCCCCGCATATTTGTTTTTTTTAAATGTTGACCTGCCATCTCCTCATTAGACGTGTGCCTCAGAGAGAAATGCATTTTATGGATTAGTGAAAGAGGTTTTACTTTCGATTTGAATTAGGCTATTTCATTTTAAATTAGTAATATAAAGCTTTCTATATAGAGGTTTATCATATTTGTGATTTAGTTTGCTTTTGGGGTTCATGGGGTTTGGGTTTCTCCTAGACGGAGACAGCAGAAACCATATCCTCTGTTTAGTTATTTTACAAAAGCACCGTTTTGTTGATATGGGGATGTATAAAAGTAGACCCATTACAGTTCAGAACGATGTATTCCTTTTACCTTAACAATTACAGCGTTTTTAAGTTGTTTCTTAAATTTATATGCACGTGATGACACTGGCGCCTCCGTAGTAGTAGCAGTAATAATAATAACAAATATTAAATCTTTATTAAAGAAATAAAAAATGTAAATGTTACATAAAATGTTTTATCCATCATCCATGATAACCCCAGCTTGCTATGGTGAAGCAGGTTTGTTCAGAATTAAATAAGAAAAATGTCATTCCCTCAACATAAGAAGTCTTATGACTTTACATCTCTTTGCCACAACATCATTACTTCGATAAAACGATCTTGTGGCCATGAAATATCATCACGTTGCCAAGAGTTAATATTCCCACTAATTCATATCTGGTGCCCACGTCATATTATCATGATTCCAGGAGTTCATATCTCGGGGGCCACCACCAAAAAAGTGAACTGAAGACGTCCCTCCGGTCACTAAATCATTACCTCTTGGCGATTCATAATCTTTTAAAATACATGTCTATAAAACTTTCAAATGTTAAATATTTAAGTTGAAAAAATTTAAAACAAATTGTTTAGTCATAAAACAAGCTCCATAGTTTTAGGACAGAAAAGCTAGTGCTTGATATTACATCCAATAATGATCTTGTCAGTAGCAATAACCAGTTCACCAGCAGATGGAGCTATTGCGCCAAACTCAAATATTTCTCAAAATGAACCTGTTAATGCAAAACAACGTTTTCTTGTATTTTTCATAAAACACACACACACACACGGTTCTCTTCTTGTCTGAGTACCTGACCATTTTAGTAATAGGAATACAATTCTGTTTTAAAATTTAAATAAATAAATATTTTAGCTATGTTTTATAGGGGAACTTTTCATGTGAATCAACTGACATACAAAACTAGGGGAATGTTAAAAGAAGACAAATAGTCCTTTCCCACCCACCGCTACACTCACACCCATGCTGACCTTAGCCACCTCTTGGTGTTCTTCCCCCAGATGTCTTAAGTCATAAATCCTATTAGTCAAGGTTTCTCAGAACCATTAAATGTAATTTTCCCAATTTCTGTGGATTGTTTCATCATTTAAGTGTGCTGAGAGAGCACAAAGCCATCGGTCACACTGCTAAGTATATTATAAAAATGAAAAAGAAAATAAATAACGCTTTGTAAGCTTAATACTATATTCCAAATATAAAAATACTATAATTTTGTAAAAGATCTTTATTAGTTACACATTAACACAATTCAATATAAAAGTGAATTTCCATGTATGAGACAACCTAGCAGACACTGGACATGCCAAACATGACAAAGTCTAATCTTGTTCGCTTCCAGTGTGTCACCTCATTCTCAGTCACCTTATACTCATGCCCCACTGCAAATCATCCATGGCAAGGCCAACCTTCCAGTCGCGACCCTGCTTTCATGTGAACACACAAAAAACGGAAGTTTAGCAGTAAGGTTTAAGGTTGAATCAACTGGGGCTTGATTTTTCAACCATGCCTTTGGGGATTTTTGAGATTTATTACCTCTTGTTTTGTATTTCATATCATAGCTAGGCAAGATGAACAACTAAGTTCATGATATGCATGTAGTTTCATCTGGATGCTTTCTAAGGGTTTGATCATAAAAAATACTTGTTTGTTTTACTACATGACACTTGAATTGTATGTAGGACTTTTTTTGAGGTTATGCTGAATCAAGTTAATTTTGTAGATAAAGTGAATTTTGAATGTGAATATCAAAAAAACATTTAAATTTTAATGTCTGTATCAGTGCGTAGCCTTCACTGGCTATCCTAACAAACTAAATAGGGAAAAATAGAAGGAATTCACTTCATCTCCACATAATTAGCAAGGTGTCAAGGGGAGTTTTTATATTTGATCTGGATTTGGTAAATAAGATGTCAATGAGGTGCTTCATTGAAACCACAGAAGCACAGCAGAACAAGCTATCACCAGTAAGTAGAGTTTTAATTAGTTTTTTATAGTCAACATTTAAAGGGCCACAGTTTTGTCACTGTGCTTTACTGTAGGGCTGGCACTTTTGCCGATGGGACGGTAGCTGGCAAGTATTTGTTTATAAACCCTACTTGTTTGGGTACAATACTTGAACTAACTTCTATTCAGCAAACAGTGTGAATCCATGCAAAGCCTTTTCCCAAAGTCCTTTTGAAGGCGACAGCCCATTGAAGGAGGAGGAGAGGGGGATTAGCGTCTTCAGCAGCAGAGCATTTCCGAGGGAGCTGATTAGCTCGCCATTCATTGTTAAATCGAGCAAAGGAAGGCCCTAGAGGACTGAAAAGAGCCAAATAGGTGGGCCTGGAATAAAACATCCACAGGAAGCCCAACACAGGCTACATGAAGTTTTCCCAACATTTTTTTTTCTCCCGAGATGGCGGCATGAAAAAGGAGATTAGCATACAAAATTAGATGCTAGATGATTTGTGGGGCGACTTGGTTCATGTTTTCCCTCTGTCTCTACAAAGTTAATTAAACTAGTCTTAAACAGTAAAGAAACATCCAAGCGCAAAGCATCGGGAGTGCTTTGAGGATTACTAAGACAGAAAAGGAGGCATTTGTGAAGAAGAAATTGAGAGAGGCGTGAAGGAAGGAAGGCTATAATTAAATGCTCTCTGTCATTGTCTCTCTGCCCCAGGGTTATGTGACATCAAGCTGAAGAATACAGAAAGAAAAGGGTTATGTATGCCAAAGAGAAAGAAATCATTAGGTCTGACCAACGGTCTACGGTAAATCATTTGCTTTTACACTGTGTGGGATTGGGATTTATGATATGGTCTTTTTTTTGACACCGAAAATGTCATTATTATGAAGCACATTTATTTTTTCTGAGCACAAGAAGAGGATGTTTTACTACACAAACAAGTGGCTTAGCTTACCTAAATGAATGAAAACATTAAAAGATGATGCTATTACGTATCTTTAATTATGAAATTGAAAAAAAAAACACATAGAAAGAAACTATCATAGAAAAACAGCACTATAGTATCTGTGCAATAAATTAACAATATACAAAGTGCTTTCTCTTATTTACAGTTCATATACAGTATCAGGGTAAAACTATTGTAAGACCTCTAAAACGGATGGAAACAGATAAGAAAAAAAAGGCAAGAAATGATTTTTGTGGCGGCTGGAGAAGTGGCCCGATAGTGAATCCAAAACCCATTTAAAAATGATCATTCCAATAAATTATCCATCAAAGTACATCCCTGTTGGTGAATGAAAAGGTTATTTATAGTCTATTGTGCTATATATCGGTTAGATGCAGTGTTCAGTGCTATCTTACAAAAGTATACGGGAATCATTGTGAAATGTTTACGTGAAATACTACAGATCAATACCTTCAAAGTAACAGCTCTGGAGATCTACATTCTTAAATATAAAGGTTCCAGTGACATAAGAACCTTTCAGTAAACAGCAAACCATTTTTTGTTGGTATGAAGTACATTTTAAATATGTAATGTTCCATGGATGTTAAAGGTTCTTCATGGAAGCACAGATGCCAATTAAGAACCTTTATTTAAAATAGTGTAGGTGTTCATTAAAGCATTCAGATGGGCCTTCACTTCATTCTCAAGCTCATTCTGAGACAAACAAACAGTTCATGGCATCTCTAGTGCTTCTTCTTCAACCGATAGCTTTTTCTTCGGCTGGCACTGTCGTTCTTGACCCGTTTGGTTCTCTTCACGCAGTAGTACTTTGTGACAGTTTTGCGGCACTGCTCGCATTTAACAGCGCAGCACCAGTGGAATTTGCAGTTGCAGCTGGACACGGTCTCAGCCCTGCGTTCCTCCACAGCCAGACCGCACTCTCCGCACAGCCGCTTGCAGCTCCGCTTCTCCCATTTGCTCAGATTCTTGCCCTTCCTCAAGCACTCGCGGCCCTCTGTCCCCGGCAAGCCCAGAGTGCGGTTCTCCAAGCAGTAGTCTGGGGAATCCTCCAAGTGCACCAGCTCTTTGCGCGAGATCGAGCTGAAGGTCTCGGCGATCGCGCCACGGCTGGCCGCGCTGTTGCCTGCGCCACGCAACAGGTCTACCTTCACGGCCCTGTGATATTTCTCCTTTAGGTAGTTGCCCACCTCTCGAAACTCGGGCAACTGCAGCCAGCAGGTCTGAGTGGTGCAGCTGCCAGACACTCCATGGCACTTGCACGTCCTCTGCATGGTTCCTTTCACTGCCTGGTTGAAGAGAGGATCTGGCATTAAAGAACTTACTCATTCATGCATTCTAGAGGCAAATGTTCATGTTTCAAAACATTTTAATCAGGACTGAACCCATCAGTCGAAAAACACAATGCGCTCTTTAGTAGGAACCCTATACATCCACTTAAACAAGCAGAAGGAACCTGCGAGTTAAGAGGGAGAGGTTAAAGGTTCAAGTCTGGGCTTTCTCTTTTTTTGGTGGCCGTACAATAATTCCTGACTTCGGCTGAAACAAACAGCTGTCTTTTAAAAAGGAACGCCTCTTTTCTCATTCGCCCACGGAAGACGCAGAATCAGGGTTTCACATCGAGCTAGATTGTTTAGCACAGGAAAGGGGTGTATTTATTTTGCATAGCCATTGTCAACATGTTTTCTGTCATAGGCAGACCCAGTGGCAAGTCCATTGAGGAGGAAGTGAAAAAGAATTCTTTGACATTTTTTCAGTTACAATGATGCTCCAGGTGCCAATGAATTGACAAAACCTGCAGACGGGGCACAGACAGGATAAACAAAGAGCACTTGAGCCACATGGCTGTGATCCCCGTGGCTCTCTCAAGTACAACAAAGACCAACGTAAATGTAAGATCCTTATTGCAAGAATAAAACTAAACACTTATTTGGGAAGCAACAGAATACAGAACCTTTGCAATGTGCGGACCCCTAGGTCGTCTAATTAAGCTTGCACCACTGATCCCAAGAATCTCAAGTTAAGGCCTCGTCATAAAGGACATTCACAGGCTGTAAATAGGCCCTTCTGGTACAGCGCACACTCTATTGGGAGAGCGAGTGGCACCTTGCTTATAGGGCCGTGAATGAAACTCTTGGGTGGTAAGCTATCATTAGAAGCACTGAAAAATGATTCAAAAGCCACTCCGCGAGCTGTTGGTGGCCCACAGATGTGCCCCAATTTTAGGCCCCGAACAACCAGGAATGACTTTATATACCTTGCGTCCTACTTCGTTGTTGTGCAGGTTCATGGCGGCTCGCGCATCCTGTCCGGTTTCCAGTGCGTCCACAAACTGCTTGGAGATGGCCTCTCCGAATCCAACATTATCGCTGCAGCCTCCCCACAACCATCCCTGACCACCTGAGATGACAAAGAATTATGTTTTTTGCTAGGCTAAATAAAAATATGCTTAAATGTGGCATATACTTTTATAGAAATTACTTTTGTTAAATATTGACAGCATTTATGGAACAATATTGATTGCCACAAATTATTTGCACTTTTTACTTTTTCCTTACAAAAAGCCAAGATGAGAATTGTTGAAAGATAAATATTGGAGAATTTAAAAGCAACAATTTGAGACTTGGTTAAGGTATAACACTTATACATTGCCATTCAGGATTTTGGTGAATCTTTTCTTTTGTAATTTACATTCATTAAAGAACAGAACTGAGATAAATGTATCACCCTTTCCACAACAATATTAAGCAGCACAACTGTTTCCAACATTGATAAAAAGCAGCAAATCAGCATATTAGGAGGATTTCTGAAGGATTATATGACACTGAGGGCTGAAGTAATGGTTGCTGAATTTCAGCTTTGCCACCACAGGAATAAATTATTATTATTATTATTATTATATAGAAAGCAGTTGTTTTAAATTGTAGTAATATTTCAAAATTTCTGTGTGTTTACTGTAATACATGAAGCCTTGGTGAACATAAGACAATCTTACTGTCACCAAACTTTAGAACTGTTGTTTAATTAAACTTAAATGAATTCTTCTGTTAAAAGTTGAAACATTAAAGCTTTACACAGACGTTGTTAGCAAGTGATTATTTCCTCTACATTAAACTGCATACGTTAATGTCAACCCAAAATATCCCTTTAATGTTGACTGACTTTCCACCTATGTTAAGATTTAGTTCATCACCTCGTTGGCCGTTTCTGGTGTCATCACATCCACAGTTGTCAAAGTCACCGAGGCTGCAATTCCTGGTGAGGGTATACATGACTCCAGCAGAGCTGATGGCATGGAAAAATGCTGTCTCTCTGTTTGCTGTGATTAGAAAACAACACTGAAATGAATATGCTATTGAAATGCTACTTTCTTTATCTTGTCTATGAAATATCATGTTCTATGCTACTAAAATACAAGCACTCAATATCACTGATTTTCTTCCTAATTAGATGATTTACTCAAATCTTAGCATCCGTCTCAGTAATGATGGCTTTTGACTTTTATTCCCCCTGCATCAAACATGGAGAAGTGCTGTCGGTCTGCTCTCATACATTGTCAGACTGGGGTCGGCACTGGACTGCAACAGGTCCCCTCTTTGGCACTTAAGGAATGCCTAATGAAAGGAGTCTGAGGCAAACCTTTGACCCACACCCTTTGACTTGAGAGGGCGTCCATTTCACTCACTCACTCTGGTGCACAATATCCCCTCGGTGGCTTTTCTATTCGCCTATTAACAGACCAGGTTTAATTGACTCAAGAATGCAGTGTTTTCAGGCACATTAGCATTGGGAGATGCTTCCAACTGCTTTAAACAGGATCGTTGTGTTTGTTTTAAGTGTTGTATCTGTGATTGATACTGGTGGGCTGTGAGTCACTTAACAAACAGTATACATATCGCATGCTCTAGTACTTGTGTTCAATTAAAATATGTGTAATTTTAGAGATCTGACAGCACAATGTATATATAAAACAGGCATCAGGAGAGGTCATAGTTCTCACCGCTTCTGAGTCCACTGTGGGTGGAGAGCTGAAGAGCCCTCTCCGGGCAGTTCCAGCGGTCCCACGCAAACTGATACTTGCACTCTTCAATCCCACTTTGAGCTCCTGCGGCCACACTGCTGGAGTAGATCAAGTAGGCCTGAAACAATGCAAACCACACCAAAAAGATTTGGGAAGAAATGCACACTTACCATCAAGTGCTTACAAAAACACACTGTGACTGAAACTATTGATAAAATCAGATGCTTTTCATTCTCAGCATGCACAGTTCATATAAAAATGCACCTGTATGTTAATTTATTAAATAATGATTACATTTAAACATTTTAAAAAGCTCCATTATGTCTATAAAATGTAATTAAAAAAAAAAAAATGTAAATATTAAGTAATACTGTTAACATTTCCCTATGGTTCTAGAGTGTAAAATGTTTGTTTTCTGTATATTCGTGTGATAAATCATGTTTTAAAAAGGGTTTTTACAGTTAACTAAAACCAAAGAAACACACGTTACTTGAAATAAAGTAAAATATATATTTAAAAAATTAAGGGCAAAAAAAGGAAAAATAAAACAACTAAAAAAATAAATGGAAATAATACATTTTTAAAAACTATGTAGGCATAATAAAAAACTAAAACGTATAAAAATTACAACAAAACAAAGACTAGAAACATTTTAACAAATTTTAAATCTGAAAAAAAAATTATAATAATGATAACACTGATTCTAAAAAAGTGCTACAAAGAGCACCAAAATGACACAATTTTGTTTATTACAATAATTTAGAATTAATATTAAAATTTTAAATATTAGAAATATATGCCAAATGTTTTCCTATAGTTCTAGAGGGATGTACAATGTATGTTCTTTTATTTAATTGCATTAATAAACACCAAAATAATGGTATTATATATATATATATATATATATATATATATATATAAATTTGCACTGATATTAACATTTTACATATTAGAAATACTAGGGTAAATACTAGGGTGTTTCCATCAGAAATGCACACAAAAGTAAACAAAAAAGGGTCTATGCGGCTGTGAAACTGCGGTTTATACAATCTAATATGTCTCAAGTGGTTTAGAAGAGACAGCACCACAAGTGCTCTCACAGGCGGCTGGGTTGCTAATGATGACCACCCACCAAAGGCCCCTTCCCTTGCCACTCAGTAAAAAGTCCTCACAACTTCACATTGTGAATGAGCTGAAGTGTGTGAAAGCTATATGGTCCAGTCCACACTAAGCAGCAAGTAATACCTAATCCACAGAAGAAATACAGCACCTGTGATGCGGCGAATCTTTTAATTTGCCACTTGCTTGCATTGTGATCACAGGGTCAGCATCAAACATTAACTACCCCAATCCATCCATTTTGACTTTTTGGAGTTTCCCTCTCCTCATAAAGATCAGCAATGCAGATCAAAAGATGTTGGCTTACCTTTGGGCCAGTCATCAGGAAATTATTCACTGACCTGGAAGATAGAGAAGCCTATTAAGTCAGCTGACCCATTACTTGTATATATTCCTCACATTGATAAAACATCCTTATTTTTCCATTTTATTTGATTACAAATAGGTCACTGATCTTGAGGACATTTTAAAAAGGGAATTACAGTATCAAAATAAAAGGTTTCGTTGGACTTTCATAGATGCGTAATATAAATAGGCTATTACATATGTATGCATACAAATTTCATCATTTGTAAATAAAAATTTTTTAAAAACTTCATATATATATATAGCCTATATAAGAGGGATTTGTCAAGTTCTAATGAGAACATAGCGTTTCGCTCGTCATCAACTTTTGCTCTAACCAATGAAACGAGGCTCAAAGCATCTTTATGACGGAACGGGAACTGGTCAGTGTCTGTTTCAGCCCGACCTTTTAATCCAGATACAGAGATAAAGATAGAACGTAAAAGCTCGATATAAATACACGTCGATAGGCTAAATTTAGCATCAACATCGCCTGCGTAAAGGAAAATAAAACGCTGAACTCACCAACTGCAGCAAGACTTCATGTGAGCCATCAGGATGAAAGCGTAATAATAAACCTCCAAATGCATGAACATCCTGAGAGAGACGACTGGCAGACTTTTCTTCACCTTGGAAAGCAGAGGGGTCTGCAAGAGCTCTATATAACCTACATCCAGAATTCAGAGGCTGGGGGTCTCATGTGTGAGCCAAGGGGGTTCTGAAATGGAGCTCCTCTCATCCCAACAAGAGATTATCTGCTTAATTAAAGATTTTCCCTTTTCTTACTCGTTCAGCCAATCAGAACTATTGTACCAGAGAGAGATTGAAATGATCAAAAGGGCACCCTGGGCTCCTCCAGGACAAATAGCTGGGAAGAGCTCCCTGCGTGCTAACAGTTGGAGTGAATAAATATGAAATCAGGATGGCATCTCTAAGGTTGTGCCTTAAAACTCAATTTCAAGAGCAGCATGAAAGGGTTTGATACAGTATTGGCTGATTAAGATTACTGGGATTACTGGCATTATCTTCTGGATCAAACGACAAATGTTATTTGTAGCGTTTAGATGGATCGTTTTGAAGAACTTACAGGTTTAAGAGCGTGTTGGATTCCAATTAGTAGATAATATTCAGGATCCCAAGTAGCCTACGTTTAAATGGGATTTAGAAATGCTAATTAATTGGATTAAATGAAAATAGCTAGTTTAAACATTTGCTAGAATAAAAACAAATTACTAAAATAATGCGTAGGCTTGTTGCGGACTCTGTTAAACTCATTAAAGTACTGCATCAAAATGAAATCCATCGTCGCTAGGAGTTGAATTATGACATTTAAATAAGCAGCAGGAATTGACAGATAAGGAGGATAATCGATACGGTTGCGTGTTTGCGTTTGTTTTTCACGAGGACTTCATAATTCTCAGTGTTTTTTTTTTACCTTTTCTCTCAGTTTAGTCTTTAGTTGACCCTTTATGACCTTTAGGCTCTGCTTCTTTGACGTCCGCGTATCTTCTCGTGTGCAAATTAGGATTAGGAAAGTATTTGGGAGATTCCTGAGGGATGTTTTTGGATTACGTTCTGAAAGGCTTCTGCGAGACTGAAGTAAAACGAATTTGTCACTATAAAGAGATTTCTAAATTCATTTATAAATACCGTTTGGTTTATTTGAATGCGAGTAGATCAGACTATAGGATACTGTCGTAAAAATCTAAAAGCAACGTTACAAAATGAATATAGACCTATTTTTGATTGATCTTTTCGATGCGCAATCTCCGTTTTACTTAGTTAGACTTATGAAGGCTAGCGTTACTCCCCGAATGTTATTCTTTCAAAGGTGAAATATAAACAAAACTTCCGATTAAAATTCAGTAATCTGGTAATTCAAGTTTAGATTTCCAAAACGAACACATTTTTACTTGCTTGTTTAATTAGCCTAAGTTTTGTAATTTATCTAATGGAAATCATTAGGCCTAATCAACTTTAATATCACAATAAAAAAAAGGTTTAATAAAACTCATTTACCGCTATATCAACGTCTCACACACTAAACAGTTTTCATTTTTACTTTAAAAACTGACATGGTGGACTCACTCGCTTATGATTATGAAGAATATAGTATGTGGTCAGTGCTACAAAAGAAGGTTAGCTGAGACAACATGTTCAGATATACACACATTTTATTATATATATATATAAGAAAAGATTAATATTGATTCATAACAAAACTCACGATACAACTCGCAAAACCCTTCCACTTAGAAATTTTGGTTTATGGTACATGAAATAACATTCCTTGAAAATGTGCCCATTAAGGCTCCCAGACATCAAAGGTAAACACTGTATAAATAATTAAGCTGGAAAATTATGTTTCTTTGTTTATGGGTGTTTGTTTTAAATATATAAAGCATTTGGCATTTTTTACAAAATGCATACCACTACCAAAATTTATGAGAAAAAATAAATAAATATATATATATATATGTAGGGAGCTACAGATGGTCATTCATTTGTCACAGAAGAGCCAAGAAAACAGCCCACTGTGAATGACTTAAAACTTTATAAGTCTGAAATAATTTTTCTGATGCTATACATCACCTTTGTGTTTTCAAATTTGAGTCTAACCCAAAATGTGCAGGCCTATTCTATAAGGCAAAGGGCACAAATCTATCTGATGAAGACATATAAATATTCCAATCCTTGGATTATACCATAAGGACAAATAAATGTCCTAATAAATCTGCTAGAATAAGTACACCTTAATACTTTTACCCCAACAGAAACATTTCTTTCAAAATGTTTTTGGTTAAATATCATTCACAATATTTGAAATAATCCTTTCATACTTCAATATATGTGTAATTAGAAAACAGTTTACCAGGGTACCTGTAATTTTGACAGGACCACAAGAGTCCAAGAAAACTAGACCGAGCACTATGCAACATGTAAAATAATGACTATGAAATTAAACTTCTTGATAAATTGCTAATTTTTCTTGAGGGAATACCTCATTACAAGCATCACTGATCCAATGATCCAATCAAATGGCATTTAGAATAAAAATAAATAAGATTCAAAATAAATATTTTGATCAATAATATAAGATCTATTTTCATGTATACTGTCACTACTAACAAAGCTATTTTAAACAGAACTAACCAGAGTTACAGGAGTCAACATTTTAGGTCAGCTGTTTTCTCATGGACTTTACTATGGCACAGTCTTATATATATATATATATATATATATATATATATATATATATATTCTATAAATAACTTTTTTGGTGGTTGTTTCAAATGGAAAAAAGCTTTTACCATCTAAGAAAATGTAAAATAGTGCCAGTATATTAATGGTGTGTCATCTTAATTTTACAGCATTTATAGCTTGCTGGAATGATGTTTTAAAATCATAACAGCAACTGCTTAGCTAGAGAAAACATGGGTCAACCTATTCATGAGAGAGGGCTGTAATGAGGCACATGGCTGTTTAACAAGTGAAGTTCCAGCCTCTTGAGGCAGACTGAGACATAATTATCCTCCCAATCTACAGCCTTTAGCATCTCTGAAAGTCTCTCACAGTCTGGAACATGTCATGAAAAGGAAAGAATTTTTAAGAACACATATTAGTCCAACACACTCTAGAGTTTCTTATTTCATATGAGAGTGTATATAGATCAATCTTCATTGCACACTAAGAAATGCAGCAAATGCTTTTTGTAAATGGTGCCTTATAACTTTTTTGTTTGTTTGTTTTTTTTGTCATATATATTGAACAAATCAACCACTTTTGTGGCTACCATCACCGGTGCGTTGAACGCGGGCTATGATAGTCTCATGAGTTACCCTCCTGCAATCCTTGGCCAGTCCAAAGAAGCACATGAGATCTATAAATGCCTTGGTCAAATTCAGCCGACTGCCAAACTCACTTGCAGCGTAATCATGGGGGAATGTGTGATGATAGTTGTGAAATCCTTCACCTGAAATTAAATAATGCGTATATTTTCCAATCAGTACATAACAATTTATGTTTAAATTAAGTTTTTTAAGCTTTCCATTCATCAGTAATCCTGAATAAAACAGGTATTTAACAAGAAAAATGTTTTAATAATACTTACATGATTATATGTATTATTAAAACATTTTTCTTGTTAAATATCTGTGTTATTTATAATAATGTTTATAATAATGTAGGCTATAACATAATAATGTTTAATTAAAAATACAAAAAATGCTTTTGTATTTTTTAAATATATGTCAAATAAATGTGCAAACTAGAATATTAAAATGTTTTCAACAAGATTGAAATAATGAATTAATTTTAAGCTGTAAAAGAAAAGACACAGTTCTTACCGATGGCGCTGAAGGCAACAAACTTGTTCTCTCTGGGATTGATGTTGTGGTCATAAGGCCTCATTCCCCACATGTGAGCTGCACTGTTGACCAGCCAGGTCGCATTAAGGCACACAGTGTATCTCAACAGACAAGGAACTAAGTAACTGGTCAAAAGACTCTCTTCCCAAAAGAACCAAGGTACAAATGTGGGAATGAGAAAGCACATCACCACCACAGATAACTTGTAATGCCTATGGACAGAAAAATGAAAGATTAAAAACAACAAATCCAATAGCCATTTCATTGCTGCATTACACTTGACTGTCACGGGTTCATCTAAGTATGTCATTGATTTTCTGAATTAACAATGGCTGTTAAACCTTAGCTGGAATGCAACATACAGTTAGAAATCCAGACCGACCAGCTATTCTCCGATTATCTGATCTGGCAATTACAAAACATGTTTTTAAACCCTTATCAAAAAGCTCAGGACATCTGCTGGACTTCATTCAAAGTGATGGGAAGGGATATTGATTATTCCACATTAGCTAGCACAACAATTTGGGGCCTGATTCAGATGAGTAAACCTGGATCAAAGGTTTTAATCCAGTAAATAAATTCATTATTTAGCATCACTGCATGTATCAAGTTTTGATTTCTTAGTTGTATTGGTTTTGAGTTCATTAAAAAAAAGTGATAAATGTAAATACAAAAGTATTGTATATACTTTACCGTTCAAATTTAGAGTCAGTTAAGTTTGTAAAACATTTCTGAAAGAAGCCTGCTTCAGCCTTTATTTGAACAAAAGTAAAGTTAAATATTAGTACAATTTAAACAAATATTTATTTTGTAATGTAATCATTTTTAAAATGCCATGTATTACTTCAGTGTTCATGATCTTTTAGAAATGCTTCTGATTTGGTGCTCAAAAACCATTTCTTATTATTGTCAATATTGAAAAAAGTTGTGCTGCTTAATATTTTGTGTTTTTTTCCTTAGGATTCTTTGATGAACAGAAAGCTTAAAAGAAAACAATGATATTATATTTTGTAACAATATATGTCTTTACTGTAATTTCTGATCGATATGATGCATTCTTGCTGAATTAAAGCATTAATTAAAAAAACAATCTTATAGACCCCAAACATTTATGCAGTGTAGGTAAGAAAATGAACAAAACTGAACATAAAATATCACAATTTCCCACTGACCTCCTCTGAAACATCACAACCCCATCCGCTTTTAAATCAGTGAGCTCCAGTTTGCGTCCTTTCTCAATAACTTCTGGGTGTTTGCGGACTAGCAGCCAGCCGATGTGAGCAAAGAAGAATCCTCTGTGGGCATTGTGTGGGTCTGCGTGAGTCTCAGAAAATTTGTGATGGACACGATGGTCTCTGGCCCACTCATAGATATCATTCTAAATGGATATATATATACATATTCATCATTATTGTAATTGTATATTATATCTGTCATACAGTGTGTGTGTGTGTGTAAATATATATATATATATATATATATGCATATAGCAAGTGTAAGTAGTCATTTAGCAGATGCTTTTAGGCAAAGTGTATTACAATACACTTATTACAGGGACAATCCCAGGTGGACATCCTGGGGTTAATTGCTTTGTTCAAGGGCAATATGGCTATCGTTGGCACTTGTGAGGTTTTAACCTATTAGCCCAGATCTTTAACCACTACACCATCTAAGCTGCATTCAGGTTTACTGCATTACTTATTGTGGAAGACTGTTTCATTCACTTTAAAAAGTTTTACCTGAAAAGCCATGGAGTTTGAAATCGCTAGGAAGATTCGTAATGGCAACGAGGCTTTGTAAGACCTGTGGCTCCAAAGGCGATGGGCGCCGGCGGTTATTCCTAGAGCGCTTAGCATGAAACACACTCCCGCTGTCACATTAAGAGAGAAAATAGAACAGAATGGTTAAAAACAAATTAGTCTGAACTACACACAGCTTCTACAGTGTTTAACGGTGTGTGCTCCCTTCTCATTCGCTCTATGAGAGGACAAAATGTCTCGCTGTGTGTTGTCAGACAAGGCTGCAAGGGATGTGGGATACCAGGCCACAGACTGTGAAGAAGGGCACACTGTTATGACCTGGCTCAATTTACAATGGAGGGCCTATTTCAACAGCAATTGTTCTTTGTTCAACAGGGTGCAATATTATGCGGCGCTGTGATGCCAAAAATGTACACAACAGTGGAGCACAGTTATAGCTTTTGGTAGGATTTCAGATTTTTCACGGGACTGTCTCGCTAACAATCACGCACACGTGCTTGCTTACAAAACGCTTTTAGCATTGTTCTACATAACAAATTTAGCCGAGACAACGTGGCCTGACATATTTTCGATTTTGAAAAAAAAAGTGAAACTGCAAAACAAGCCAAGGAGTGTTGCTGAGTTTAACCAGTAATACTTCACATTAGCGATAGGGGTTAAAACATACAAGTTTTAAGGCAGTATAAACATTATTAAAGATTTGCATGAGGAAAAAAGAAAAAACTAATGAGCTAAGAAATGTAAATGTTTGATTCATGATCGCTTCACGGATGTTAAAAGACAGAACTGCTACATACAAATCAGCAGGTTTCTCGGTTTAATTTAATATATATGATATCCATACTATTGAATCTTCCATAAATGTGAAATTAAATAACAACAATATATTTAAATAAAACAATTAGCTTACATTTAAGTTATTTAATGAGTTTTTGTTGCCACTTCTATTTACAATTGTCTTGAATGAATGTAGTATATTCTATGCGTTTTAAATGCGAATTAAATGGTTATGGCGGAGATAGTTTAGGCCTATAAGTATATATTCTAAAATATTTGATGTGAATGTATATATGTATATGTACACAAAACACGTAGTTGCAAACATAAAAAACAATATCCAGTCTCTATACATTTAGGCTTAGGCCATCAAAGTAAAATCGCAGTAAACGCACGATCTATGAAAACAAACGTCAGACAGTTGATAGAATCAGATTTAACAGTAATACTCACTCCACATCAGCGTTATGGAAGAGACAGATGGAAGAATCATCAGCCCATAAAGAGCTCCTAGGTGCAAAAGAGACATTAATAAAACGTTCCTCCAAACGATTTTCACTGGAGCGCTCGGGCCCGGTTTCTCCTCGTAAGCATCATCATAAACATCCTCCGTCATCGTCGTTTCGGCCATTTCTTTCATGCTCGTTATTGTCTCCTGTACAGAGAACAGGTCGATTATAGTTTCACGACCGTCGGCAAAGAACAGCCATCTGTCATTTCAATCATCATTATTATAAAAGACAAAGCCTTCATACAAATAGTGCATTAAATGGGTGTGACTTCTGAGTCAATAAACCCGCACTCGCTCATCTGAAACGCTCTTACCTTGTCTGCGATTCAAGCACACAGAATTAACACAATTTGACTGATGCTAGCCGGCAGGTTCCCCGTCGAGTGATTTATTTTTTTTGATTTTTTGCGTCTTTAAGCCTCTGATTTCGTTTAAAATGATGCAATTGGGCGAGGCTGAGAGGATGCCATCTACCCCTACCAGTTTCATTGGTTGCCTGGTTATCTGATGCTTATGTTGGTGGACGCCATGCACGCATGTGATACAGATCAGATCACATCTCTATAAAGCTTGTTTTTGAGTCATTTAGAAAATGCTGGTCTTTGCCCTTTCTAGCCCAAACATATTTCCGTTTTGCCAAAACGCTTTGAATAAGCAGACTGTTTATTCTTAATGATTATTTTGATTAAAAATATTATTAAAATAATCAGGAATTGATTAGCATGCACACACGTTTCACTGCAATACTTTCAGCGCCTATAAATATATATTTGAATGTGTTTACGGTGCAGTGAGTTGCTATTAATACAAATGCAACATTTTCCAAGAATAAGGTCTTTTGGTAACATTTGATATGTCATCTTCTGTAGAGTCAACAGCAACGATTTCCCTAAATGAGGAAATATGGATTATGTTATTAAAATGACAACAAATGTAGATCCTCAAACAGGGATTAGTTCCTGTGGGTTACTATAATTTCCCATAGCTAGATCTCATCTCAGATTGCAGAGCACATTACATTATAATTGAATGCCATTGTATTATGCACTCATGCCACTGTTTCAAATAGTAACACAAAATTGCTTTCCACTCTGGTTAAGAAGCATTTACTTAAAGTTTCCTGAATCGGTGCACTTACTACACAGTTTGCCTAGTTTAGTAGGTGATTTGTTGTAAGCTTGATTGCTTCATCTAAACCATCAACCTTTCTCCATCATACCAAGGCCCATGATGGTGATTCTGAGCCCAGACTTAAACGGAAAGAGCATAGCACAGTTGATGATAGTTTTGCTGTAAAAAATAATGTTTATTCTGTGAAATGTATAACTTTTTGTTAATGATTAAGGAATCTGTCCTATTCTCACAACTTGATCATACCTGTTTTCAGACTTTCTGTAAGCAAACATAAATCCGCTTGCTTTTCTGAGCAAGATGGTTATATGAATAGAACAGATTCTTCAAGTACATTTGAAAATATCTAACTGCACCACATCTATGCGACGCTGCACAAAATGGAGGAATGACGCAACAGCACCACCTTGTGATCATGTAAGGCATCTGCTATTGAATAGAACAAACAACATAAGGGTTCACTAAATAATGCGTTAACTCAGAGATATTGTATAGTGGTTGCTACACACTTAAAAACGTTTTGATGTGAAAATGAAATAGTATGTTCTTGTAAAAATGAAATGAGTAAATAAGTGGGTTAAATCTGTTGTGTCAGTATCACTGAGATACTACATTCCTGAACTAAATCTTAAAACCAGGGAAAACAATATTCATATTTCATGCTGGTGGATTGTAGCCAGGTTGTTAGTACTGCTTCAAAATGCTAAAAGAAGAAAAAGTTTAAGACCACATCCTTAAAAAGCTCAAATCTGCACAAAAATATGGTTTTCGTGCCATTGTCAACACTGTCAAGTTTTCCTGATGGCAAAGGCAAGAAGTCTTTCTGTCTTTGAACATGGCAGGATTGTTGAGCCACATCAGCAACGCCCCATGCATCACGTATTCACTGTCAAGGTTGGGTGCAGCAAGGCATTTTCCTGAGATCCTGAGAGTTATGGGGCATAAAAGTCAAGTGGTGTAACCAAAAAAAAAAAGATCATGGGAACATGCAGGATGGTCCAAAAGAGCGACATTATTTTCCTGGAAGAGGTCCTTCATCAGGTGGTGGTTGTAAACTTCCAGCACTGTCCTGATGAAAGACCCAGTCATTACAACACAGACGAGGACCATGTTTGGTACTCACTTGAAAATTCTGAATTGGCAAGTTTGTGGCATTGGAGGAGATGTGGCCTTTGAAGATGTTTTCTGTTCTTGAAGCCCTTCTGTCACAGTTGCCATCTTATGGTTATTGGGCTGCAGTCAGCATCAGTAAGGGCCTTAATTCGGGTCGAGGATGGACCCGTGTCTTCAGAGGCCATTGGATCCTCTGGTGCAGTGCAGGGGAATTTTGGGGGTTCCACCAATTGATTGTTTTGTCCCATAACTCTCAGGATCTTTTAAGAAATGTAAAATGTACTTTCTTACAGAGCTCAACTTCGGAAGCGATGGCATGATGAGCACTTGCCCGTGTGGCTCAACAATCCTGACACAGAAAGACTTCTTGCCTTTGCCATCAGGAGGTCATGACTACTACCTAAAGAACAATAACATGAAAGCCGTATTTTTGTGCAGATTTTAACTTTTTAAGGTTATGGTCTTCAATTTTTGATCAGCTGATGAACAGCCTGTTTGAGTTAAAAGTTTCAATATTTTATTTCTTTCTTTTTTTTGTCTCGTTTCTTCTTCAACCTGGTTACTATCCACCAGCATGAAACATGGATTTTGTTCAGGAGTGTATTATAATTTTTATTAAGACTTTGAATTTCTATGATTTAATTTTAGTTTTAGCAATGTTGTAATGACTTTGTTGTTTAATGCGCAGTTTTAGTTACCTGTTATTTAATTACAAGTAGCAAAAATGTATTCTGTGGTTTCAGTTAACGATAATAAATATTTAAAGAGAGAGAACCTGGTTTGAAAACTTTCCACTGACATTTAATGACATGAATAACAAGTCGGAATGAACGACTACTTTCTCAGAAATAGCTGCTATCGCTCAAACACAAGCACTAGTTCACAGTGAGTAGTGTGTGGAAACAGGTCCACAGGGACAGCCATTGTTGGTTTAAAGGCTTCTCCAGTGATCTTCTTCTTATATTCTGAACTGCACAGATCTCTAAAGTTCCTCATTGCCTCCCCATCAGGTTTGCATGATATATAGACAAGCCTTCTTATGGCTGGGTGGCTCCTCAAGGCTCTGACAACTCTATAATGTAGGCCGGCCCTGGATGGATTCACCACGGCTGTCAGCCCACCATCAGTATTCAAAGTAGCTATCAAATTTGGTAGAACAACTTCCGCCTTGCCTGAAAGAAATTCACAGTTCTGAACACTGTTTAGTGCTGCATTAAACTTGGCATCCTCGATCGCCTGCTCAATGAGCTCGATGCCAATGACTCTCTTCATTTGCGGCGATAACAAAATGCCAATGGCTCCAGTACCACAGCAGACATCCAGCAGGGTGTGTCCAACACAAGCCCTGTTCAGCTCCGCAACAGTTTTGTACAACACTTCCGCTGCTTCCCGATTCACCTGGAAGAACGAGTCAGCAGAAATGCGGAACTTGAAGCCAAGCACTTCCTCAAAGATATGGGGCTCTCCGTGCAGAAGCTGATAGGGAGATTGTTCATGACTGCAACAAGTCATTGTGGTCTCCTGAAAATACAGAGAAGCCAGCTGACAAACCGCTCCGGGACCTTGTGTAAAGTACTCCACCAGAGCAGCTTTATGGACGGAAATCTCCTCAGGCGTTAGGGTTTGGGGATGGAAGTAAACTACGGCCATTGTGTCACCGGTAGAATTTGTTCTTATCATGATTTCTCTCCAGTGACCACCGTCATGAAATAAAATGCATGGTTTGAGTGGTGAGAGGCGTATAAAATCTTCATAGTGCCTTGCAACCATCTTGTGTTTTGAAGGTATGTTCAGGAGATGGTCGCCGTGGACACAGACAATGTTGCCTGCTTTACCATTGCCAATATAAAATCCAACAGTTTTTGGATTCCCATCTACCCCTATGTTGACAGAAAAGGTGGATTTGTTGCGGTACTCATTTCTCACTGGTGAGGCTACTATGGAAAGGAGGGGGAAACCCAAGTCATTTGAAGAGTGCATTGAATCCTGAGCTAGCTGCTTTGTCATCTCAAGTAAGATCTTGTGCTGCTGCTTTTGTTTCCAGTGAAGCTGCTCCTCATAACTCATCCTCCACAGAGGAGTCACGGTATCTGCCAGTCTCTCTTCCCAGGTGAGAGTATGCCAGTCAGCAGGTAGTTCGGGTTTCCTTTCCTTTCTTCTCTTTACAGGCCTGGAGCCAGCATTGACAGCACAGCAGCTGGTCATTGAAAGGCTGAAGCATGTTTTTGGTATAATGACTGTTTGTTTCAGCAGTGGCCACGTTAAATGCAAACGCATTGTTTTATAGGCACGCGACATTGATGCAGCTTCTGAGGTCACGCACTCAAAAACTACACTAAATAATGTTAAGAAATGATCGCATCAATGCTTTAAATATATTTTGCCTCACGACATACACGTGCAAACGTGTCAACAGTCCGGTAAAACCAATGTTGTTCCTTGTATCTTTCTTCTTCTTTAGGGTTTTATGGCAGTTGGCAGCCAACTTAGGTAGGATCCCTTGTATCTTTCCATGTGTCCACAACAACTCGAGTTGATATGACGTTCTGATGACGCTACTTCCTTTACTAGCGCTCCCACTCTGCTTTCAGAGCGTAACAGGATGTCTCCGGAAATACAAAGGTTTTTTTATTTGTTTCATTATTATTTGACCGTTAATATGATCTAAACATAACATTATGATCTTACATTATTATTAGTATTATCAACGAAAGGATATTTAAAAATGATATTGTAAAAACATTGAGAAGAGCGAGACTTATCATCGATAAGCAGAATAAACTAAATATTTTAATTAAACATAAAATAAATAATTGTAAGTGCATGTTATTTTAAAAGTATATTAAATAATATCAATAACATTTGTAATTAAACACACACACATACACACCAAATACATAAAATAAAAAGAATTGAATAAAATAATAAAAGACCTTACTGTTTCTTAATATTTTTAACGTACAAAAATTGATTCTTGCAACCTTTTTGTGCTTTCCCCCCCTCTTTACTCTTTAGATTCAAAATTCCACTTATTACTTAATATCATAGAAGGACGTGGCACAACAATTTGTAATTTATAAATCTAGAATGTGTATATTGCTAATGCCAGCAAATACGAAGTGCAATTTCGTAATGTAACAGCCGTAATAATTGATATGCACATCTACCAAACACTGAGAGGGACTTTGATACCAACAAAGTGGACGTTCTAGCATTAGAGAAAACCTCTTGACGTTGTGGTAAACGTCATCAAGCTGCGCCTGCGGGGGGTGTTCAGGAAAGAGATCAGTCATCAGTTCCGCCGTCGCAATGGAATCAAACAAGGACGAAGCGGAACGCTGCATCGAAATAGCAATCGCGGCGCTGCGCGATCATGAGCTCGACAAATCCAGGCGGTTCCTCGAGAAGGCGCAGAGACTGTTCCCCACCGACAAGGCGAGATGTGCGTGCAATGTTAATAAGTGTATAGCGGAGATCGTAAGCGGTCTGTTAAAAGGCCACCGGAAAACCCGAAGTCAGTAGTTAGACGGTAATTAAGGCCTTGGGATCTCGATCTTTATTATGACTGTGAAATGACAGTGTTTTTTACTTTTATTTGAGCTAACAATAGCTGTATGTTGTCGAACCATATATTTAGTGCTCTTGGTTATATTATCAGTTCTATTAGATCCAAATATAGTATTTTCATATGTAGGTAATATAATCTAAATAAAAATGTAATCTTAATTATTTTCATTTCTAGACAGATCTAGTGTGTTGATAGATAGATAGATAGATAGATAGATAGATGGGTAGATAGATAGATAGATGGATGGGTAGACAAATAGGAAGGTAGGTTATTGGTTTCATGATAGATAGACAGACACCAGTGATTCTTATTTAAATAAAAGTGTTCTTGTCTCAGCTTTATTAGAAACTATTGCTGAGAATGGAGGACCATCTACAAGTGAAGAAAACAGGGAAAATGATGGATTACGAAGCAGAAGTCACAACACTGAAGATCACTCCTCTGGACCGGGGGCCACAGAATCGGGCAAACCGTACACATCAGAGCAGCTGGACGCTGTCAAAAGGTCTCTTATTTGTTTCAGACTGCTTGCCTAAAGGTCCAGAGCATGGCCATTATTTCTGTTTATATGTGTGGATAGTGGTTTCAACGCCTAACTACTTTCTTCCTGTTCTATCTGTGGTTCTCTTGATGCAGAATTAAGAGATGTAAAGACTATTATGAGACTCTTGGAGTCAGTAAAGAAGCCTCAGAGGAGGATCTGAAAAAAGCCTACCGAAAACTTGCTCTAAAATTTCATCCAGATAAAAACCATGCACCTGGTGCCACTGAAGCATTTAAAGGTAAAATACATGACTTGAACCTCAGCATTCTGCAATCTTGCTTGTGGTCTTCTCATTTGTTTTGTTTCCTGGTCTTCAACAGCTATAGGTAATGCTTACGCAGTTCTAAGTAACCCTGAAAAAAGAAGGCAGTATGATGTTTATGGTGAAGAAAAAGCCCATCCGACTCACAGGCACAGGACCTATCACAGAAATTTCGAGGCAGATATTTCCCCTGAGGACCTTTTCAATATGTTCTTTGGAGGTGGATTTCCCACCAGTGAGTCCTGTGACCTTTTTAAATGTGTTTTTACAAACATGTCAGTGGTTGTGTTCCAATACATTCAGAACCCTGAAATGTGTCGTTGTGCCATTTTTTTGTATTACGCTTCTAGGTAATGTGCATGTGTACAGCAATGGTAGGATGAGGTTTGGCCATCAACAGCGACATGAACGACGAGAACAACAGAGAGAAGTAAGAGCCCAATCATCTTGTAAGATTGTAAAGGGGCTTGTGCTGTAAAGTAAGGTGAGGGAAGGTGTGCGTTTGTAATTGTAGAGTGAACAGAATGATGATGCATCAGCTGATGTGTTGTTAAGGGGAATGGCACAAAATGGAAACTTATACAAGAAGCCATTCCTTTTTCACTTCAGAATATTATAACTCCATAAATGTAAAAATGTTAATATGTCCACAAGTCCCTTGTGTTAACAATTCTGCTTTGATATTCAAAACGTAATGTCATAGACCACTATTTTAGTTGTTTATTATATATATATTTATATATTATTTATATATATATTTTCTAATTAACTAGTGCTGTCAAATGATTAATTGTGATTAATTGCATCCAAAATAAAAGTTTTTGTTTGCATAATGTGTATGTGTGTGTATATATATATATATATACACACACACACACACAAACATTTTCAAAATGCATACTGTTGTATGTGTGTACGTGTGTGTATATACACATACATAATAAATATAGACAGTACACGCTGTATATGTAGACAAAAACTTTTGGATACAATTTAATCATTTAAGAGCAAATCAGTTAACCTCAATAACTAAATAAATCAAACACATGTTGATATTCAATTGACCAATTAAGAAGACCATAGCCCTTTATTAAACGCTTTTTGAGATTTTGTTGCAGGGTTTCTGCAAGTCCTAGAGTCTAAATTCTCCTTGAGCAATATTAACCCCCAGTTTCACAGACAAGGCTTAATCTAGTCCCAGACTAAATTGCATGTTTGAGCTGTCTCATGAAAATATCTTGCTCTGAAATATCTTAAAACATGTCAGTGCCATTGTTCTGTGTTAAGATGCACACCTGTAATATTATCTTATAAGGCATTTTTGTAAAAGTTGCTTAAATATCTTAAT
>JAUMHI010000054.1:14263996-14278068 GCA_032359435.1 Enteromius unitaeniatus
TGCTGTGTGACATCAGAGTAATTACATGCTAAATCCATAGCAATTGTCTATTTAACCAAAAAGTGTTACCAATGTACCAATGGTACTTTCACACACCATTCTGAGGGATGTTACATGTGTGAAGTTACAGAAATACTACAGCTGGAGATGCTATGTAGCAATGTGTACTTACGGTTGGTTACATACTAAATACACATCTAGTTATTGTGGAGGTACACATGTATTAGAGACGCTTAAAGGGGGACGGAAAGAATTGTTGAATGAATGAGCAATGAAGCACTCACAATGATGTCATAATGTCTCTACTGTCCTCCTACTGGAGTATTGATGAAACATGCAATATCCCCACAATTAAATGGAATATATAAGCTGAATGTGACTAGGTTATAATATGTGCTATTATTTATATGTTACGGATGTTTACAAAACAGTGACAATATGGACACCTGTAAAATCCAGTAAAAACTTAATATTAGAATTGTAATATTGTTATTATTTAAACAAGAAAATCAAATGAAATTGTACACGTTTTAAGAGCATTCTAGTGGTCATCCTGCGGTTTAGGTGAAAAATAATTGTTTTATTTAGTGGTGATAACTGACATCTCGAAGGATCGTATAATATAACGACAGTAGAATTTAATGAAATGAATTACTGACAAGCTTGATAGCAGCAGCTCTTCGCGTCTTCATCCCCCTCTCATTCTCTCTCTCTCTCTCTCTCTCTCTCTCTCTCCATAGAGGGAAGACGCATCCTGTAATCAGGTCACACTTCACTGTAGTCTCAGCATCCGTCTCTCGCCCTTTAAAGCAGAGGAATCGAGACATCAGACAAGCGGAATAATGGTGTGGATGAATGATCTGGGATGTCTTCTCGTCCCGTTGCTGATGCTCGTACGGTTTTCCGTGCAGGTGGACGTTAAGAGCGGGAAAGAAGCGGAGAAAACGGGGAATTTCATGGAAGATGAACAGTGGCTGTCCACCATTTCCCAGTACAGTCACAAGATCAAGCACTGGAACCGCTTCAGAGATGTGAGTTATCTTTGAGTCGATGAATGATGACATTACCTGACTCCATCGATGCCGGTTGTTAGGAAGTGTTGAGAATGCTAATGCTGGACAGTCTTATTCCTAAAACACAGCATTCCCTTAGAAAACAATCTTCCGTTTCAAAGCAGATGCGTTTAAGATAATACATGACTTTTGAATTCATGCTGCAAATGTACTAAAATGCTTTAAATATACACAATTACCTATAAAAGACTTCTTTAGACAAATCTTTGGATGTATCTTGTTAAGGTAAAATGCTCTCCAAATGCTCAAATATTTAGTCAAACCCTAAATATAGCCTACTTGGTAACATATACCATCTGTTGTTGTTTGTTTAATTGACGATAGGTTTGATTACAGAATAAAGCAGATTGCATTAGAGTGTCATTGCCCAGCTGGTTGATGTGATGTAATAATAGGAAACTTTAATAATTGATTAGAACTTCAGATATTCAGAGGGAGATTTATGGATTGATTTATCTCTCAAAGGTCATGTTGTATGTGTCCTTGTACAGGTGTGTAATTTGATCCTGTATTCAATGGTATTTCTTTATGAATATGCATAAAATCACCCAGGGCTTTGTAAGGAAAAAATATAATTTGTTAGTCAAAAATGATTAAATATGCAACCCAATTAAATTACGTATGGTAATAATTATCATTTATAACTACTTATAGTTTGTAGCCGGTGACCTACTGTTCTTGAAAACTAAAAAGGTTCTTGTTGTTTTCTGTTGAGTTTTGCTGCTCCAAATGAAACATTAAACCGTCCAATAGAAACTGTGATTTATCTCCATCAGTGTTTGGCCGGTAGCTATTTTTACCCTTCTAGAACTGGATTAAGTGTATAACTCCTTAAATGATTACGGTGGAAAAACACATCTACGAGCACCCGGAATTTATCAAAATGTGGGAATGAAAAGATTAAGTGCGAATTAGACTGGGATTATAAATAGATGGACACAGCATTCCTACATCAGTGGCTTACATTCAAACTAGGCCCTGCAGCAGACTCCAATCAATGGCTATTGATCACACCATCTTAAACATATGAATAGCAGAGGAGCGATGCTTGTCCAACACACAAAAAAACAAAACCGCTTTGAGAAAAACTCTTTCACTGTCTCTGACTCTACCATCTAATTAAAATGCAGGTTGTTTCTTAAACTGTACTTGAGGTGACACACTTCAGTAGCACTGAATAGCACTGGCCCATGACATGCTGTCTGCTGTTTTGTTTGGGTTGTCATGTCATTGCACAGATGGAAGATCCTAATTGTGAATGATTAATGCAAAACGTATTAGCATGCGGTATGTGCAAGATATGACAGAATCAGGAACCCTTGAACAAAAATTAAAACTTGTTCAAAAAGTAAACTTGTCTCTCAGCAAACTAAAGCTGACTGCCTTAACAATATTTAATTTGACTGCCAAATGAGTAAATTCTCACCTTGATATATGCCCAGCCGCACGCTTCATAATTTGCATTGTAATTGGAAATTGATTTTAATGTGCTTACACAGACTGTCTCAACCCTAGTTCCTGACAAAGAAACAATATTAAAACGCATTTATATGTGGTTTCATATGTATTTCTTGTTCTCAGATTGCAGGGATTCTGAGACATCAACAGGCCCTCTAACGCAGTTCAGTGCCTTTTTAACAGTCATCTGTAAATCTTTGATCAGAGACAGAGATGAAACTGATGTAGACGCTGAAAATTAATCTGTCTCTGAGCACAGCTTATTTCATCTTTAAAGTGTTGCTTGTGAGAAAGGCAAATAATCCAAATTGATGCTGGCTTTTAAAGTCCTCTGAGGTTCTTAGAGTAGAATAATGATATAACTCAAGCGAACTGATGAAAGCAACAGAACATAAAAGGCTCATGAGCACACGCTGATGCACATATAGAGGCGTGTAATTTGACATTAATATTTAATATTCATTGTGTATTCCATTCTTGGTTGATTATAACATTTTCCTTTTTTAGATACAGCATAAGATCATTGTAATGTGACGGATGTTGAAGTTTATTTAGGAGATGTCCTCGCCCTTCTGTGCTTTAATTACTTTTTATAGAACTATAAACGGATATATAAACTTTAGCTCTTTCAATATACATTCAAACCATGTGTTTTTAATGATTTTATGAATTTATTGAATGATTACTTGAAAGCCTAAATTTATGTGAACTACCAACTTGCTGTAAGGCCTTCTGTAATTCAAGGGTCCCGTTATGGTGTGTGGATAGATTTTATTACCTTGTTTGTCAAATCCAGGATATCATATGAGATATGATACCTAAAAATGGAAAGTTGACACAAAGATCTTTCAGCCAGTCTGTCTACCCTTCTTGCAGATGAAATAAATTTAAAAATAGACTTCTTCAAAGTCTGAGGACAAAGGTTTGAAAACTTTTTGCCTTTGGAGAATAGTCAGGGCATGTCAAAGCTATAGAGCACATAATAATTTGGTCCCATCTGGGAATCTTAATGAAGTATGTCAGAGTCTCATTTTAACATATTAAGTGTTGTCCATTTAAATGTCTTTCTAAATTTGGTTGATTAATTTTATGATGCTTAAATTGTTTTCAAAGTGTAAAATTAGTTCGATTTACATTGAGTTTTGATTATTTATTTTTTTAAATCCCACTGAGTGCATTAAATTATGTTGCATTATATTCTGAACAACTAACTGAATCACAATCATTTTTTGGGTGCTCACTTCATCTTATTTCCATACAAGTGGAAAATTAAATCTTATTTCATGGTCAGTATTTAATACCAAATATACTGCAAGAACGTAATAGACTGGGTCGTTTAAAATGACAAATCCCCGTTGGACACAATTATATTCACAATTGCCCTTGCAACATTAATTTTGAAGTGAGCTATAGATCAGATTTTTCCAACATTATAGTCTACATTATAAACGAGATATGATAAAATATAATTCAGGGGAGTAAAAAAAAAATGATGAAATGGATCAATTAAGTGCACGATTGCCTGCTTGGACTTTCTTCCTATTAAACATCCTGGGTGATATGTTTGTGTCGTTATCTGTAAATGCTTCTAGAGATGCTGAGGGTAAACGACTAAATTTCACCCCACACCTTACCCGGCTGTTAAAAAGAGAAACCAGGAGTGAATCCGTTATCTTTGCTACTGAAAGTAAACAACTGCCAATTCTCCGGTGGCTAGCGATCGCTCTCTTTCTCTTTCCCCCCTCTCGATGTAGAAGAAGCTCATTAAAAATCAGTGCTTTCCCTCAGCTCCGGAACGCTGTGTCGACTTGCACCTGGTTTTTCTCCACTACATTTTTAATGAGGCAAAAATGTTTCTAGCCTACATTGAAAATGTTCTTCCATTTAACCATTCATTGGCGTTTCCTTTAAAATGCACATTTTGTTTTTCAGGTTGGGGGTAGCCTGTTTCCTGTGATAGATGTGTCTTTTTCTTAATTTATGAAATTTTCACTGTGGATTAAATATTGAATGCATCAGTCTCATTTTTGGACAGAAGTCTGTCAAGGGCTTTGTTTGGCACATCTAAGCAAGAATGCGTTGTCGCTGTTAAATGTAGTTTAAAATAACTTGGTGGTATGCAAATGCATCAATATTTGGCTGTCAAAAGAAGTGAGTGATCTCAACTGACAAGCCAATTGGATGTACAGACCTAACGCAGAGAACTTCAGCACTGGCTCTGTCATGGCCTTAGTCCATCAAGATTCCAGTCGCATGCTTGTGGAGGTGGGAATGCCCTCGCAACTGCCAGAGCAGCATAGCATATGGTCCATAATTACAGATAATGCAGTTTAAGATGATACGACAAAATACTCCATTAAGATCTCAGCATCTAAGCATTCAGCGCACTCAAATGCAAAACATTGTGCTTTGGATGGCTGTTGACAAAAGCGAGTCAGGGCATTGCAGCACTATGTCTTGGCTTTAGACCAGGAGTGTAGGTGGGCTTTAATTGAGTGGAGAGAAACTGGCCTTTCATCATTCTGCTCCTGGGGTCTGGGCCTTTCTTGCTGAATTGGACTTTTTATCTGGAGAGTGCAGGTGCGGTGCGTGGCATACCCAGGCTAATTTTTGGAGCCTTTGGTCCAGTTCCAGACATGAAATTGGTCTTACAACTCTTTTAACATGTCCTTCCTTTCACAGTATATGCAATACTTACTTTCCTGTCACTCACTTGACTTGTTTCCTGCTACCCCTGGGAGTCTGTTTACCAAACACTGTGTTCTCTCAAGATCAAGCTGACTTGATCCAAATAAAAAGGCTCTTGTTCTGGGCATCCAATTACAAATACAAGCATGACAATGTTGTATTCGAGTTTACTGCTTATCCTTGATGAAGGTGGCATTTATTCTCAACGGACCTGATATAAGACATCCTTTCGAAAATGTGAAATTTAAGTGACTAATTTTAAGCCCATTAAAAAGTGCATTTTACCTCCAGCATTAAATAGGCTGGATTAAGTATAAAGAGCTCTGTAAAGGTATGCAGAGGGCAAAAACTGTCAAGCTTGTCACCCCCCTGTATCCCCCCATCATTTGAGTCCTTCACTTCTTCCCTTCACAAGCAGAGAATGCATTATTGACTGCTTCAGAGTGTCAGATTTGCTCATTTAAAGGCAGCACTTGCCTGTGCCATATTGTTCTCTCTCGCTCTCACTTTCAGAGCTGTCAGTTGTTCCCTTAGAGTCGATGGGAGTGTTATTAACTAAGAGGTTGGAATATTAAACCTTTTTGAGTGTGTTTTAATAGTTTTATGCTCCAAAAAAATTAAGTTTATCTTAAAGTGTTTTTTTATTATTTCTATTTAGCTAACGTTGACGCTGCTATTGGGCTGACTACCATATAGTCACACCCTAAATTCATGCCATTGGTTGGTTCAGGCAAAAAAGTGATATATTTTAAATTTATTTCTTAATTTCATAAATATAGTTTAAATCTATTAATATTTACTGACATATCACTAGTTTTACAGAAATTGTTTTTATTCAGCTTTACTGAATGTTGCGTCTTTAATGCAAAATATTGTAAAGTGTACCTGAAGTACTCTTGCAATAGGTCCACTTCAGCTAAATCAGATATAGTTGGACTTCAGCTCTATGTCCAAAAAATGATTTATTCCAATTTAGATTTTAAGTATAACAGTTTAGTATACCAAAACACGATTGCAAGGTATTTTCATGAATATGCTAATTTATTTCTATATTTATCTTGAAATAGATACATTTTAAATTTTATTTTTTAGTATTTATTTTCACTACAGAACTGACTGTCTTTATTCAATAGATCAATCCCTCATCTGATTTGTTCAAACATACTAATTCATTTCTGAGAAATAACACTACACTACTCATTCACCACTACAGTAGGTATTTATTGAACACTTGAGCACTACATTTTGTTCCAACCTGGGGGTTGAAGATGGCAAAGTATGATTTATCATTATAAGTTACGTGTAAGTTGCTGAAATTGTAAATATCACAATGTGATCTCATTGTCCATCTGTGTATTGTCCATTACAGCACATTACAGTGCTGTGTATCTGCTAGGCATCTGTGATAGATGGATCACTTCATCTGTTTACAATGAGTCAGGCTTTAAGTCAAGCAATCTCAATTTGTAAAATTTCTCATGCATCAATGTGCACGCGGTAACCTCTTATGTCTCTAAGAGATAACACTAAACCACAAGGCTTTCACCCTCAGTTATATGTTTTCACTTAAAGGCATGAGTCAGTGACAAACGCTCTCAGGGCAATCTCACAGAGAAGTCAGCACTCTCTTTGGAGTTCGGTCCCGGAGGAGCTGCCTGCCGCTCTTGGCTCTACAAAAACAGAATGGCAGGCCAGAGTATTTTTTTCTAGATGAGGAAAGCCAGGATATGTTCACAGTCAAGAGAGTGGGCTGTTAGCAGCGCTTTTGATGTGCCCGTGTGCGGTTAATCTGAAAAGCCCAGTCAGAAAAGGCCCAATGCATAAATCAAGTGGGAGGCTTGTGCTTGCCTGTCAGCTATAGCTGTGGTGTGACAGTGAAAACATACTTGGGAAGGTTCCGATATATAAAACGGTATCTGTTTTTCCTCTTGATTTCTTGGCTTGTGGAACACGGCCGATTAGATGCAGAGTCAATGGATGAAGAATGGATGTGTGGGTCCTCAGCATCATGCACTGCCTGGGGTGTTTATGAACTGCGAGGAGCCTGTATGATTGCCGGCAACACGGTGGAGTGATGAATGCGTAGGTGTGAGGCCGTTGTGAGGTCGTTACCAACAGGGTCCATCCGGCTTTAATCAATTATGGAAGGCTTTGAGCATGCAAAACTTGTCAGAGCGAATCTTTAGAATGTGTGGAAACAAACAATGTGAAATAGTCACAGCCAAACCCGAATGCCTTCGGGTTACAAGGCATGACATGAAATTAAAGAGACAACAAAGTGGGAGGACATAAGCTGAAAGCAGTGTGGCAGGCAAAAAAGTGACAAGGGCTGGCTCCTAAAATGAATACTTTTTTTTGGACATATATGACAGAATTGCACGGTGAACACTATTGTTCAGTAGCGCACCCGCTGATTAAGTGCAGAACTTCTTACTTTAGCTTTTAACAATTCTGCTGTGTTCTGAAATGCTCTTAGTCTAGTGATCCTGGTTGTATGTGTGTCGTACAATATACATCGATATTTAGTAAATATATACGTGCCTATTTTGGAAAAAAGGTAATATATATTTTAGAATACCATTATTATACTCTTTTGTTTTGCAACAACTCTGTGCAGTGTAGTGTATATCTTCATTTATACATTGTCGAGGCTGAGAGTAATTTTTCACAAATCTGACATTCAAAAACGCTTGATGTAGAAAATGCTTAAAGGAATAGTTCACCCAAAAATGAAAGTCCTGTCATCATTTACTCAACCTGTATTCATTTCTTTGTTCTGCCGAACACAAAAGAAAATATTATGTTTTGGGTCACCATTGACTCCCGTAGTATATTTTTTTTCTATTATGGAAGTCAATGGTGACCAAAACAGCCTGGCTACGAACCTTTTTCAAAATATCTTCCTTTGTGTTTGGCAAAACAAAGAAATTCAATAATATGAATACTATACAATACTGTACAATAATATGAATATCAATAATATGAATACTGTACACCAAAATGCTTAAGCATTTTCTTTATTGTTTTTAATGAGAAAGTTCTTAATGTGAAACTTTATGTTTTACAATCATGTTTTGTGCTCATCTGCTTGTATGTACATCAATAAGTGTATGTATGCAACAAGTCGTATCACTATCTTAGTACATTAGGACTTAATATAGCCTAATTTTTATTAAAAAACTCTGGCAAGCAGCAGAAAATAGCTAGATTTGCCTTTCAGATGGACGGATATGACACTACATTTAAACCTGTATATCAACTGGTAAATAAGGTTTTTTATTTTTTAGTTTAGTACATTTAAATGAACATTCTGTCATTGAAACTGTCACTATCAATAAACCCATATTTTACTGATTTTAGTTCCATGATGTCTTTGTGCTGTGTCACTGTCGCAGATGTTTTCGTAGCAGCAGCACAATGGTACGTTCCTGCATTTTATCTCTGCATTGTGATGTAACTGTCAAGTTTGAGTGAAAAAGACAGATCCAGTTCACCCACCAACTGCTGCTTGAACACACGCACATATGTGTGTGTATATCACTTTTCATCTTCTTCTCAGGTGCCAGTCAAATGCTCGTATGTCATATAAACATGCACAGGTGTTTTGAGGGCCTCCAAATCAAAGCTGAATTTACAGAGTGCATGTTCAGACATGCTCGATATGAGGGATAAAGGAGCTGTCAGTCAGCACAGGAGGGGTTGATGTGTTCTGTGGTGTTTTTGATGAGACCAGTGTCCTCTGAGGGATAGTCCTGGCAGCCTTCACTCAAGGCAGGCCAAAGATGAGCTGACTCCGGATACAGGAGACGCTCAACTGTAGATGACTGCTTCCTAGACTGTGTTCTCGAGAGCTGCTGACTCTGAAATGTCTCTATGCTCTAAAATATGACAAACTGTTGGGATTCTACATCTATGTGATCACATTTTGGACTTATGTTTGTTAAAACGATGTGATGATTCATAAAATTGATAGTCCTTCATTAAAGAAAGAGTCACTGGTGGCACAAAAAATGATTGTTTCCAAACAGGCACTCTTCTTCCATTGGTCATTTAAACAGACAGCCCCGCCCAAAACTTCTGCCATTGGTTAAGCCACTGTTGCTAACTTCCTATAGAGGGGTTCAGGCGCCAGAATTTTACATTTCTTGTTTTAACTATAAGTTATATAAACCTTTACAGAAAACAAAGACAGACGTGCTGAGGCTGACTTTCCACATACATTTTCCACATTATAAGGCTATAGTTCACTTTTCTCATTTGTATAAATTCATGCAATGATGTAAACGCAAGTGTAACCGAATGTCTTCAGAAACGTTTTGACTGCATTTCAGTGTTATCTGATCAAGTAGCTTTCATGAGAACTTCATAGCTTGATTTGATTTACGGTTTATAACTATTATATATATATATAGACAAAATCCTTCTGGAACTAGTGTAACTGAAATGTGACTGGGCCCTGTTGCTCTTCATTAAACTTAAAGAAATCTTAAGCTTTAAAAAAATCTTGATGATAATGTGTTGTGATGATGGTCATAAAATTACATGATGATGATATGTTGTGGCAATATTTCTGTTAGCCATGGAGATATTTCTCTGACTCATTCTTGCATCTTTTCAGCAAGGGGGAACACTTTGATGTGGCACAATATTTTCCACATACTTCACGCTTACTGAGAGTACGGTTCTCTTCTTAATAAAAGTGCATATCAAACGAATTTAGGGCTGTGTTTGCATGGGTGGCTGCTATAATTTGCATAAACTAAAGATAAAAATCTTTTCAAGTGATTTTAACACTCTGTATATGGACATCTTACATCTCAGTACACCACACAGTATCTACTCTGCCAAGACAGCAAAAACTGACTTAAATAATGCAGGTATCAGGAAATCAATAACAAGGTTGTCCAGCACCAGGGATTGTTGCAGTCAAGCAATGCGGCACTGAATTTTGAGCCACTGGTCTTTCATCTGTTTTGACAAGGTTATATCATATCAGGAGCATGCATTAATAGTAAAATAAGATATTTTAACCATTTTTTCAAGTCTTAAATAGATTTAGCAGTCATGCATTTCATCAGGACCCACGAACGTGCATGAAGTGAACATGAAAATGTCATTTTTTAATGGTCTGCATTTTAGGAGTGATAAAGCATATGTATTGCCAGTTTACTTGTGATTTAAACATCTGCTGCAGAAAAATAAGAATTTATTGTGCTGCTGTAGTTGGCAAAGCCAAATTCGGTCAATAAGCAATTTCACCTCCTGTTTACACCTACAACGGAAAAGATAAATGACTGCTGATGACACTAATAAGCTTGTGAACTTTACAAAAAAGGTTGCTATTATTATTAGTCCGAGTGCTGAAATATTTCAAGCATTATGAGCACCAAGTGTGTAATTATCTTAAAGCAACTGCCTCTTTTATAAGGACACATGAGGGAATATCAAGGATATATTCAAAGTGTTACCCAGGAGGCGATTAGATGTTTTTTAGCAGTCGGAGCCTGTCTCTTTTTTTCATGATAGTTGCTGCTTTGAGATGCCTCGCTCTCCTCTAACTGTCTCCTTCTCTTTTGTCTTTGATTCATCCTTCTCACATTTCACCAGGAAGTGGAGGTCAGTAGTGCTGTATCATGACTTTGCTTGTGTTTGATGTCTCTTTTAAAATGCTTGATCTAATATTCGCTATCAACGCTGTAACCCATTTTTATGCAATTTAAGTCGCTCATGCATCTTCGTTTGACATTTCATCTATGCGTGCACCTTTTTTTGTCTTGTTTGCCTCTTTGAATTTTTATTAAGCTCCATCCTTCCTTTTCCCATTAGTGCTTTTCCACTGCATTTTCACAATTAAAGTATTTTTGTATTGTTCTTGACTAAATATTCTGTGCAGCACATTTGACTGTTTCACTTTCTTTTTTTTGTCAGGACGATTACATCAGATCATGGGATGAAAGTCAAGGCTCGAATGAAAGTAAGACATCTTTAATATTTGTATCACATTACATCTATTGGAGTGATCTTTTAGCCGTTCTATTTAAGTGCCCAAATCGCATGACCTAGTTTATTTTCAAATGGAACTGGATTTTATATTTTGGATTATTACATTTTTCTTCTGTGTAAATGTAACGTTGTTATGATACTCAACATGCATTTTGTTTTCTGTCAGTTGCACATGAGAGTCAACACAGTTGCAGTTTAATACGTCAGGACCAATAAGAGTTCAGTATGCAAATAGATGTAAGAAAGAGTAGTACCCAGTATGCAAATATTGCAGTGGTTTGAATACACTGACATTTTTAGCTAGTCAGTTGGAGATTTAAAAAAAAAAAAATGTATGTTTTAAACCAAAATTTAAATAGTCTAGAATTAAAGATTGAACCCACACCATGTTAAGCATTTTAATTTGGATCAATTACTTAATTAATTTAGTCAGTAATGTAATATTTAGTGTTTTAAAACAAACCCCTAACAGTGGTGTGCAAGCACTGTAATTATCATTCAATGGTGCGTTTCGGCTTGACCGTAGTCTGCGTATGTTTGTCACAGCAGACAGCCCTTCTTTTCTTCTTGGTTGCCAAACACTAATTGCTTACACAAGAGATGAGGTCATCTCCTCATTTTGCTAGAGTAAAGAGACTGCCCGGGCACATTTGAGCATTATGTCTTGATTTTTCAGTTGAAGTGAAGTCCTCAGAATGTAGGAGTCCATTAGCAAATATCTCAGGATGTAATTAATGGATAATTGCTAGTTCCACTGAAGGCCCAGTAAGAGCCCCGGAGGCTTGATTTAGCACTGACTGACACTGGCTTTGTTCTTTCAAAGCACAAATCCACTTAAGCTTCATATGTCCAAGAACAGAGGTCCGTGAACTCAATGGTCCATTTTTTTTGAGCTGGCACTAAAGCTTCTTGCACAGCCGTCACTACTCCACCACAAATCTTTTGTTTGCAACTCATTATTTGAACTCATTCTCTGTGAGAATAGGGAATTATTATCAGATCTATTTGTCGCACTTGTAAGAGAGCAGGATTTCACTCATATAATGATAAATTTGATATTTAGGAGTTTGTATTAGTGCTATTAATCATTTGAACACTTAAGTATTAAACCAATATTAATCACATACGTAAGGTACTTACGAAAAGGTATTTTCTTTCAGCTTTCTTTTTAGCATAAGATGTTGAAAATAAAATGGGGGGGGATTCCTTGAGACAAGTTTTTAACTGCAATACATACCTACATCAACATAATAAGAAATGTGCCAGGGCTCACATAGTGTTTTAGCACCACTCAGTGGACATTTCTCTTTGAAACTGTGGCGAAAGGTGAAGTAAGGCACGTAAAAAAGGTGTTGCACAAGTGCACAGAGGTACATATTTTTATGAGGCTGTATAATAAAAGTCTATGACTATAGAGACTTTAAAGACTATGAGAGGTTGTATAAATATAAGCACAAGCTTACTTTTAAAAATGTGTTAAATAAAATCTTATTATTGAATGCATGTTGTCTCCTTTATGAGAAATGAGATAATTAATAAGGCAGTGATAAGAGATTCGTCCCAGCCCTCAACACCACAAGAAACATGATGTTCCCACTTAAAAGCAGCCAGTGTAGGCATCAGTCAAATTCAGATTCTTTTTTCTTTCAAAGAGAAAAACAAGGAAAAGCTCACTGATCTTATAGTGTCGGAATCTCTTGTATTTTGTAAAGAGCTGAAATATCTGAAGAAGGAATTTCAAAAGTAATAGGAAATCTATGTTTAATATATAAAAGAGTCTGTCTTGGGCAAGTTTTAAGAGTTAAGAGAGAAATGTTGTGGCATGATAGGAATTAGATTAGATACATTTGCAGTGTAGAAGAAATGTTAAATAGTATCAGTTATTTACTTTATGTTGGTGTCTAATTGGACTTGTAAGACTTTATTTAGAGCCTGATATTTCCAGAGCATCTGCTCTGCATGTTTCGATTTCAGGCGTCAGACAGCTAACAGATACCAAAGCAGCAGAAATTCCCAAAGAGCCTTATTTACAGTGTCTTCTTGGAAGGTAGCACTGGTCCTTACCTTTTTAATGAGGAACAAATTTGCATTTTACAAGTTATCAGCACAGCAGTTGTCACACTTCAGGACAAATATATGATGTATCTATTGTGACCGTAATTTTTCTCAAAACACCAGTCATTATACATGCTCATGTCTATATAAAAACCTTGTTGCTTCAAAAATGGAACATATACTATAAAGTAATTTCATTATGTGTATATATGTATAAGGCAATTTAAAATGTTATTTCAAATATATAATTAAATGCATATATATATATATATATATATATATATATATATATATATATGTATGTATGTATGCATTTAATTATAGATTTGAAATAACATTTTAAATTGCCTTACCTTTTACTTATTTATTTTGTACTAATGTGAAAAAAGTTGATATTTTATACACACATACACTATCAGTTTGGTGCAAGTAAGTTTTTGTTTTTGAAAGAAGTCTCTAATGGTCACCAAAGCTGCATGCATCTGATTAAAATAGAGTAGAAATAATATAATAGTGAAATATCATAACAATTTAAAATAACTAATTGCTTTTTGCATTTTAAAATGTAATTTATTCATGTGTTGTCAGGTTTAATCAGTTTTAATATGCTGATTTAGTGATAAAAAATTCTCTTATCATTATCAATACTTATTACACGGCTCTCTGGACTGCTTGATTCTGATTGGTCAGTTCAGACATTTGCAGGTTCATTCTTTTCAAATAATATCCGCTCCAAAGTAATAACGCATAGCCGGTGCTACTTATATGTTTAAAATCCCTCCGCGCCAACAAAGA
>JAUMHI010000054.1:14285369-14301869 GCA_032359435.1 Enteromius unitaeniatus
TGTAAATGAATACTAAAGGACAGCTTCTAGTATGTGTAGAGCGATTTATTTAATTGATCTCGCTCTCGCTGGGGTAACCTTGTATGTGTGAAGCGGTCAAGTGAAGGCATATATAGGGAAGGTTTTACAGAAGTGTCGCGAGGCTACTGGCCCAACAGTGGAAATTATTTCATCCTCTTCGTCCAAAACCTCGTTCATTATCATTTTAATCCATAAAGATGACTTAAGGTGCGTCAGAGGAGATGGCAGTCAGGACATTTATATTATACTACTATTTCAAAAAATAGTTTTGCCGAATTGTGAAATGCAGATGAATGCTTAAGCACTCCATTTCTTCTTCAAATTAAAATGTAAATTTAATGGCAGAAAAATGCCCAGATCAACCATGTGCTCATTAGTTCTCTAACTAGCTATGCCTCGTTTGTTGGTTACATTTATATTGTGTGCTTCTAATTGGCTCAATGGATTGATTTAGTGATTTACTTAACATGAAGAGGAGTTTTGCTTTAAAAAGGACATTAATTAAATTTTTGCAGCTAATATGATGCAATCAGCTGTTATATGGCAGAGATGGATCTTGTAAACCAGTTTAAAAAAAGCTCACAAATTCCAGAAGTATTATAGTATTAAGGTAGCATTTCTTTTGAGTTAACATGCAGCTTGATTGTTTGTGCACAGTTGTGGACCGAACTCTTGTTGCGACATGTAAGGACTCTATTGGCTGGATGTTCTCTAAGCTGGACACCAACAGTGACCTGTATCTGGATCAAGCTGAGCTGTCTGCCATTAATCTGGACAAGTATGAAGTGTGCATACGGCCCTTCTTCAACTCCTGTGACTCCTACCGCGATGGTAAAGTCTCCACAGCTGAGTGGTGCCTCTGCTTTTGGAGAGAAAGTGAGTTTTAGTATCTTCACACAATTAAACCAGACCAGAACACGACCATTGAAATATTTGGGATCTGAAATGTTTTTACATTTTTTGAAAGAAGCCTCGGTAACACTTGGGGACCAATCCTCTCTATTAACTAGTTGTTTATTAACATGCATGTTATTAACATATTGGCTGTTTATTAGTACGTATAAAACACATATTCTGTATGACCGTATTCTACATCCCTAATACTACCCGATATGAATTTAAAGGGAAAGTTCACCCAAAAATTTAAATTATGTTGTTAATTACTCACCCTCATGTCGTTCCAAACCCATAAGACCTTCAGAACACAAATTAAAATATTTTTGATGATATCAGAGAGCCATCCGACCCTACATAGACAGCAATACAACTGAACTGATCTATATCCAGAAACAAATAAAACAAAAATAACATAATTTACTCTTCTCCCATGACTTAAGTCTTCTGCCATTTTAGAGCATCTCAACGCAATGTATACGCAAGCTTTAACGTATTTGATGTAATCAGCCTTGTTTATATCCGCACACGCTTGTACATAACCTGCGGCTGTTTGCACCTAGAAGAAAGCGTACATTTAAGCTGTAATATTCTCTAAAATGGCGAAAGACGTAAGTGAGAAGAATGGTATATGATGAGTATATGATGTTATTTTTGTTTTCTTTGCGCAAACAGTAGTATTCTTGTATTGTCGCAAAACTGAAGTTGATCCACTGATGTCACATTTTTTAGTGACATCAGTCAGTTTAGACTTGTCAGACTTTTTTACCTGTGTTTTTTCCCCATGTTTCTGGAGCTGGGATCATTTCAGTTGTATTGCTGTCTATGGAGGGACAGATGGCTCTCTGATATCATCAAAAATATCTTAATTTGTGTTCTGAAGATGAAAGAAGGTTTTATGGGTTTGGAACGACTCGAGGGTAAGTAATTAATGACAGAATTCTCATTTTTCGGTGAACTAACACTTTAAATATTGAAAATTTTAAGAGAGCCATCTTTAAGGGGCAGTAGTGGCTTAATGGATAGGGAGTTGGACTTGTAACCCAAAGGTTGTGGATTCAAGTCCCAGGTCCGGCAGGGATTGTGGGTGGGGTTAGTGAATAACCAGCGCTCTCTCCAACTACAATATCACGACTGAGGTGAGACCCTTGAGCAAGGCACCATTCCCCCAAGCACTGCTCCCTGGGTGCCGCAGCAATGGCTGCCCACTGTGTTTATGGTGTGTGTGTGCATGGTTGTTCACTTCTCCCTGCATTGTGTGTGCGCACTTGGATGGGTTAAACAGAGAGCACAAATTCCTAGTATGGGAAACCATACCTGGCCACGTCACGTCCTTTCCTTCCTTCGTAAAAACTACCTTACTAATGATTACTAAGCAGCAAATTTGGAGTTTATTGAGGCAAAAGTCATAGTTAATGGCTTGTTAATAGTGAGAATCTTAAAAATAAAGTGTGATCAAAGCCTCTTATGCAGAAAAAACAGTGATGTTGTAAAATATAATTATTATAATTTAAAATAACTGTTTTCTATTTGAATACATTTTAAAATGTATTTCTGTGTGTACTCTTTTAATGTGTCCTAGCAGAATTTTTTTTCTAAAAAAACGATTTGCTGATCCCAAATTTTAGGTTAGGTTATTTAACCAAATTTAATTAAAACATACTGTTGATAAGAATATACGGCAAAAAATATTATCAATGCAATACATATATATATATATATATAAAACAAAATCTAAAAAGAATATGTTAGTTGCAGTCCTAAGAAATAATGTCAACTCTGATTTAAATTATGGTGTTATGAGAAAATCTTGTCATCCAAAGGCAAAAACTCCCAAAAGTAACACTGTTTCGACCTTGAAACATTCCACACTTCAGATTTAAATCAGCTCTAACCGGGATGGTTGCCTCAGCACTGCACATTTGTGCCCTGCACCCTGCTGGTCAGTGCCACGGTCCACAGTTTGCTCTGCTTGGTTATATCAGCATGACAGAAGGGGGACACATGGCCGAACATCAGTGCCAGCACTCCGTGTTTGAACGTGTTGAACACTTCTTCAGAGAGTTGGGCCATTCAAATCTGAAATGATGTTTGAATTGGATTTGAGGGGCGTATTTGGTTTCCATTACAAAAGACTGGTTGCAGAGCGCATTTATTTTACATCAGCATGCACTGGACTGGCGTTAAAGATAAAGAAGACACCAGTCGGTAGAGCCAGGGCTTTAGAAAAATCCATCTGTGTTCTGAGAGTTCTGCAGACTCATGCCACTAACTCATTCAGTTTGCACTGGATTAAGTTTAATTGGTTTTCTAAATATAATCAAACATTAAAGGGGGGAGGGGAACCGTATGTTTGGATTAATGTAATCCAAATCTTTCATTTCCTCAACAAACACCCCCTTTGGATAGAAAATCAGAGATGGGAGAAGGCATAAATTGACCTTTAGCTATTTGTGGCATGTGGAGAGAGTGATTTAGAGTATTAATTTTGACGAGATGCATAAGTCTGGAGGAATTGCTATTCAGTGTGTGTTGCTAGGGTGACTGACAGTCAGCGTGTGTGTGTGTGTGTCAGCAGGGGAGAGCGTAGGTCTATTTGCATGTGTTCATCGGCAACATGCTCTACATATTAATGAGACTCGTAAGTGTGTTCTTTTGTTTGAGGAATTCCTTTGAGTGTGTGTGTGTTTACTTAAACCATGGAGCATGGCAAGTTTCTTGACACAAACAGACTTATGCTCCACTGTGCATCGCACTGGAGGGGCACAGCTGTATCTTAGCATTATCTTAGCACACACATACAACACCAGCCTGGCGCTTGTTTGATGTGATTCTGCTCACGATATGTGGCTGGGCACTCTCATTTCTCCTGGGTAGGGCACAGTTGCTTTTGGCCTGTCACACTTTGTCTTCCCCTTGTATTTCCCCCGGTGGATAGGAAATGGCCATTGCAGAGGGAAAAACAACATCAGTGTTGGTTGTTGACAGCCTGCTCAGACTCAAACTCTCTGGGACTAAAACCAGGCGGGCAGTCAGACAGAAAGGTGTTGTATTTTTTTTTCACTTGACCTATCCAGGCCTCACATAGTGATGCAAATATATCTCTAAATCTAAAGAGGCTATCTTTTTAAAAAATAGAAATATTCTTTTTAATAATTGGCCTTATTGGTTCCTCAGGAGCTGCAGTCACCATTTACTTTCATTGAATTGAGAGCAGCTTGGACATTATGCTAAATAACTTATTTTGTGTTCTTTAGAAGAAAGTCATTCTGGTTTTGAATGACTCGAGGGTTTTCATTTTTGAGAAGAATGTTCCTCTAATAGTGTATTATTAGAAGGTTGTACATTTCAACTTTTCATTTCAACAAACAAAATTACAAGATAGAAATATTCTATAACAGGTGTTAATTTTGTTTGAAACCTATTTAAAGCAAGTTATATAACTCGTATATTATACACACTGTAAAATTGAATTTACTCTTTCTTTCATTCATTGTATTTGCCATAGAACTAGAGATTAGAACTGTCTATTGTGGCACTTTTAAAATGCGGCTGTGTTTGGGTGTGATAGTGTTATTTGATTGTGTGGCTGCATTGAGAGCAGCCCTGGTGTAATGCCGCCTCAACTGGGAGTTGGTGGGAGAGCTCGTGTGAAGCGTTTGTCTGGAGGAGATTAGCGCCGGCTCTTCCCTAAAGGCACTGATTGTTTTTCTTCCACAGAGCCTCCCTGCCTGGCTGAGCTAGAGCGAATCCAAGTGCAAGAAGGAGCCAAGAAGAAACCGGGTAAGAATGAGCGCTCTGCTGAGATTCGCTGTACTATTGCTGGAAGAGCAAATTAAGATGTGAAGGAGAGGAACAAAGGGAGAACCAAAGAAGGGGTTATATAGAATATGTAAAACTTGTAGGAGAAAAAATGGAAGAGAGGAGGTTAGTAAAAGGAAAAAGCGAGGCAGAGGATGTAAAATCTGAAAAACAAAGAGGACGGCTCTAGCAAAAGTGACTCTAGAGGAGTTTCATTTAACAGATGACAAGCACAAGGCTGGGATTAGCCCCTAATCAGGTGTGTGGATTAGAGCGATGCTCATGGCTGAGGGCAGTGCTACATGTTTGGCTGCAGCGCTCTCAGGACTCTCCAAGGACGCGCTGCAGATGCTTCAGCCTATCACAGGCAGCCAAAATGCAAACAGCCCCCAAAGCCTGAGAACAAATATCAATGTATATAATACAAAAAATTGGTTTCATTGGTACTGTGTAATATTAGCACGTTTACTCGTAGGTACATTTATTATTAAAACATTTGTCTCCCCTATATGACACATATTAGGAGAGTTACACATCTATAAATTCCAAAAAATAATATTAACATTCCAGAGGTGTATAGTGCATTACTACTTTTGCCAGGAATGTTGAATAAATGTCATAGAAAAAATAATAGTCCTAATAAAAAGCCTAACCTAGAAGGTGCAAAATGTTTTCACTATAGTGCATTTATAGTTAAATCACAATGAAAAATATTTATTTTTTTACTTATTTTATTCTTTGTAAATATAATAATTATTCACTCTTTTTAATTGTACATTTTGAGATTACTGTATAGATAGATATACGAACAGTTAATTTGCAAAAACGGATAACTAATAATTTTTTTCATTATGCATTTTAATTTTTCTCGAGCTGCAGTTGTTTTTTACAAGGTTAAAAGAGAATTAAAAATATCTAAAACAATAAAACAGAAAGACACACACAATTATATATATGAAGTTTTTTTACACATATATTTTTCATATATATATATATGAAGTTGCACATGGTCATCAATCACTTACACCAACTATGCTTAATTTATGTTCTCATAAATTAAAATTACACAAAGACATAAACAGGGCAGACAGGTTGAATAATGTGTTAGGGTCAATGTAATCACCCATGGTGGTTAGGATATAACATCACATTCTGAATGATTTAAACTGGTTAAAAAGGTACACTCACTGGTACACTCAATGTATCAGAAGGTTAAATCCTGCATTTCATTGCTTAACAGATCATGATGATTATGTGGACATATAGATGTTTATTACTCTGTGCGGTTGGTTTTTATCGTGCATCATGATTCCAGACACTGCAGGCAGAAACCCAGCCCTCAACCCTCGCCAAGGTTACATTTTATGCATTACAATGAGCAGTGTCACTTGAGTCTGTCACATGATTTACAGCAATATGCAAACCAGTTTGCAATGTCACCCTTGATGCACCACTCATTTTGTATAGGATATGAAAATGAATGTAAAACACACATTGTGTTTCTCAAAACGTGCGCGTCTGTGTGTCGTTTCAGATACATACATTCCCAGCTGTGACGAGGACGGCTTTTACAGGAGACTGCAGTGTGACAAGAGCAGAGGGGAGTGCTGGTGTGTGGACCAGCATGGAGGAGAGTTAATGGGCTCCAGAATCCATGGCAACCCCGACTGTGGTGAGCACAAGCACAACACACACACACTCAACACAGAGGACAATGCTCCTTCTGTAGTTACAGGGCTTAGGGCTTAGATCCACAAAATCATCAGTCACCCATCTGACAGAAGACCAAGTGCTACATTCATTAGGCCAGGTTCATTTCCATTCCAAAAGAGCAGTTGTCTCACTGAAATAAAGGTCCTTAAGATTAATTACTACTGGCTGCGACGGACCTGCAGGTGATAAGAACAAATCCCCTGACTGGACATAAAATAGCGATTAAAAAGCCTAACGTCAAAGTCACACCTCCTGTTTGTTTATTGTCCTCGCGCCAAGCGCATATTGTTTCGCCTAAATCGCTCGCAATATTTTTTTAACAACATTTCCCTTTTGCAGACGAGGTGGTCACGTACTCGGGCGATTTTGGCAGCGGGCTCGGATGGGAAGATGAGGAGGAAAAGGAGACGGAGGAGAACGGCGAGGAGGAGGAAGGGGAGGTGGGGGAGGTAGATGACGGCGGATACATTTGGTAAAACGCAACACGATTTTCGCCTTGTTTGACGTAGCTTTCTGTGGCCCATTTCTACAGAGGCAGCTCTATCTTCTGACATTAAATGGTGGACACTGGAGGGTCTGTCATCTTTATACTGCACTCCAAACAGCATTGACTTGGGCAGGGTGGGGGGGAGGGCGGCTTGGTTAGTGTTAGCTGTAGTGAGATTAAGGTACTGGGAAAGTGTTTTTCGATTATTGGGCTTATGGATACTTGTGAAACATATTTTTGTTGTAAGTGCAAGAGTTTTCTCCTGAATCAGTCTCTAGCATCTGCAAACACAAGCTCAGAATTAGGCGCTTGATAGGTGTGATGTGATGCATTCTTATGCAAGTCTAATAAATACATACTTTTCTCACTATACATTCAGAAATGATACCTGTTAAGTCTAAGGAGACTTTTTAAAGTATGTATATAAAGATAGACAGGCTTCAGGCTCTAACCTGTTTCATTGGATCCTCTGTCGACCATCAGCAACTGCTTTCTTTTGGAACTGAGACTGCTGCTAATGTTTTTGCTGTTATTCTTTTAAATGTCCTCCAAATGATTTAGTGCATATGGACACAGATTACTATAAAGACAAAGAGACACAAAGTCCAAAAACACAAAAACACACTTAGCTCAAAAAGCTAAGACTGTTATCCTGTTCTTTTCTGGCTGAAACAGTCTCTGCATTATTTCTTGAAGTAGATATAGCCGTAAATGTCTTGAGATAAAGTAGCCTTGTCAGTGTATTTGAAGAACTATTCTCCACGCTCACAAACTACAACCGATATTAGGCTACTTGCCAGAAATACACAGTGTACTTCTACAAGACGATCCTTGTCCTAAAGGCACTATTCTTTTGTGTAATAATCCACCGAAACCAGAGATGGAAAAGCATTATATGTTCATATAAATTACGCCCGAATGCAGTAGCTTTCTCCCTCACCCCGACGTCCAAATCATTGTTTTCTTTGAAATGGACAGTCATAAATCCTCTGATATGTGCGCTCTGGTTTCATATGTCTGTCATAATAGAATTTGCTTATACTCCACTAGGTCAGGCTGTAATATGGTACTTCTGATGCAACGCGGCTTTTATAACGAGGCAGTGTATGGATGAACAGGAGAGGCAGGAATGAGTTTTGGAAAAAGCATTCTGACATATTCTCTCGCACATACCCAAAGGGACCAATCTGTCTTTGCAGATGTCTTCTAATCAGATCTTCCCATCATTTGCAGTGAAAGATGTGTTGGCTGTAATGTTCCAAGGTGTAAATCTGGTGCTGCAGGGATTTATATTCAATATCTAAATCTTAAAATCTACAACTAAAGGTGAAGTGCATGAGTCCCTCAGTAAAGAAATATCTAAAGCATCATTTTAAGGGTTAAAATGCTGTAAAATGTGTATGAAATACAGACTCGGCCTAGTATGATAATTCCCTCCACAAAAGAACACGCATTTGATATGGTAACATCCCCAGCGTAAACACATTCATCAATATACAGCGGCGTCTACAGAGGAATATAAATCCTTCAAATGTCATTGAGACGAATCTTGACGATATTTAAATTAGTTGTGGATTATCATAGACAACACCACCTTGCCGGTGTGATGGAGTGGTAAGACGGCCTGCTCATTAAAAGTCAATAGTGAATGTCCTGATGTCTTACTCAGCAGTGTACAGGAGTCTGCTAACAGTGATGTTATACCACTTGGACTAGTGTATGATTGTATTGTACTGTACATGCCATTATTATTGTAAATACTTGGATTTACTGATTAGAAAAACATTATATTTACGCTGAGTTGCAGTATATTTGCATTTAGTTGCATGCTTCTTTGTCCGAGTGTGTCATCTTTCTTGCCTGAATATGATTAAAGGCACTGGGCCCGAAAGTGCTGTTCCTTTGTTCTCCTAATTACTCCCAAGACTCTGCGACATGCTAATTTTCATGTGATACTGGAGACATGAGAAAACTAATCTTTTCAACCCACTTTTAAACACATTTTTTGACAAGTGCAATTTATAATAAACTACCAAAAATACCCAATAAAAGCTGGCTCTCAATGTATACAAGAGTCACCAGAGGGTTCAAAAAAGAAATATTTTAACTTTATTAGAAGGCATGATGTAAACACATCTTTCAAATTTTCACTTATTGTCATTAAGAAAATTCAAGCGCAAATTAACATTACGAAGGAAAATGTGCATGATGAAATTATAATGATCTGTTGTTATACTCTATTATAATACTGCATTGATATATTATTGGCACGTTTCATATTTTAAGCAATCCAGTGTAGGTTTTCTGGCATCAATCTAAAGTAGTTTGGATACAGTTTTCAGCCTTGTTTTTTTTAACCGTTTTAGGTTTTCATCGCTGGTTTCTAACTGTTTTACAGAAAAGCGTATGATGAAGCTCTGCTGTAACGCTGCATTGTTTTAGTGTGGGAACACATTCATATATTAGTGAACCAGTGCAGCAAACGTTCTAAAGTTGAATAAGAAACAAGGACTGAAATCATTTTTTGCTCATGTGGTTTTCTTTAGTTATAATGTTTAAGAATGTATTATAAATGTATTTTTTTTAATCCTAAATCATTACAAATGTAGAGTTATCTGGCATGATACATAGTGCTGAAAAGAACAATGTGTTGTTTTGACCAGTCATTACGTTCACTTGCTTGTATCTGATTTAAAAAAAAATTCAGTTTAAGGGACGCAGAAATTTAAACCGTGTTTTGAGTAATCTCACAATAGTCAAGTTGAAAGAAATGTTAAATTTCACTGAAATTTTGGAGACTGATTAAAGCTTGCTCTGAAGGCTTTGTAGCCTCCATATCTTCCTGACATCGTCCTCTGCGCTGTCTAAGACCTTAAACACAGCAGCATCTCCCGTTTGAGCAAAATGTCTCAGCAGAGGCTCCAGAACAGTCACTGGGATGCTGAAGTTCAGGTGGGGATACGTCACTTTTGCTGCAAAGTCTCTTGTGTTACTGGACACGATACCTTATTATGGAATATATAAAATAAAAAAGAACATGAGAAAGAATCTGCCTACGAAATCATGATTTAAACAGGCATTGTAATCAAATGGGAGCTGGAATGTTTTGATGTCGAACTTAAAGAGAAAAAAATATGCTAAATTGGTCACATGATGCCCCCTTCTGGTTAGAGAATGTATTGTAGTTTTCAATCTCCACTAAATGCTGCATTTTTACTGAACAAAAACTGGTTGATGTTCTGATAAAATATATATATATATTAATGGCTAACTACTTAAAATAAAATGTGTAATGATATTACCTAGCAATTCCCCAGAGGCAGAGCGAACCACAGCACCACCACTTGCTCCAGATTGCACTGCACAAGTAGTCTGCAGCATCACAGGCCGTGACTGATGGGTAATAACTCTGGATAAGATCCCTGAGGTCAGTGAAGGGCCACAGCTGCTCCCTAAAGCTCCATAACCCACAACAAGCACATCCTCACCTAAACAAGCACACAACATGAGAATATACAGTCATCATTCTGTAATTGTAATACATTTAAATGTATCTGTTTCTTTTCACCATGATACACAATTTTGAATTATTGTCATAATATATTTACTTTTTATGTGTGCTTTGTCACTTGACTTGCCATAATTTCAGCTTGTATGCCATTATGTCATAATTATGTAAAAAATAATAATAATTATGTCATAAATAATTGCAACTTCTCATAATTTACTTTTCACAGCGTATATATGACATTTTATCACATACTGTAATTTGGACTTTGTTTTAATTATCTTAGAATTATGACATAGTGTGTCACAATTATGCATGTTTATTTCACTTTCATGAATTACCAAAGCATGATTTGTTCTAATGTGATGGAAATAAGTTTCCATGGTTATATTTTGTATGTAAAAGACTGGACAAAAGACTGAAAAAATATAGTATTAAATATCACATTAATTGTCGTTGTATGAAAAATACTACAGTTAAATCTAAAATATAAACGTGTCAAAATTTATACAAAACCAACTGATATTTGGATATGAATTCATCACAAACATAAACTGACACACTGGAAGAAACATATTTTTCTTATGTTGGTGGCATTTGACATCCACAGAAAAACCACAATAAAATCTTAAAACAAACAAGGCTAAATGTGAGTTTCAATAAAACAGGTTTGCAGCACATTACCTGGGTGAAAGTGAGTGGTAAACTGTGTTTTTACTGAGTCTGCGAGCGGCTCCTGAAGCTCCACCACTGCAATATCATAAGGAGATGATTGTGCTGATGAATACAGCAGCTTACCGCTTACTGCATGAAATCTGAGGTGGAAAGTTGAGATATTATTAAAAATCCCATGGTGATTAAAAAACCCCAATAACATGTTTAACAAGAAACATCAAACAAAATGTGTCACTTCTTTAGGCCTTAATAGTTAGGGATATTAAAGTATTTAAAGCCTGTTACCTTTCTCCAAAGTTGACTCTGACTGTAAGCACAGACTTTTCATTCACCACATGCCTGCAGGTCAGAACCAGATTCTGGTTTAGCAGTACACCAGAACCCCACAGCTGGCCGCTCTCAATCAGCACCACTCCAGGGTAAAATTCAGAGCTTGGCTTTTGGTTTGCTGTTAATGGAGCTTGAAGAGAGCCAGAGATTAACTGAGATGACTTTCCTATCAGTGACTCCTGGATGGCACCGGCCTGTGGCATGTTTTTCAGAATCAGGTCAACAGAGCACACAAGTGTCAGCCCAATCCATTCATCTGATTTCCAGCACAGCGGTGAAACGATCAAACCCACAAGGTAAGATCTGCCTCCTTTGCTAACAAACACACCGCCTCCTTCGGTGCCAGGCAAGCAGCGGGCATCAGTCAGGATCAGGGCATTCTCATCTCCTGCCAGATTACTAACTATACCTTTACTAATTGTGTTCATGAAGAGATCTGGACAGAGACCACCGAATGGAGACCCACATGTGGTAACATGACATCCCTTTTTAAGAATGCCACTCTTTACCCACGGAATGGTTTCCCTACAGATGCACGAGGATGAAGTGGGTACTTTTAAAAGTGCAAACCAACTTAAACACCTGGAGTCTTCTAGAACTTCTGTATCCATTGTGCCACTATAAAAGCCCCAGTTATCAGCCCCTTTGAAGATCTTGTGAAATGCATCCTGAAACTCCACACAATTGATCATGATTAACAGTTGAGCTTCTTGACGGCTCGTATTGCGTCTGTCCGTTACGCACGATTGGTTGGCGCAATGGTGAATGTAATCTACATACACTTTTATCTCTTCAGTGAAACTTTCACAATGCAATACTTTCGCGTCTTTCTTCATGGACTGTCTGTCATTGATAAAACGCGAGAACAAAATACCACTGCAGACTACAATACCAGCCTGGTAATTCAGAAACACCCCACTACAGCTCATTTCTTTATTCTGTGATCCAGGTGGGACGTGGAGTGGCTTCTCGGACACTGTGACAATACAACATGTTTCTTCCACATTCGTCATTTTCAAATGTTGGATATATAATATAAATATGTATATATCGCAGTATTAAGTTGGTTCCGTGAAACTGTATTTTTAAAGCTAATAGTAATAATAGTGACACTAATTCTTACATATTGTGATGAGTTTAATATGCAATGTCAAACGCAGCGCTGGAGGTCAAATTATAAAAAAAGAACACCATGCTAACAAAAACAGTTTGTCATTAACAGATAGCTAGAGTTGCAACGAATACGTCTGACAAGCTAGATAATTTAATAATACCATATTAACTTATCGCCGACTTGATATTATCCATCTGCAGTGGTTCCTGGTATGGTTTCATTGGCGTGAATGTAGTCACGTGGTTGATGAACGTCGTGATTAGAAGTCCGACTCCTTTGAACTATTCGTTTCCTAGAACTGATCAGTGCTTCTTTTACCTCACCGTCATCTTCATATATATTATACAAATTAATGTCCGAAAGTGACGGTTCTCGTGTTAAACTGTTCGTGAACGAGTGGTTTTGGCTTTATAAATAAACGAGAGACATTAACCAGTTTTGTTAACCGGTTCAACGAATTGGAAGTTTCTTAACAAATCAGAAACACTGTTGTTCTTGTGTTCATTCTAATGGTCACGTCACTGAAGTATCGGTATGACCAAATAAACAAAAATCATTCAGTTTGCTTTCTACGACTCATAATTTCATATAGGCACATGTATGATTTCTTTGAGATCAAAGTACACACGGAAAATTCTCTATATATTTGTTTTATTTTGCTTACTTCAGTGCATAAATGCTACAAAGTGCTAGATGGGGCATGTGCATAATCAGCTATTTCAAAAAAATAAGCAGCATTGAAAATCCAAATCCTTTCACTTAAGCCTATGTACAAGTATGGGTAAAAGTTAACTAGTAATATGACACTTTTTCTATTGCACAGGCATATTTTCTATGAATTAAAAAAAATCCTATATACTCTCATGCCATAACTGCGAATAGGTTACAGATGGCAGTCAACAAGTACTGATTACAGTCAGGTAGATTAGTTTTGAAACAGGCTATAGACATTACTGGCACTGAGTGCTACATAAGCAGTCTTAAAATATCAAAATACTACATACAAATCAAATATTTGTACTTTTTATATATTTGATAGAAATGTTTCATTTTAAATCTCAGGCAATTTTAATAAGCAAGCATGTATACATTGTCAAAGCACACCAAATCACTTCAGAGGTTTTTCAGAATGGAAACAGGTCTTGGAAAAAACCCCCAACAACATTAAGGCACTGAGGTAATGTAACATGAAAACAAAAACACTGATTCTGTATGATGATTTTCACATCTGAATTTTCCAGCCCAAGTGATGTTTACCTTTCACATGTATAAACTGGATTGAAAAAAAAAACATTCTGTAACTTAATGCCACCTCTTAAAATAACCTGGCTCAGTTCTTAAAGCAAACTGTATTTCTATCCCTGCTTTTAGAAAACACCCCTGGTTACTAGCTTCATTACAAGATAAATAATCAATTAATAAATACACAGAATACACAGGTTTTTAATTGATAAACAAATTAAATATGTTAATCAATATATTGAGAAAGCCATCGAAAACCTTCACCATATCCTTGTCTCTTCAACACACTGCACATAAAGACTTCCATTGGCCTCAGGTTGAGTTCTTTCAGTGATACATTCCCCTGTGTGAAACAAAAGACCACATATTGTTCCAAAAAATAGCATTCACTGTGTTACATACTGTACAAGTAAAATATATATATGTAAAATATTCCTTCAGTGACCTACCTTTCCTGTTGTGTGTCCATAGAGACCAAACATTCCTCTTAGTGCATCCTCACTAATTGCTTCTGGACGATCGATTTTATTCCCCAAAATAAGGATTGGCACATTTGAGATGGTTTCATCAGTTAAAAGAGCCTATGATTAAAGAGCAAGGTGCCCTCATTATTATTCAAATACATGGCAGCTTTTTGATTGGTGGGACTGGGAAGAAATTTTAATTAGTGCACTAAAGTCAGTGCAGTGAAAGTCCTCTGCACTGTCAAACAAAGTTAAAAAGTTTTCACGGGGCAAACAACTTTGTACCTTTTTTCTGAGTGCTTGGATGTGTTGAAAGTTAAACATTCATTGGTAAATAACTGGTCATAGACAAAACCATAGATTATTTTTATAAATAAAAGTTAAAAAGCAGACTTACATCCAACTCAACTTTGGCTTCTTGTAGACGTTCATGGTCAGCACAGTCAACAAGATATACTATCCCATTTATTGCTGGAAGATAATTCCTCCAAACCCTTCTTGCTGAGGATTGAGAATAGACAAAATCAATTTGTGTTTGTTTAAGGTTATTCTAGAATGTGTGTGTGTTCAAAGATATCTCCTGCTAACTATAGCAGTGATTTTTTTCCTCATTCTGAAATTTTAATTCCAAATATATTAATCATTTATTAATAAATACTACATTTACCTTGAGCATGTCCACCCAGGTCAAATGTTGTGAAAGTCATCCCAGCAATAGTCAGTTCTTCAGATGCTAAAAGATAATGCAAGAAACAGTATGTTGATTGTTTTAACATATATAGAATTCAGTTTGTAAGAATAACCATTCTGTTTTTACACTTGACTTTTAAAATGTACACAGCTCATATTAACACAGTAAAATTAGGCCCTTTAGGCTACTTACTAGGGTGAAGTGTTGGAACATGCTGCCCCAGTCGATCATCTTTAAGCATGTGCAATAATGTTGTTTTTCCAGCATTGTCTAATCCGAGAAAAACTAACTTCCCAGACTTTTTATAGAGTCCTAAAATGAAATGCGATTATGAAAGCATTACATTATGGTTTGTGTTCATCAGTATTTCAATATCTGCATGATACTTTACCTAATAATTGCAACACACTGCTGAATCCTCTGTACAGCCAATCAAATATAAAAGACATTTTTGTAGTCTGTTCCCTGAAATCAAACAGCAGCAGCAGAATGAAAGAATTGTTTCAATGCAGTACAAGATCCAAGACCTTTCAAGGGGCTCTGCTAACTCCAGAATAAGCTCTTTACCTAAATCTATTGTAAGCAGGTGAAAAACAACTGATACGTTACTAAATAACCCAAGTTAACGTTTTGTCTCCAATAGTGCATTTAAGAAAAGAAGCATAAACCCCCCCCGTAGATATTAACCAATATTCTGCACATAACATGAGCAAGAAACTATTTCTAGTTGTGAGACCTTGTTACTTGACGCCATGGATATAGCACACAGACATAGCTGTCACTCAAAGGACAGCAACCCGGGTTCAGATTCTAGTCTATTTTATACATGAATAAGGGTGTTATGTTTTTTGTATTGTAAATTAAGATAAATACATGTGCAAGTAAATAGTACCTTTCCCCTTAAATGTAAATGTTTAGCGCGCGTTTTCTAGAAACGCGTCCATACAGTGGAGGCGCTTTAAAACACACTCAAAACAACAGCCAGATAAGCTGAAGTTGAATGAGCGAAGTAACGTATTGTAAAGGTAAAAACGCTCTAGATAGTACCTTAAAACCTGGCTTTTGGTGTTACATTTTTTTTCTGTTAAACCTTGTAGCCAGTGACTAAATTTATAGTCGCGTCATTTGCAATGTTGCGTCATTTGTAAACAGCGCAGAACACAATACGTAGTAACAGGGAAATATTCGTGTCAATACCTGGAAGGGTCCGCTTCTGTTGTAGACCAGTCAGTCCGGTCTGTGTTCCACTGCTAAAAAACACCCCGAATTTGACGTTTAACCGGAACTGCGTAGCTGCATAGGGTGGTCTCAGATCGATTGTAGGTTAATGTGTTGGCATCTGGTTGTTAAATGTTGACCGACTTGCGGCTGTGGGGTGACAGCTAATACTGTACATTACATTCAAAGGTTTGGAATCGATAGGGTTTATAAAAAATAAAATAAAAAGTTTTTAAAACCACTTTTATTCTCAACTGCATTCGTCAAAACCACAGTAATTCTGTTTTCTATTGTAATACATTTTAAATTGTATTTTTAATACTATGAAAAACATTTCAGAAG
>JAUMHI010000054.1:14307114-14322274 GCA_032359435.1 Enteromius unitaeniatus
TTCAAATCCAAATATTATACAATATGTCAAGCGGGGGGTATTTGGGTTATTTATATTCATGCAAGAAAAAAAGTAAATACTATTGTGAAATATTATCGTTTTGAGCTATTATATCATTTATAAATAACATTTAATATTAATGATAAAAAAAAAACGATTTGAAATTATAATAATATTTCACAACAGCACTTTTTTAATGCAGTCTTGGTGAGCATAAGAGATGTCTTTCTAAAAGAAAATATGAATTATTCTTTATATGAAGCGTACAGAATATGTATTATATTCTTACGCAACGTTACCTTTATTTTCTCATAAATAATTCCATCATATGATTCTAAAATAAATACTTTCCAGCATATAGCCTTCTTTCCTTTTTTTATTTTTTTATTCAGTTTGTGAAAAGCAAACAAGAACAAATGCCATCATTTACATTGACAACACAACAACTGTCCAGGGTCTCAGTCTTTCAGTCCTTCAGTGCAAAGCCATCGTTCTTATTGTTTTTAAGTTTTTTGATATAGGCTTCTTTCCTTGCTGAATAGCAAAATGAATATAATGACGTTTCGCGGAGTGGGCGTTTGTGGGACGTAGTTCTCCGTTGACGTCATATCCTCCCAGCGCTCTTCGCTTCCTGCCTGGCGGAGGGAGGGGTCGGTGCTGACGGCTGGGAGGACGAGCTGAACGTTAAGAAAGCCTTGGGAGAGCGATAAGAAACGAGGGGACAGGGCCCGAGGTTTTTACCTTCCACCGGGAAAACTTATCGCTCGACTCTGATTAGCACCCGAAGCAAGTACAATGTCGTCCAGTCGTCAGCTTAGTGAGAGCAGGGCCATCCCGACCAGGACGGTGCTGATCAACGACTCAACGCAGCTACCTCACGACTATTGCACCACTCCTGGAGGCACTTTATTCTCCACCACCCCGGGAGGTAATACTCTATGCTGATTTTTGCAGCCGTGTGCCTGTTGTTTGTGTGGAGACCGTGTAATGTTAGCGGGTGGCCTGTGTTGGCCAGGAAGCCGTAACCACATAAAAAGGCTGTGTCTCAAAACCTAGCGTGCGACTGCTTAAACGTAGACACGTTTAGTTAGCTTGCTTGTAGACAGTCTCGTGCTGCTTAAAATGTCGAGACGATGACCAAAACATGTTGCCTAGGAAGGTTGCTTCCTGTGATTTTAAGACACAGTCATGTAGTTCAAAACAAAAACAGCGCCGCCTGTGCGTCTCTCTGATCTACATGATTGGTCCGCAGTGACTGATTGACAGAATAGAACAGAACAAAGGAATGCGTTACATTAGACACACACAGAGAACGGCACATATAGCAGTAAACACCCTACCAACTGTCTTTATTGCTGTCAATCATTGCATAATTATATTATTGTTGGTTGCGACCGTTGATACTAAAATAGTCTATTTTTTGTTTTTTTAAAGCATTAAAATGTGCCATTGTAACATTTTAAGGCAGGTGATTATATTTCACTCAGTTGTCATCATGTACTGATTCTCATGTTGCTTTTTCAACCCAATGTGACTTGTTTTCTTTGTAACGTGACAGGAAATGTGCTTCAAATGTGCAAATGATTGCTTCAGGATTATGGCATTTTATGCAGGCTGGGAGTTATGTAATAAAACCAGCTTATAACAGTATGTTTATTATGACAATGCAGGAACCCGAATAATCTATGATCGCAAGTTCCTGTTAGACCGGCGTAACTCACCCATCGCCCAGACCCCACCAGCACACCTGCCGGTTATCCCAGGAGTGACGAGCAAGAACGTCCTCAATGAAAACAAGAGGAATGAGGCTAACAACATCAACAAACATGATGCCAAGCCAGGGCAAGGTTAGTCTTCAAAACTGACCAAACTAGAACTGTTTCCACTGGAACCTCCCCGCTTTGTGCTTAATCATCTTATGTACACAAACAGTCATGGGCCTGGTTGACAAGGATTATACTAGTGTTCGCTCAAACTGTTCTCACTTAGTGTTTTGATGGGGTTTTTGTGTGTGTTGCAGGTGAAGATGCTCAGTTTGAGATGGACATCTAAAGAAGGGGAACCGACGTGAAGAACGATTAATTACCTGGTACCTGTGTGCCAGTGGCTTGGCTTGTAGAAACCAATGTTGTGAGCCCTCTCCTTTAGCTCTCTCTAGCTGCTGGGTGCTGCATAATCATGGGGATAAATGACTAAAAGTTTGCCCAGTGGGGCTGCTGGAGCCCTGAAAGTTAACCTGAGAGCACGTTGAGCTCTTTGGTTAGGTTTCAGGGCCGCCATCAGCTGTACTTGCTTAGGTCACAGAGCAAGGGAAAAATTCTGTATTTGTAAGTGCCCGGATATTTTACCAATTTACTGTAATAGACTCATAAACAAATCAGCCATCAGAGATTCACTGCTGGTAGATCAGAGTACTCCGTTCCAGTCGATCCGCTTAATGCAGTCTGCTTGGTTCACATGTAAACTGATTTGCACTCAAGTCAGGAAATGCAGTTGTCTGTATGTACATGTTCTCCCAAATGTAAGATCTTTTTTTTTTCCTCATCCAAAACAATTACTGAATCTTTTTTTTTTTCTAGTTTTTTTAAAAAGGGACAGTAGGATTATCATCGTAATTCTGTTTTAAAAAATTAAAGGATTCTGTATTAATTCCAAATCTTTTATATCTTTTTTTAATTTACATATATGTAAAAGGTTTTTGTTCAGCTCAGAAATTTTTTTTTATTTGGAATTGTCCAGACCACAGACCTTAATTACTTCATATCGGATTACAATGCCAAACAGGTTTTTTAGTTTTATTTAGAACTACCCCAGAATTTCAGCTTTTCAATCCATAGTCTTCTAATTTCTTTTCGCTATTTTAGCTTATTAATTTTAAGTAATAACATCTGATTTCAATTTTGAACGACCAAACTGTTATTTTAGGTCAGAGAGAATGTGTCTGTTCAGATTTGTCCTGCTAACAGTGACTTGTACCTACCTTTGCATGACGGAAACACTTGAAATGTCAACATCAGCTCTTAATTCGCATTGTCTGGTTAAAGGTAGACAATACCAAGTACCTTTGGAGTGATCAAGGGTTTAATATACTTTATGAAACTATGACAAAAATAGAGCTGGTCTCAGGAAGAACTTGCGTTCTGTACCTAACAAGTACACATCTTATGAGAAATAGCATGGTAAATATTTAACATTAATATCAACTGTGACATCTGCTGTCACTTTCCGATTACTACAATCCTCACAAACCTTGATAATCAAATCAAAGGTAGGAAAGCACTGAAGTGTTGTGTTGGTCATTTTACTATTGTCTGTCTCACAGCCACACAATGTGAACGATCCTTTGAAAGATGGATAGTTTTGTAGTGACCAGACATTCATATTTTGATTCAGATCAAACATCTTGAAAACTTGAATTTAATCTTTCCAATGCTCTTCTATGCATGTTTTTTTTTTAAGTCTTTAGTTCACAGATCATTTAGATGTCATTTTTTTTGGGATGCCAAATCTTGTGGAAGGCGAGAAGGTTTGATTAACATTGAGATAGAATTAAGCAAAGAGATTATCCAAACAAAGTGACTTAAAGAGGATAAGACTTATTCTCATGATGTTAATTGTCTCTTTCTGTGCTCCTGTCATTCTCTAATGCACAGATTTTTTTATTTCTCTCTCTCTCTCTCTCACACAGTGATCTCTTGTGCTTAGCCTCTGTATCCATGCCTTACTTTACTAAGCTGAGCAGCTGTGTCAAATACAGTTCCTTTTCATACCTTAAATACAGGATCAGTTCCTTTTGTTTGATTTCCAAAGTTGAGAATAAGATCAAGATATTGCTGTGTTTTACTAGAAAACATTATATTTTTGGAAACATGTTTGTTATTATTTACTTTCTTACAGAGATGGAAAGATTTGCTGATACAGCAGTGTAATATTTGTAATAGTAATGGACTGGTTAAAAAACAACCACGGTTTAGTTTCGACTTTGATCGGTTGCAGTTAACTTTCTATAAAATATTCAATACTGGTGAAGCCGTGACAGATGCACATTTTCATTTCCAGTTTGATTTATAGATTTTTTTCTATTCACTTTCAAGTAACAATGATTTACAGTAAAGGGAAGTTGAAATACTGTCCTTCTGTAATAGATTTGTCAAATCCCATCTTATTTCAACTCTGAAGTATGGATGTTTAGTTGCTTTTTTTTTTCCTAAAAAAGGATCACTGCTTAATTTTTCTTCATACTTTCCCCAGGTTTTAGAAACGTTCAGAAATGCATTTAACTCTCTGTTTGATGGGATTTAGGTTGAAAGTTTCATCTAATGTGGCAGAAATTGGAAACTATATTTTCTTTCTTCTTTGAGACCCTGTTCAATTTAATTTTAATGAAATGCCAATGCCAGTGGACACTGTTACAGCAAGGTCAATAAAAGTACCTTGATATCAATTTGTCTGTTTTTGTCTTCTCTGCCAAATGCTTGCGCTTAAATGTCATGGAAACAATATGTTTGAAATGCTAAGGTTTGCCGCTAGATGGAGTAAGTGTAACAGCTCTTAGTTTTATGAACGCAAAATCGGAAGAGAGAAAAAAAAGATTCTGTTCCTCTGCAAGTTAGTTTTGGCTTTGTAAATTCTTAACTGTTTTATACCAAAGCGGGAGTTCTCAATGTTTATTTTCTGGTCTTAAGCTAGAAGCACATGTTACAGTACATGAATGCATGTGAAGAGTGCTTGGTTGCTTGGAAACTCATGGCAACACAATGTGTCCACTTCACACCAGCAGTTCAAGCAGAGGCTGCTTTCAATGCAATGAAAGACAGTCGACACTCGGCAGTGGTGAAAATTACTAACTTGGACGCCAGTGAGCAAAAATGATCCTTTACAATATGCAACAACTTGAAACGTTGTGATTAACTAACACCATTCCAAGAAAACTAATTGAAAAGATTGTACTGTTTAAACGTATCACTGTCGGCTTATAGATACTCTACTCTCTAAATAGCAGGCTTTTCAACATTTCAGGCATGTCTGCAGTAGCGTTGCTGGGAGATAGAGCTGTTACTGACTGGTGAAAAGATGAGAATCCACCCACCGACATCCTCCTCTCCCATAACATTTATTGCCAGTGAAAGAGGCAGCTGAAGGAGGTGGCCATGCTCTCCTCCCCGTGTGTCATTTATCTGCACTGCTGTCTGTTGAGACTCGCACTGCTGGATTGACACCTGACTGCATGTCTTTGGGCATGTGAGAGACAGTAATTGACAGGGCTCAAGATGAGTGTGACTTGGACTTGGTCTTCTACCTCTAATTGTTTCTCTCAAGTCCTGACAGGTGTCTGAGAGAGCGGGTAGCCAGGTGAGGAAACTTTTATGATATTTACTTTCCCTATGATCTTGTCTTGGCTTCAGGGTAGAAATATTTGCTCTATTAATTGTACAGTAATGTGAATTTGACTTAAAATGATTCTCGTCTCATCAGTCTAGTCTAGTTTAGTGAGCATCCTGTGAAATGCAAGTGTACTTACTAAGCGCACTACATGAGAGTTGATTTAGATGAACTCTCGAAACATTGTGAAACTAAATAGACAATGGATTATATAAAGTATAAATGAAGCTAAAGTAACTTGCCTTTTGTATACTGTATTGTCAGTTTGTTGTTGTTTTTTTTACTCGAAAACCAACGACGAAAATAGTTCCATAGCCACAGATTGGAAGTGTCTAAATGAATCAATGTTTTGAACGATTCGGTTGAGTGAATGATTCAATGTCACTCGCCATCTACTGGCGAATCAATGTAATATGTGTTAAAAGTCACTGAAAAATATCAAAAATATTCTTTATTTAGTTCATTATTATTAATGGACCATTTAAGAAACAAATAAAAACATAATTTGACTTATACAGTTACAACAGAAGCCTAAACCCATAGTCATGAAAATTTACAATAGTTTGACATGTATTTAATAATAAAAAAAAAGGTTATTAGTGGTTCAGAGAAAATCCTGATTGATTTTATTTTAGGGCTGTGTTACACAGCCTCTTACGATCATTGTGTAAGTATTGTCAAATTCTGCATGTGATGTTGATTGAAAGCCTTACACACATAAACAAAACACTGCCGTCGTTCTTAAACTCCCCATTTCTTAGCAAGAACGAGGATGTGCCAATCACTGGTCACTCCCACTCACTGCATATCTGTGCACTGATCTGTGCAGCATTGTACAAATGCATCCCGCGGCCTTTCCCATCCATATTTAGAGATTTTTTTGTTGTTGTTGTTTTTTGTTCTGTGACCGTGATACTCGGACACAACTGGAATTTAAATCAAGCCCCTGAAAGGAAAGCATTGGTCTTGGTGCCAGCGACTCAGTATCCAAAACTTTCAATAGACCAGCCAGTTATATAAACATAAGGCAGGAATGTCCTAATGACATTCACAGAGCTATCATATATTTCCCAGTGATATCTATCTGGCACAAACTTGATCTTTTGAAAGAGGAGGGGAAAAAACAGGATTTGTTTAATTAACTGCATTATCGCTTCAGTGCATGCAGGAAATTCGCTTGGCTTCTTGATTCTGACATCAAACACTTTCAGCTTTCGGTAGATGTAAAGGCATAAGAAATCTTTCATCTTGCACTTTCTCTCACTTTTGGCTTTCTGCAATGTCTCCATCATGGCCTTTGCATGGGCTGTCCCTGTGAATGTCTGGAGCCACCCACACTGTCGTCTGGTTGCCAGATGTACTGTATTTCTCCGTGGCCCCCAGAAGGGTTGGAACAGCTATCCTGTCATTGTGAGAAGAGAACCAGAGAGGCACTCGGCGAGAAAGAGAAGAAAAGAGATTAGCAAAACTTTGGTGGTGGTTGGAGTTAAAACAAAAGGCTTTTATGCTAAGATTCTGCTAGTAACAGGAAACTGAGTTCATGTTGACAGGATTTACACTTAAAGACCTGAACCCTTGCTGAAGCTAAGATGCAAAAACCAAAGGATGTGAACACACGCGGCACAGCTGTGAAACCGTAAGCCAATCATTTAACAATCAAATAAGACAGAGATGCTATGCGCATGCAGATTTGATAGTCTGACTTACTTTTGGGTCTGTGGAACACATTCAAATCTTAATAACAATAACAAATAATATGTTTATAAGTGTGGGTTGTAGTGCATTACATGTGTTGAGGTTCCAGGAAATTAAATCTTTGTGGTCTTGCATCTCAAAGTGCATCTGGCTCTTTAAAAAGCGCAAATGTTAGAAATAACACCATGCAAAATCACTAACGTGTCTGCCTGTTTACTTTATATTAGTCACAGTATAAATCCTCATTCCAGCTCTGGGCAGATTATGGGTACGAGTGCCAGTGCAACTTCCCAGGCTTCTCCGTTTGCACCTACACACCAGTCTGATCAACGAGGGAACGGCATGGCTGAACACAGACGCTCACTACAGTCGGTGAACATTCGTAACAGCAAGGCCAAATCCATCATCACAAACAAGGTGGCCCCTGTTGTCATCACGTAAGTGACAAGTGCAACATGATGCTTTTTAAAACTGGCCTCAAGGGCCTTCATATGCACAAAATGTCACACCTGTGCGTTACTCTTTGAGCTGAAACTATTGTCGATACCGTCAACAGCTTCACTTTGACTTAAAGGGACAGTTCACTGTCTTTGTAAACAATCTTTGTTTACTTATCATCAAGTTGTTCCAAACCAAAATGAGTCTCTTACTACTGTTGTGCACAAAAGAAAAATATTGTAAAATGTTGGTAATCAAACAGTTGCTAGGTGCCATTGACTTCTACAGTATGAAATAATTACTACGTAAAACTGCTACTTGGTTATTAACTTTTGTGCTGAACAGAAGAAAGAAACTCATACAGGTTTATAGCAAGTAGAAATTGAGCAAATGTTGACTGATTTTTTGATTTTTGGGTGAACTGTCCCTTTAAAGGAAAAGATTGTGGGTTTTTAAATATATGGCAATTTGACTGATGCTATGACTGTTGTCTTTATACAGAAACAACTGCAGGGAAGAGTTTCAGATTCATGACAAGATCCAATCTGCCAACTACTCAATGGGAAGAATATCTGACCTGTTGCCGGAGCACTACCTAGTGCTGGTGTGTTTCACTTTTTGTGATTTAAGCTAAATATTTAGAGCCTAATACTTTAAAAATCCTGAAGGTGTAATGGAAAATGCTATAATGAGCAGGAAATGTAGATCAATGGTGGAAATTTCTTGTCATTTATGATGAAATAAGTTTTATGACTTGCTTTTAAATTGTCCAGGGGGAGTTTTTTATGGTACAGGATGTATACAATAGAGCTGATGTCTTAAATACTACAAAAAGCCACGGGGCCCCCAACTTCCGCCAGGTCAAGGGAAACTACCCCCTTTTTGGAATGGGCCAACCTAGCCTGAGTGGTTTCAAACAGGTCCTCCAGAGACTGCAGATTGACGGCTGTGAGGTCAGTGAGTTCTCCTTGTCATTGCACATTTAGGATGAAAGACAGTACAGCACTTTCCATGAATGCAGTTTACTTTGGGGTCTCATAACTCTTTATTTTATGATATGTTAGATATTTTGTCATTATGTAGCATAAAATGAATTATACTCTTAAAAATAATTTACAGCAATACCATAGAAGAACTATTTTGTGTTTACCAAAGAGCCTTGAAACCATTAATGCCAATAAAGAGCCTTTTAAAGAGCGTAGCATGTGAAGTAAGAATCAAATGTCTGTATTATCTTGCAAAAAGGTGTGGTGGTGATCTCATCTGGTCTGTAGAAAAATAATGATCAAATAATGATCAGGTTATTGCTGTTTGTCCCTAAAAACATGTGAACAGGAGGTGATTTTCATCTGTTTGAGGGAGGAACCAGTGGTCTTCTTCCGCTCGGATGGGGACTTTATTCCGTACACGCCCAGAGGAAGAGAGAACCTCCATGAAAACCTGCATGACCTAGACAGAGAGCTCAGCGCAGAGCAAATAGAGCTCTCCATCCGGAAAGAGGTCTGTTATAGAACAGAACAAGTTGTATGAAGAGGATCGCTTGCCATCCTTTTATGGTGAAATGTTGACAGAGGTCATAGTATCTGCTCAGTGTCAGGTTTTTAATTCTCTGATATCTTCTCCAGTTGTGTGACTTTGCCAAGCTGAGTGAAAATATGTTCTATGTCTATAATGACATTGAACATTTTAAAGATGAACCTCAGCATGTACAGATTCTGTCAGAGGAGGATATTTATGTCACTGAGGAGGTCTACAAAAGACCACTTTTCAGTCAACCATTGCACAGGTAATTGCTTATATTTATGACAGTATGATTTAATTAAAGAGCTTTAACTTTAATTGATTCTGTACTGTTCAAAGGTTTGGGATTGCCATGTTTTTGCTCACCATGCTCGCCAAGATTGCATTTATTTGATCAAAAATACAATAACATTTAAAATTGTTAAAATGACTGTTTTTTTATTTTAATATATTTAAAAAAGTTATTTCTGTGTGCAAAACAAATAATAAAAGAATTATTCAGGCGCCATTACTCCAGTGTCAAATAATTTTTCAGAAATAATTGTTGATCAAAAAACATCTTATTAATAATGTTGAATATAGTTATTGCATTATAAATGCTTTTACTGTCATTTTTACTAACTTAATGCATCCTTGCTAAATCCCAAACATAGGCATTTGAACAGTATCAAAAGCAAATTATGACGGCATTGTAAAAATCTTCCAAGACCTTTCCTTTTTTGATCTTTGATTAAAAATAGCAGAAATCTGTGTAGCGTATGTGAATCAAATCTAATCTTACTTTTAAAATTCTTTTAGTTCTGTGTATTTTTTGATGTTAAAATTTGATGAATTTAGATATTACAGATTACCGCTTCCTATGGAAGGGGCACCACTGGAGGAGACATTTGATGCCTTTGTTAATATACTCAGGGTAAGATCTTCATGAATATTATATATCTTTATTTTTTTTTTTTCTCTTTTCTCCCTCTGCTTTCTAAGTTTAAAATAACTCCATGTGAGCTCTGGTTTATTTATATCTGATGATTTGTGTCACTGAACCAATAATTTATCCCAAGAACCCAGAACTTTAAACCCAGCGCTAGCCAGCAAACCATATTTATATTTCACAGTCACCAGTAACATTAATCTTTAAAAAGACGTATTAACAGAGACAAAAGTTATAAATGTTAACTAAAGACCATAAAAAATGACTCGAAGTATCCGCTCACATTCATTTTTATAGTTTGATACAGCCAAAAATAAATGTGTGTTCTTGTTTGAGGTTACAGAAATATATAAATCATTGTTATTCACTTGGATTCCTTTACAAAATCATCTGCCTTTGTGTCCACCAGGAGACCCCAAACCTCTCTTTGATGCGGGACAGCTCCAGACTCCTGCCTGCACTGCTCTTTAGCTGCCAGGTGGGGGTGGGACGCACCAATCTTGGCTTAATTCTGGGAGCCTTAGTCTTCCGTCACCTGCAGGGGGCATCAAAGAGCCCCAGGTACCTATAGTACACTGTCAGTACAGTTTAAGTTGCTGTTTACTTTCTCAAAGAAGAGCATTGCTTGATTAAAAACACTTTACTGTGGTCACATTGTGTTTAATGGTCCATTCTCTGCTTACTTTCTGCTTACTCTTCAACACTTTCACAGGCAAGAAATACAGAAGAGTGAACACAAATTGGATTTCCAAGTGATTCAATTGCTAATCAGTCGCCTACCGAAAGGTCAACAAGTCCTTGATGAGGTTAGAGTGTAATGATGTTTGTAAAACTTTGTCTTTGGTTTGTGAAGTAGCTCAATTAAGTTCAAGGGTGCATTAATTTGCAAAAGTAAAAAAATAGCAACTGAACCTTTTATCTTTTACAAAGCCTAGACCACATTAAGATTTATTGAATTAATAATTTTAAGTAACTTAGTATGAGTGTATTTTTTTTTTGTCCTAGGTTGATGATGCTGTTGCCATGTGCTCTGAGATGCATAACATAAAAAATGCTGTGTATGAAAACAAACTAAAGCTTGAAGGCATTGGTGAAGATTACCAGATTCAGGTATGTCTCAAATAAAAAATTGCTGTACTGCAATAAAACCGTTGCTTTTTGCCTTTATTCCTCACATCTGTGTCATTCGCAATTTTTTTTTTGCAGGGAAGCAGTACAAAAGGCTATTTCCTGCAAAGAACACTGCAAAGTCTTGAACGTTATATGTACCTATTAGTATTCAATGCGTATCTTCATGATCAGGTATTGCGAAAATAAATGCTACTATATTATTATATTTAAAAGCAGTTATTTCAATCAGTATATGCAATTATTTCTCCATTATCTGCTGTGTCTCTCATCTTTGTAGTATCCACAGGCATTTCCTCAGAGCTTCAGTCAGTGGCTGTGTATGAATGCTTGGATCTACAGATTGCTGGCCAACATGGATAGCTCTGAGCTCTCAGCACCAGCCAGTCTTGTAACTGATGGGATTCGAGTTCTGGTAAGGGTGCAAAACGTTTGATTCACAGAACTTTCATAGTTATTGTTATAGAAAACTTAAAACGTAGCCAAAGGGAAATCACACACTAACTCTAGAAGAGCATTCTCTGTTGACTGTGAGAACGTAGAGATTATATTTTAGAACAGAACAATGAATTAGTTACAGCAAAGTATGTTCATATCCACCAGGTTATAATTTTATACTTTATCCTTGTAGTCCTTTTCTTGCTTGAGTATATCCTATAAGCCAGTCTTTCTAAAAACAAATGATAGCAGTATAAACTGAATCTCATTTTGGCACTGTTATTATCAGAGGTGAACTGTGACCTCAGTGGACTCTCTCTAAAATATAGCCATGCAATTTTGAAAGGTGTCCAGTGAGTTTTTAGCAACGGATCTGCTCAGTACAGCCAAGGAGATGAAAGTAGCCAATTTCAGACGTGTTTCCAAAATGGCTCTATATGGGATGGCCCAGCCAAACTCTGAGGTAAATCCTTTCTAAAGCTCATTTCAGTAGCCTACACTCCTAATTTGTGGCTGTCTGTAAAGTCTAGTTAAAAATAATCAAAGCTTGTTTGTGCCCATTTCAGGCTTTGGCTGTCGTAATGTCCTACCTGACAGACCAGAGGCGAGGGCACTCTGCAATTCTCTGGCTGAATCTGCAGGAGGAGCTTGTGCTGGAGGCCAATGGACAAATGTTCACCCCACGAGAGCCAGGCTGTCTGGAACAGCCGATTCCTGTCTGTGTTCCACATCCACAGCAGCTCCAGGTGCAGTTCTGTTCAGGGCTCTAGTAGTATGTATCGAAGAGGGTAGTTGTGGCTTTATATGACTAGACTGGATATTGTAGCTAAAGCATACATACTGTGTGCAATTTAACACAAAGCAGCACATAAAGCTATCAATAAATAAGTGTAAATACATTGTGACCATTGTATTTTTGGCCATATTTTATTCTTATTTTATTACATGAGTATTTGATCCATGTGAAGTAAATGTTTTCAGTTTTGTAGGTTTTTATTTTAATGTAAATTAAGATGAAAGTGAGATGAAAAGGTTTCAGTTTTTTTACTTTAGCAAATAGTACTTTCACAATACGGCCATCTCCACAGGAAATGGAGCTGGCACTGAAGCAGGATGTCCTGAGGTGTGAGAAGTGGGTGGAGGTGATTACGGAGCAGGATAAACAGATGAGGATGTTTAAGAGTTGTCACACCATAGAGGAGCTCTTTGTCCATCAGAAGAGCATTCATCCAGGGCTCAGCTACCAGCGCATACCCCTGTCTGACTGCTGCGCACCTAAAGAAGAGGCTAGTGAATACACTATAAGCATGGTATAGATTTGACATTTTAGTTGAAATGTTATTGCTCTCCCTCAGGTTTTTGACCACTTATTGGAAGCTATGAAGAGCAGTCTGGCAGAAGACGCCAACTGTGCTTTCATCTTCAACTGTCATAATGGGAAAGACCGAACTACTGCAGCTATGGTTGTCGCCACTCTCACCCTGTGGCACATTAATGTAGGTCATTTTCAGCTATCAGCTGTTTAAGTGGAGGGAGGAAGTGAGAAATAAAGTCTTCATCCCAAGGAAGAGTAAAAATGTTTAAACTGATCTGAATTCAGTTTCATAAACCTGACCCTGTTGTCTTCAGGGCTTTCCTGAGTGTGAAGAAGATGAGATTGTAAGTGTTCCAGACGCCAAGTACACCAAAGGAGAATTTGAGGTACTTTTATCTCATGTTTCTTTGAACAGCTGCCAGTGTCAGCATTAAAACAAAGATTTTGTGCATTTCTACATACATTAGAACATAACAATTCTATGATTAATAAACCCACCCATGCAAAGTAAATGAATGTATTTAGTAGGAAATAGTTTGTTTTATAGATATAGATTAAAATACATTTGATTTGATGAGTTTTGAACCATGTTTTCATGTCTGTGTGTTCAGGTGGTGATGCAGGTGGTAAGGGTGTTACCTGATGGCCATCGTGTGAAGAGAGAAGTGGATGTTGCTCTGGATGTTGTTAGTGAGACAATGACCCCAATGCATTACCATTTACGGGAAATCATCATTTCCACTTACAGACAGGTGAAATGTGGTATAAATTAACTTTTTTGAGTTTGACTCTTTTGTATGTGTCTTGCATGCATAAACTGCTGCAGGAAATGTCAACAGTAAAAAGGTAATTAATAGGACAGTTAGTCAGTGCTTTTAGGACCCATGCTAAAAAATAGATTGCCTTCAAAGCCATTGTTTTTGTACCTAACATAGCCTTGAAAAGTCTGTATAGGCACAATTTTCTCATTTGTACTGTTCCGCTGAAAAGGACCAAGAGATTAGTAATGCCCATTGCACTGCATTAGTTGAATATGTTTAATTTGAGACTGAAAAACATGCTTTTATTGTAAAGTAAAGACCTTGAAACCCAGCAGCGGAAATGAGCAGAAAGCTTTCCGAAAGACTGCTTTGAAAAGTCCTGCAAATACTTGTTAGGGTTTAAGACTTATATTTTTCTCTTTTAAATTTGTTCTAAGGTGCTGGTGCAACTCATTTGGATCGCAAATATACATTATGAGTTATATTGTTATTATTATATAACAGTTCTTAAGTAATTCAAGTTCTTATCTAAGATATCATGCTTGAATTTGCACTAGTTGAGGAAGGTTCATCTCTGTATTAATTTGCACCAAACTTTGACTTTAAAATAATTTCAACTGCTTATGCAGATGTTACATTATTCTGGCCTTTTTCACGGATGTCATTGTAAATGATCTAATAAAAAATCAGATTATTAAGGAGCTTAATATCAAGAACACAATATTTATGTAAGTCAACCAAGCAATGTACACCTCGATGTAAACTTTGATGTAATCACTTGTTTGTGTAGATGTGAGAGGCTACCACACAAGATAAACGTACCAGAGTGAACAGACATTAAAGACAAAAACTGTATATTTTCAGCTGATTATGTCATGCCATCAGCTTTTTGTCACAAATAAGAAGGAAACTAGAGGAATAACAATGAGTGCACTGGCACTTGTTCCTCCTCAGATTAAGATGGCTAAATCGGAGGCTGATGCTCAGTGGTTGCGGTTAAGGAGCCTGCAGTACCTTGAGCGTTACATTTATCTTATCCTGTTTAACTGCTACCTCCATCTGGAGAAGAAAGACTCCTGGAGGCGATCCTTCAGCCAGTGGATGTACCAGGTGAAGTCTGACTCACTTTTATACCTTAGGGGAAAAAACATTCATATTATATTTATACTTGCATAATATATTTTCATTGCAGTGGCCTAGTAAGAGTATAAAGTCTTAAATATTTCTTATTTTACTTCATAGCTTTTCCTTGTTTTCGGTTTCACAAAATGCTGAAACTTCATTTCCAGGTTAAAATATATATACAGTGGGTACGGGAAGTATTCACACACCCTTAAATGTTTCACTCTTTGTTATATTGCAGCCATTTGCTAAAATCATTTAAATTCATTTTCCCCTCATTAATGTACACACAGCACCCCATATTGACAGAAAAATACAGAAAAATTGTTGACATTTTTGCAGATTTATTAAAACAGAAAAACTTAAATATCACATGGTCCTAAGTATTCAGACCCTTTGCTGTGACACTCATATATTTAACTCAGGTGCTGT
>JAUMHI010000054.1:14322374-14332453 GCA_032359435.1 Enteromius unitaeniatus
CAAAAAGACCCATGGCTGTATTCGATCAAAAGGGTGCTTCTACTAAATACTGAGCAAAGGGTCTGAATACTTAGGACCATTTGATACTTTTTCTTTTTTTAAAAGTCTGCAAAAATTTCAACCATTTGTTTTTCTGTCAATATGGGGTGCTGTGTGTACATTAATGAGGAAAAAAAATTACTTAAATGATTTTAGCAAATGGATGCAATATAACAAAGACAAAAAAATGTAAGGAGGTCTGAAAACTTTCCGTACCCACTGTATAACAGCTTCACATTGTGGTCTCCTACTTTTAGAGTATGAGTTTATGTTAACACAAAAATAGCAAAAAGTGCTAATCACTATATCAGCCTTCATGAAACATTTACCATTTTTGTTTAAGAAAGCAAGATAAAGATATCTTAACATTGTAAGAAAGAGACAGGTATAATCTGCCACCCATACTCAATACACAAGCGAATGCTGTACCTTTGAGAAGCTGATGGGAGGACACCCATGATGCAGCAGACTAGTGCCTTGGGGCAAGATGAATGCCTGAACACTTCTCTGGCTCACTGTGCTGCAGCTAAACATAGTTCTGAGTTGCATGAAACATTCATGGGAAAATGTCAGTGTGTCAATATAGTTGTAAATGTATTCTGTCTCATTCAGAGGTTTCCGGAGTCAAACCTAGTTTATATCCACAGCTTTTATATTCTTGGATTGAAGGGGTAAGAAAATTGCAAGACTGTAAGTCACCTAGTGTTTTCTTATTTTCTACGGTTGAAAGCTATGTCTATAAAAAGAAAAATCCTCATGGTTAATGTCATGAGCTTCCACCTTTAGAAAGCAGAATTGAAAATGGAAATAATTTCAAATTATTTAACTGTATGTGCATTAAGCACAAATTTCAAGCTTTATTTAATTTGAATTAAAAAAGAATAAAAAATGTCAAATATTATTACAAATTTAAAATAACTTTTATATTTCATTACATTTTAAAACATAGTTTATTCCTGCGATGGCAAATATTATTTTGAGCAGAGATGTCCATGTTACATAATCAGAAATCACTCTAATATTCTAATTTAATAATACTGAAAACAGTAAGCCCCGCCTATTATTCTTTGTATAAACATTGTTTTGGTGGAGATTCTTTGAAAAGAATGTTCAAAAGAACATCATCCATTTGAAATAGAAATTTTCTGCACTATTATAAATGTATTTTCTGTCAGTGCAAAATAAAAGTATTGATTTTTCTTTTTTTCTTAAAAAAAAAAAAAGTAATACTATATATATATTGAAAGGTAGTTAGAAGAACCCTGCTCGAACAGACCTTGAATTAAATAAGAGGTTATAAACCCGTTTGACCAATAAACATTCTGTCCTCATTTTTACAACATCCAATTTGGTCTTGAGATAGATTTAACTGTTTTTTATGAAGGCTTAGCTCTGGATTTTTTTTCATTAAAAATGCACCATATTAGTATTCTGTCGAGGCCACAAAAACATTTTACTGTCTTCCTGCCATCCTTTAAGGCCAATTCGGCAGATGCACCACTTATTAAATAAGTGTACAGCTTATGCATACATGCACATGTGTAAATGCATTCATGAGTTGTGCTGGTTTGCAGGTGGCAGCTAGAGCTGGTGTCTATAACATCCTCAACCATCTGGGCTTTTCTGAGTTTGAGAACCCTGACGACTCTCCGATTGCCAGGCTCCGCTTCCGCTGGCTCCCACACACTGTCCAGTCTATTCCCATGCGAGGGCAACTTATTTAGAAAGGCACAGTATGTCGAACTGATTAATCGACTAACATAAATATGTTTTGATTACAATTTCTGTCAGACCTGTTAAATCAAGTGATTTAATGCATCCTGCTATCTTATTTACATTTTTGACTCTATCTTTGGCTTGGCGGTGTTATGTTCCATCCTTGTAAAATATAAGAAAACGAACACAGAAGATGGTTCACCTCACATTAATGCTAATAAAGTTTTAATGCTGATCTTAAAAAGGTACATTTGCACACTGCTATAAGAATGTCACCTCATTTGTGTATAAAACATTAATTAATTAAGATTTTACTGGCTGGATGATCTTTTGTATTCATGTACATGTTTATTAAATTATACATATTTCTATAACAATTTGCTTAATTAAATCGTTTGATAATAAAACGCTCAGCTGGAATGCTTGAATAGCCTGACGACAAACCAATGATTGACATCATTTCTATCCTTCTAGTCTTGTGCATAAAAACCTGCTGTTCCTTGTCAAGTTAAATTAATGTTGATTACTTTTTTATTTTATTTCTTGTTTTGTTCATCCTTAAATATAGATTTTCCCTCATGGATAGGTACAGTTGTAAGGAGAAACAACTCATGCAGTCTTAGGCACAGAATGACTTGTTTGTCTCTGATCTGTCTAGGTCTATGGGCAAGGTAAAATGAACCCTGCTTGGCTTTCAAGAACAGCGAAGAGCCCTTTGGAGAAACTGTATCTCATACATATTGTAACCTGCCATCTGTAGTGTCTTCCCAGCATTCTCTTGTTATTCGTAGCTCTGTCTCCTATCGTGATTATAAACAGCCCTGTAGCTTGTGTCAGGAGAGCAGTGCTTCATTGTGGAGACTGACAGCTTCTCTCGGTTTCATTCTTGGATTCATTTATCTATTCCAGGCTCAGCTTATTCCAATCCTAAGTTTTTAGAATAGGAGATATTTTAAGATATTTTTAGATTTTTTGCTGATATTCCATAAATTTAAGGGCACAAACAATCTCTCGCTAACTCAGCTAAAACATACATCAGCCTTTTGACTGTGAGGCAGCGACAGCTGTTGTGAAATGTTTTCAAATATATCCTGCGTATATGATAAAGTATGTTCAACTTCACTGATCCAAATCTACAAGCAGTTTGACATTCATAAGGCATCATGCGATTGTATCTGTATAATGTTAGACAGACGGGAAAAAGCACATTTTTATGGACAATTCTTGCTGTAGTAGTCATTCAGCTAACTTTGTTTCTGTGATTGATATTTGTTAAAGGAATACTTCACCCAACATTTTATTTTTATTTCTTGAAATGTACCTTAGGCCATCCAAGGTGAGTTTGTTTCTTAATCAGAAAGCATTTGGAGATATTTAACATTGCATCACTTGCTCACCAGTAAATCAGCAGCAGTGAATGGGTGCCGTCAGAGTGAGTTCATGACTACATTATTTCAAACATGTAGCTTTTTAATTCATGACATATTAATTGATGGAGTCGTCGATTAATTGTGGATCACTATGTTTTTATAAGCTGTTTAAACTCACTCTCTGATGGCACCCATTCACTAAAGCAGATCCCTTGATGGTTGAGTGATCTAAATCAAAATACATGGCCTGAGAGTATGTAAATAAATTTTTTTTTTGGCTTAACTAGTCCTTGAAAAGGTAGTCTAGAGTACAACTCTCAATATATTCCACTGATCAACTGACCTGTGTGCTTTTGGTTAAGATATAATTTCAGGGCATGATGTAATAGGGAACAGTGACAGTAGAAGCTCTGAATTCAAATTTAATTTTACTGCAAGAAGAAGGAAGAACTGGGGCTTCCTAAATAAATGTTATAATGAGGACAGGGCTGTCAGGAGCGTTTATAGAAAATAATGTTAAAGCTCTCTAGGTACTGCCGTACCAGTAGGATGATGGAGAGGTAGTAACTTAATCTTATGCATATTAATAAGAACGTTTTAAAATAATATAGCATTTCATGCAAATATTCCATTCAGTCAAAAAAAAACATCTCTTAACATAGGGGAGTCCATTTATTTAATCAGTTGCATCACTGCAGGGTGTATTTATCACTGAATCCTTAAACATTAGTTAGTTGAGAATGTCTAACCCAATTCTTTCAGAAGACTGAAACTATTGAGATTGCATTTCATCAGATGAATAATTACTTTGTCTTCACTTCTTTTCAGTCAACTAATTAAACACCTACTTCCTTTTCTGATTTTAAGATGCTGATTATACGCATACTGTAATGATGCTCATCCATGTTAAACAATGATGCACTTTCAGATCCTAGAGCACTTTGATCACAAATTTATTCTAATCCCTTGAAGGCTCATCAGAATATTATAGCATATCATTTATTCAAGTACAAATGCTCTGCAACCTCCAATTAAATGAATCTGAGCTTCATATAAAAAAAAGAAAGTGATTTAATGATCTGCTGTTGTAGTTTACGACATCCATTGAGGTTTACTGAAACCGTCTTGTGATCCTATGCTCCCTCAAACAGCAGAGCCGGAACTGAACATACTCCCACAGATAACTTCGCATTACAGTTTGTTGTTTACAACTAAGAGTGACTTTCAGCCGTAATACAATTTGTGCTCTTGATTTTTAATGTCAGACCTCATTCAGAATTAGTTAACATTTAAATATTATGGATATGATTAAGAGTAATATGTCATTTCATTATCACTTTTCATCTTTATAAATATGCCCAAAAGTTTCATTATGCAAATTTCTGATAAATGCAGAAATATAGGCTACATTACTGGTCAAATGCTTGGTGCTGATTAGATTATTTAGGATTTAAATAGCACTTATTTGATAAAATACAGTCAAACAGTATTGTGAAAGATCTGGTGCTCAGTACACATTTCTAATATGGTAGTCTACATTAGAAGTGGATCAAAAAAGTTAATTTGAATTAAGGACGATAATCAAAGGTGAGGATCCACTTCAAATGTTGACAAGTATATATATAGATATGTATAGATATAAAATGTATGAATCTAGATAGATATATAGATATGTATGAATCTATTATAACATATAAAATGTTTTTATTTTCACTTTTGATGTTTTTGATGTAAATAAAAGTATTATAATAATAATAATTTATGTAAATTTAGTGCTTGCTATGAATTTTTTTCCAACAAATTCAATTGTTCAATTGTCTCACTATTAATGTTACATTGAGTGGCCAGATTATGACCACCTGATGTTTGTAGGCCAATTAGCTATAATTTAATATGATAAGAAAATAATAAGCTATAATAATAAGTTGGTAGAGTGCCAAACCATTATAAATAGGGAAGCAGGTTGTTTACCATGACTATAGATGTGTTTTTTTTTCGGAAGATATGGGTAAACCTCCTATCAATGCCCCATGCCATGGTGCTCGTATTGTGCAGGAGTGGTTTCAAGAAGATGAGGGAGACCGTACCTTGCTTAGGTGGACCCCAAAATCACCAGATCTGAATCCATTTGAGCATTTGTGGGACAAAGTTAAAAGAGCCATCAGGCAGCTGGTTCCACAAACAAATCTCACAGTGCTATAGAGTCAATGCCAAGAAGAAACGCCACAGTATTGCAAAAGGTGGCCCAATTAAGTACTGATGGGTGGTCATAATAATCTGGCCATGCAGTGTAATATCCATATCAAAAGAAATATGTCATAAACATCTTGTCAAGCGTATGGTGTTGCTGTCATTGTCATCTTTGCACTCTTCATGTAGTATTTGAATAGAGTACATTAAATGGCTTTTGTGCTTGACAGTATTAAATGCCCTTTAGAGGATGCCATCTATTTTTTGTAAAGCTCTCAGAGTTGCAATCCATACCCTGCCTAATAAAGACTCTGCTATAATACAAAGAACCACTAATGATGCACTGAACGAAGCTACTGTTGGTGGTTGTCAAGGTTCCACTGTGAAAGTCTGACATGATTGACTGGTTCCATGGTAATACTCCACTCATCACAGACCCCCAGTGATAAAAGCCGCTCAGTATATTTGTCTTAATTCCAGACCTCCACCTCCATAGGTTCACCAAAATCTGATGAAATGTGATCTTTGCCTTGATTTATAATTGAATTCATACTCATTTGTTCTTTCAGCTATTTTCTTAAAATTGTACTATTTGTTTTAATTGATTTAATTGTGTTCATACAATAAAAGCACAATTCATTCCATTCATCAAGGATTTCAATAAAGTCAGAAAAATATGTAACTGCTTTTTAGATGTCTGACTCATTACTATGAATTATTAAGTCAGTTGTAAATGTAAGATTAGAGTGTTGGGAGAGGATTCGTGTAAAAAAAATAAAATAAAATAAGTGAAGTGAAGCAAAACAGATTCGTATCATATGTAAGCAAAAACATATTTCTGTGGGCTGCGAGATCAAACTGATATTAATTCAAACTGATTATGAAGCACTAGCATCTGTGTGTCCTCTGGAGTTCTCCACACGTATCTTAAGGCAAATGTCTTGATACATTTGCTTAATTTATTATATCACTGAAAAATAAATTATTTGGACAGGTTCCTGGTGAGGATCTTGAAATATTGAATGCCGTGCCAAACACCCACAAGTTAAAGTGATGAAGAAGTATAAAGTTACATTTATGTAAGCAGTTATGTCAGCACATGGATTACTTTTAGTACTCATTTTTGCAATATGAGATAAAACAGAATATAAATAAACACTGTATCATTCACTGTATCATGACAGTGATTTTAACAGTAAAAAACTGTGAAAATGCTACGGTAAAAACCTGTTAAATGGTTAATGGTAATTCCTGTTAAATTACCAGGGAAACACCATAAACTGACATTCCCAGAATTCCCTGCATTGCATTTTAAATGTTGTTTGAATTTGATGTTTTTTTCTTCGAAATAACTATGTTTCTTAGTTTTTTTTGTATCAATTATGTTTATCAGGGTTGTATGTTACATGCAATGTTGTTAAATGAATGTTTATTGCACATTCCAGTTTAATTATTCTTACCATGATGGTGTTTAGTGTGTGAATGACACTGAGCACCTTCTATATATGTAACTATTTAAAAGCTACTAGTGATGGGCCCTGGTTCATCAAGTGACTTGCTCATCACCACCTGCATTTGGTAGATATCAGTGTTTTTAAAAGGTACAAAATAGATTTCACTACTTTCATTGGTTGGTACATTAACATTATATCAGTTATTAAGGTTTATCATCAATTATCAATTATACGGTATTTAACTGTAAATTTAACATAAAACCGCAAAACAAAACATATTGTTACCGTATTTTTCACGGTTTTATTCTGGCAACCACAGCTGCCGATTTTTACTGTAGATTTTTTTTTTTTTTACAGTGTACAAATAAGAACTTGCTGCTTGTTCATTCAGTCAGTCATTCAAAGTAAAGTTGTTATTCCATGTCTCAAGAATCGGGCTTACAATATATACAATTTACAAAGTAAATATCACACAATAAATGTAATCAGTATTGTAATTACATATAATAGCCTAATATTCATGATGATCATACATTTTAGCTGTACTAAATCTAATACTTTTATTTACCTCTTTCATTCTTTGTTCATCTTTTTTAAGATCATATTGTGCAAGTGATCAGTCAGTATTTTGGATTGTAATGATTACATGGCTGAGCTGCCTCCTTCCCAGATAGCGTCGTAGGTGTTTTAACAGACTTTTACAGACAGGGAAGGCGACTCGCTGTGGGTTTTGAGACACAGCCGATGATGTTAAGGGAAGCACTCCGCATCAAGGGAGCTGCTGCTGATTCAGTCAAGAGACGCGAAACAGAAGCAGAGCAACACTGAATTATCAGCCTACTCTGTAAAACTTTTCTTTATTTCGTCCCGTTTTTGAAGGCAAGTTTTATACATGGCGGATACGAAGATTACTCCTGAGGTGTTGGAGCAACTACTTCAGTTTTACAATCTTACTCGTCGGGAGTTTATTGAGACGTATCAGATTCAGCCGTTGGTTTACATCCCAGAGTTACCGGTCAGCGCTAAAACTGCATTTGTTATTGTGTACACTCTGATTTTTCTCATGGCTGTCCTTGGAAATAGCCTAGTTGTGTATATCGTTTTAAGAAAGCGCGGGATCCAGACTGCCACAAACATTTTCATCTGCTCTCTAGCCGTCAGCGACCTCCTGATATCTTTCTTCTGCATCCCATTCACTCTGCTGCAAAACATCTTCTCTGAATGGTTCGGCGGTGAGTGCCACTTATAAGGAATTGCTATTGTAAAGCAAAGTTTGTAAAGATATGCATGTTTTGTGCACTTGTTCTTCAGGTGGGTTTGTTTTCTGTTGACAAATAGTATGAATAAATCCACATTCGAGCCAAATGTATCGTAAGGATTTCTTATAAAAAAGGGAAATATTTTCTAGTATTCTTAGTTACTCCATTTGACCTGAATAAAGTCAGACAAAAAAATTAATTTATTAAGGGACTAAACTCGTCACAGGCCAACAAAATATCTTCCTGTCTGACTGTCCTTGACTTTGAACATTTTTCAAATATTAATTAGCTTATATTAAAACTAAATTATTCCTACTTTTTCCTGACCCTTTATTAAGGCTTAATTTTGTTTTTGCATTTCCCGAATAGTAAACCATGTAGAAAGTTTAACAATAAACCCCCCAAAAATAATTCAGATACTAAACACATATTCATAACAGGGTTTGCAAATCAGTTTTACATGAACTGTCGTTCTCAATGTATTTTTTAATTACTTAGTATATATGGACAAATATTAATGGATGTATGTTCTAGTGGGCTTCCCTTTCATCTTGTCAAATACTTTGATGGGTTGTAATTGAGGTTTGCCAAAGCACAATACTAGGAAGTAAACTCTCTAATCATCCAATTGGATGCTGCACACTGGTGGTGGTTGAAGGGAGATCCCCTCACGTGATTGTGAAGCACTTTGGGTGAACAGCAATACACAATAAAGTGCTGTATAAATCATTCATTCATTCATAATTATAACATTTGATCGTTTGTAGGTGGGTTGGTGTGCAAAACAGTTCCCTTTGTTCAGACAACTGCTATTGTGACTGGCATTCTCACAATGACCTGCATCGCTGTGGAGAGGTACCAAGGAATTGTACACCCTCTGAAAATCAAAAGACAGTGCACTCCACAAAGAGCATACAGAATGCTGGGTGAGTAGTTTCTGACAACCAATGTCTATATACAGTACTATAACAAAAGTATATGTTATTTTTAAGTTTTAGATCATGCATAATTTGCATTCCACTTCTATACATAAACATTTGTATAATAGAGTTTTTATTGTCTAGTGGTTGTCTGGATTGCAGCCATGATGGTTGGATCTCCAATGCTCTTTGTTCAACAATTAGAGGTACTATTCCATTTTTTTTGGTCTGAAATGTTCCATTTGAAGCTTTCAGAACATTAAAAACAACATCATGATGCAAAACATTACTTAGCATGCAGTCTGTGGGTGTATTACCATTACAAAAGACTTAGAAGCTGACCGGTGCCTCCTGGTCCAAGACAGAAAGTATATATATTTTAAATTATTCACATACAAAACACTGGTTAATTTCATATGCTATAGTGATAAAGCTTTCCATATCCTAATTAGTTATCTCTCTGTTCTTCTGTGTTCAGGTGAAATATGATTTTCTATATGATCTCCATCACGTGTGCTGTCAGGAGCACTGGAGCTCGAGTGCACAAAGGAAGCAGTATGCAACCTTTATTCTAGTGTTCCTCTTCCTCCTCCCTCTTGCAGCCATGCTGCTTCTCTACACCAGAATTGGTATTGAGCTCTGGATTCGCAAACAAGTTGGAGACTCCTCAGTCCTCAATACCATGAATAAAAAGGAGGTCTGCAAAATATCCAGGTCATTTTTATTTAACGTTTCTCAGCGCCTGCTGTATTTGACTGACTAATCTAAACTACTATTTCTTGTTTTATAGTATTTTTTTATAATATACACTACCAGTAAAAGTTGGTATCAGTAAATCTCAGTAAAAGATTTTTTTAATGTTTTTTAAAGACATAACTTATGCTCACCAAGGCTGTGGTGAAAATGTTCATATTGTGAAATATTATTACAATTTAAAATAACTGTTTTATAATAATTTATTTGATTATGTAATGGCAAAGCTGAGTGTCACATGATCCTTCAGAAATCAATCCAACTTAATGATTTAGTGCTTAATATTAATATTATCAATGCTGAAAGCCATTTCTGTTACCTAATCATTTTATGGTAAACTGATATAAGCCTACTACAATTGAAAAGTTTGGAAAAAAT
>JAUMHI010000054.1:14339712-14359689 GCA_032359435.1 Enteromius unitaeniatus
ATGAAGCATCACAGCTTTCTATTTATTGTTAGGCATTGTAGCAAATACAGTTGATTTGTTGAAAGCAATGAACAACTGGTTGTTTAGTTTTTTTGTCAAGTACCTGCTTGCTAACCCATATATATATATATATATATATATATATATATACACACATATATATATTTATTTGTATATTTTTAAATGTATATAGCATTGATACATAATTAAGTGAACTGGGTTTGGCAAAACTATGAAAAAAAAAAACAATTGGGTTGTGTACTTTATTAAAATGTAATTCATTACAAAAAACCTGTGCATAGCCCTAGTCTTCATGTGTTTATGTTTTTATGCAATTAATTAGCAGCAAATATGGCACTGACCTGTTCAAGGTCTTCTGATGTGGAGGGGGGGGAACAGGCTCTGACAGTCTTGTGCAAATGATGTCTTCAGGGTTCCCATGTAACCAGAGTAACCCAGGGCTCCTGTCTACTGAGAGCTGTGTGTTGGCCTAGTGATTTGTGATTCATAAAAACAGCGAACCGGAGGGGGAAATCTGAGGATTTTATGCCTCTTTGTGTTTCTTCCTCAGGGTATTGCACTTCTCCAAGGAATATTGTATTGACAACACGCACAGGTGCATTGCAAAGCACATACTAAAGCATGCATGTGCTCAGATACATATTTAGGAATATTGTGCATTATGTAACCTTTCTTTACACTAATTAGTCTCATTACATTTAACAATGTTGCTTAAATAATGAACGCTAAAATACAAAGATCTACTGCTGTTGCTTTTAAGGATTCTTTGACAATATAACTGTTGATCGTTGGGTGGAATGCTGGCGTTTATGCAGCTTTATGAATATTATGCAACATGTGTGCAAGACCTGTTCGACGTTTTCTGAAGAGTATTTTGCTAGCATGCCTGTAAAAAGCTATTAAATATGCACATAATCACAGTGGATAGCAATAGTGCTTTCCCCAAGGATCTCAGAGGTTTGCATTGCATTATAACATTTATTTGCCTGGCAGATGTCCTTACCTTCGGCAATGTGCAGCAATTATATTATGACACAGCTTCTGGCTTCTTTCAAAGCCATACGATTATGAGGCAGATCATTTGTGTTACATCGGAATCTGATTGATTTTCAAACCTCTCAGTCAGATCCAACAGCTATATGTACATCAGAAAACAGAAATGAATAGTTGATCTAAAAATTAGAATGAGAGTTCTAGATATATTAGTAAACATACAGATCAAACTATTATTGTATGTTTTGATTATCAGACTATTTTTACAATGTATGAAGGTTAAAACTAAACTCAGTTTCATGCTAAGCACATATTCTAAATATATCTCGGCCAGAAAATGTATATATGAAGGCTTTGAAGGAGACTAAATGTTCATGTTTTTATGTGAACGATCTCTTTAAAGTTTCACGAGCTGCCACTCAGCGGCGCTGTTTGCCTGGTTTTGCGCGTTGTCTCTTCGCAATAATCAGTCACACATACCACACTCAAAAACACATTCCCTGTGGTGAGGCTGATTCAATATTCCACCAGCTGATTTATGCAGAACAATTCTCCACAGGAATGGCTGGAGCCAGAAAGAGGAGGGGGTAAAAACATCTCAAAAAAGACTGTGGTAAAAAATAATTATCTCTGGTGTCACTGTAGCAACAATCTTTGAGGCTGATGTCAATGAAATATTGAACAGCACAATCACTTTGAATGTGATCTGAGGAGGGCTGGCGGTGGGTCAGGCAGAGCCACAGGAGCGCGCTCAGAATGTTCCGGAAACGTGGGCTGAATGCAGAGCGGGGAGAGCACCACTGTCTGCAGTCATTTAATATGTCAAAACACTCCTGCTTCTTCTCGTCTGCCAACCTGGCGTCTGCCAGTTTGCTTTTTCTAAATGAATGTCACGTCTGAAAGTATATATAATTAATATCCCATTGAATTATTTCTCGTTTTGCTGCTGCATCCCATGTTCCTCTGCGTTTCTTTGTGTGTGGCAATAGCGGCAGAGCGGGGTTTCCTTTTGCATTGTGCTCTTTACACACGTGCACGCCGAGTTTGTCATGGTCTCGCTGCCGAGTGTGAAAGCCAGTCGTTCTCATGCACCCGCAGATGTCAGGTTTCCTCGGGCTGCTGTTTAACTTGCTTAACCGCTCAGAGCAAATGGTCAGCAAAAAGTTGCATTTTAGCGTCGTCATCACATTGACCACGACCTTTTTAAAGAGATTTGCATAGAAACAGAAGGTCCTTGATGACAAAAGATGCATGCTGATGGTTGTCTTTGAGGCTGCAGATTTAGTAAAGAGGTACAGCCGTGGCTGATCCTGAGGAAAAGCTCATTGAATATGCTGGGATGTGACCATTGCAGGATCACTTTGATGGCAGATCTTTATCGCCTGCATTTAACAAGCTTGTTTTCTCTCTCTCTCTCAGTGAAACTGAGCTTATGACACACTTTACTTTGACCAACTCTTATAAGTAGGTCGAATGAGTTGAGGCGTCCTTGGTGTCTGTCTCAGTGCGCTCTGAAGAACAAAACGTTGTGTTTTCAGCCACAGAAATATTTTCTGATTGCTTTGCACCTTTGATAGCTTAATTAGCACATTTTCCTATTCAGTCAGGTACATATCAACAGGTATCACAACAGACTGGTTGGTTATTTTCTTAATATACTAAGTCATCGTGGGGTTGCTTCCCAAGGGTACAATAGTCAGAAACTATTAGTGAGAGACACTTTGCAGGATTTGAACTTTTTTTGAGAGTATCCATGAAGATACATTTGAATTTTCGTAATTTTAGGTAAACCTTGTCATTGAAATTTATATCATGTGCAAAAGTTGATTGTTTTTAATGTTTTTGAGAAGTCTCTAATGCCCATCAAGGCTGTCTTTATTTGATTAAAAGTAAAAACAGTGATATATTAAATTGCAATAGAATTTAAAATAACCATTTTTAACTTTAATATTTGAAATATAATATATTCCTGTGTTGACAGCTGAATTTTCAGCATACATTACTCCATTCTTCAGTGTCACATGATCCTTCAGAAATCATTCTAATGCTAATTGCCTGCTCAAGTAATATTTGTATCACAGCTGAAAATAGTTGTGCTGCTAAATATTTTGTGGAAACTAGTAATTATCTTTGTAGCATCCTGAAATAGAAAGTTCAAAAGTATAGCATTTATTTGAAGCAATCTAACTTTGAAGTTCCTTTTTATACACATACATCCTTGAATTGTAGATTCGTTGACATAGGAGGTGACAAATTTGTGTTTAGTTCATATTTACATATTTTTCAAATGGTAAAAACAAAAGCATTTTATGTCAAATGACAACCTGATAATCTCATTAAAAATGCAAACACCTATGGAGCGTTTTTATATCTATAATCATGTATAAGTTTATAACTACGCAGGGAAATACAGTATTAGGTTACCAGGTTAGTCTAACCAGACATCTTTTCAATACATGTATAGTGTGTGGGCGCCCTTGCGTTCGATATCTCCTGACCACCCTGCATCTCACTGCAAAGGTTACAGCGTGCTCTCCCCACAAATTGATTAAAGGAGAGTCTCACTCAGTCACAGTATAGTGCAAACAATCCAGCACCCATCGATAGGAAAGAGGCAGCCAGGTAAACTACTGTGTTCAGGCAGTGCTTTGAACACAGCACGAATGGCCTTTTCCATTTTCCGTGCCTACTTCTTAACCCCCTGCAGTGTTTCGTCTCTGTTCCTCAGCTATTCGCTGTCAGTACATTTCTTATGTTTCCTTCACTGTACTGCACTTCAGACTTCCATTGTAGAAACGTACAGAGTAACAGTTCTGGCAGCTGTTGCTTTGAATCATCATTCTTTAAATCAGAGATAACAGAGCAGAGCAATAAGAGTCTCAGAATGCATTTATGAATCATGCTGTGGTATTTTTGGAAAATGCCAACTTTTTACATATTTTATTTATTCGATTTTTTTTCTCATTAGCTGATATTCAGTCCAACAGCATTGGGCTTTTTTTTCTTACAAGTTTCAAACATACTCAATCTGGACTGCAATTCCAAATATCGAGTGAATTATCAAAAATGTGATCTGAAAGAATAGCAATCCGACCACTCTAATAGTTGTGCAGTTTATGGACTTGCAATGAATCAAGTCTTAATGAATGAGTCATTAATTTGTTTAAAATGCACTCTGACTTCTACTTATTACGGTGACAGTGAGTTGCTGATGAGTCGGAGTTGTGGTGTATGCACCAATAGAAGAGGACACATTGCTTATATGGCAGTGGTAAGAATGACATAAATGGAGCTTTCAGCTCAGGGACTGGTAACAGATGGTCTTGGAAAATGAGGTTCTTCTAAGCAGCGCTGACGTGCACTCCCAGGCCCCCACCGCCCCCTATTTCTCTCTTTTCCTCTTATTCTCTCTTTACTGTTTTTCCCTCTTCTTTCTCTTTGCAATTTCTCGTGCTTGCTCCCTTTCATCCCCGATGATTTTGCAAAAGGTGCAAAAGCCAGAGAACTCATAGGAGTAGTCCTACATTAGATTGCTTTATCCATGCCAATAGAGGTGAAAAGAGGGTGCACAGAGGGTGAGGAGAACACAGAAAAAAGGGAAGAGGATAAATGGGGAAAATAGAGAGCGGCAAGAGAAGAGATGCTCCTAATTGAGTAGACAGTACACAAAGACCTGCTGTCTGCTTCATTAAAATCTCTCTTGCAAATGTGTGTATGTTTAAAAAAGTTGTTTTCTCCTAGTCATGCTGAATATGCGTATATTGTACAACTATAAGCCTTGGGTTGAATGATTTAGCCAAAAAGCGTAAAAAAATTTGGTTGGTCTAGATCAGCCCGACATGGCAACTTTACAGAGGATGCAACAGTCGGCTTCCAGACGGTTTCATAAATTTTTTACATAGGGCAATGGATATCGAAAATTATGAAGCTTTAAAGACAGACCTACTGTGAGCAACTTTGTTGTTTATCGATATGTGCTTTGATGAAGCCTTCAAATTTACTAGCTTTAGTTTAGGATGGAGCTCTGTTTTTCTAGCCGGCTGAAGATGGGGGTGTCCTTCAGCTTTTAAAACCATCCCTTTGTGGTTGATATTTGAATTTGTGATCCACATTTGGCATCCTCCAAAAATGTCCTGTGTCATCTATTATGCATTAAGTGGTAAGCTGTTTTTCTCTTAAGTAGACTAGGGAAATTGACTCATTTATAATGTTCAGACTTTAATGCTCTCCTGTCTGGTATCCCCATAAAAACCATAGCTAGATGTCAAACTTTAAATCAGAGCACACAATACACATGTGGTAGAGCTTTTCTGTTGCATCCAGGTTGTTCAAGTCCCAGTGAATATTTATTTGACATCGAACGTACCAATTAGGATCTCATGCCATGGTCTTCTAACACTATTCTCCTTGCTCCAGCTGAACAGAATTGAATAGAATTGGAAGAACTGAGAGGTAATAGGTACAGTTGCGGGTTTATCATGCATGGATTTGTGAGTTTGTGCTGGCCAGTTCTGTCACCTGGGTCCTGGCAGCAATTCTGGCTCTTCCAGACGCAGTTAGCAGATGGTGGGGCTGTGCCTGCCCTTCTCCAGGGGCTTCTGTGGATAGAAAGAGAAACTGAGACAAATGTTTTGCCATTGTACCTTCGTTACAGACCAGGGACATCCCCTAGCCAAGGAGTGTGTCAATGTCAATGTGTCCATATTTGTTGAAGTGCGTCAAACTGTGTGTTGGTATTTGTCCAGAAAGACCAATGAGATGTCATCCTTAATTCAGCGGCACCACTTCAAGCGGGATACAATGTCAGTTCCAGGTTTTGATGCTTGAACACATGGCTTAGCTTGTAATGGTCTCTCACCGTTGAGCATTGGCAGAGGTGATTACCGCACTACCTCATGTCAAAGCAAACAATGATCTTGCTGATATAAACCTGAAGAGGTTTATGCAATTGAAGCGAGAAACAAGATTTATATTCACACATACAACACGGAAACAAGATGGAGTGGATTTGATGGAAATATCAGCATTGAATTAATCACTCTTCTCATTTGACCTCTTGTAACTTGTAAGTCACTCAATTAATGCCCTGTTAAAGTCAATGAATGATATACATAATTTATCAGCAACACTTTATGCTGTGAACCAGGCATCTTTGTCTTTCATAAAGCAGGGTTTCTTGTCTATGAACATTTTAAATAAATGTCTCTTTCCTTGGTCATTATTTATAGATGTAAAAATATACCTAAATATAAAACTTTGCCATTTATTTTTTCATCCTCTTATTATTCCAAATCCATAGGGTGCTGTTTTTTTTTTAGTTTAACACCAAAATTGTAACAATCATCAAATACAAGCTCTAAAAAAAAAAACACCAAAAGAGCTTCATAAAAGTATCATAAAACATATTCATCTGACACTTGTACAATTCCTCATAGAATAGCAAAGTGCCCATTATATGCACATTTTCAAAATTGGTGTGTTAACGCTCTTAATGGCAAAATGCCATTGGTTTTTACATTTGTCTTACCAAAATGTGACACATCCTGCCTAGTCTGAAGTTGTAAGAACTGATGTTGAGTTCAACAAAAACACCACCAAATTTAAACCTGACCAAAAAGCCCAACTCGTAACTGAACCATGATTGTATAGAGGCAAAGTCTACAACTGAGTTAAATTATATATCATTTTGCCACCTTATGAATTAGTTATAAAACCATGTTTGACTGGTCATTTTTTAATCCTGTACATGAACATATGGACGTAGGCTAGACATGAGTTGTGTGGGAGGGCAAGATTATCTGTAAATAATCACCAAAATGTCAGCCTGTCCATCACACTATAGGCTATTTTTTTGTAGTGGTCACTATAACTGTTCTGTGGTCAGCACTGATAGTGTTTACTTTATTTAAAAATAAATTAAAAAAAACAATCTGCGAGAAGGGTTGGAACAACATAACGTTCATTTGTGCTAGAACTGCACCTTTAAGGGTGTGTGTTATTACATTTGAACATTTAGACACTTGTTTTATGTGTGTTGCTGCTGTTCTAAAAGCAGCAGTCTGTTGTACCGGCATCATTACTTCTACATTGTGTCAGTTGCTAGGTACTAATATGTAAAATGTGTTGCCTTTAACCTCCCTCAGGACCTGGCAAATGATTTGCTTCAGAGGCCACGTAGGGTTGCTAGAATTCTAATCATGTGTGCTGAATCCCAACCTCGACTCAGGCTGTGATTCTTTCCAAACACAAAGAAAAAAAAGCATGAGGCATGAAGAAAACAACCCCAATATCCCCCACAGACCCCGTCACGTCTCTCACTCCAAGTAGATACACATGCTGGTGTTGCTACGCAGCAGCTTTGATGCTTTTGGTCAGCAGATCATTTCCCCTTTCCTCTCTCTCAGTTTTTAAAATGAATGCCTGAGTGCATGTCTTTCAATCATGCATTTTGTTTCATTCTTTCCTTCAGACCAACATTTTCCCATTTCAAGCCTCTCCTGGTGGTCTGTTGAAAAGAGATGTGTTTTGTGTGTTAGTGTGTGCATCTCACTCGCTAGATTGTGCAGGAAAACACTGTGAATGAGATCGCAGCATGCAGCAGACCGGCAGCATCTGCACTGTAAAGGACTCTCCTGGCACGTCCCCGTTGTTTTCATGCAGAGAAAGGGAGTGACCGAGGAGTCGTGGCTTCAGCAGGGCCAGCAGATGTTCAGAACACTAAAGGAGGCTGGGATGGACTGAGAAACAGGCTCTGGTGGTCCAACCGGAATGACAAATTTGATTCCCTGGATGAGGGCCCACAATTTGTTGAACAGATTGCCGAGCAGTGGCGTGATTGGACGCTATGTGGACTGATTTTGTAAAGGACGGATCCAATAACAAGTTTTGTGCTCTCCATAACGATTGGAAAGCCTAGTGATGGGCTTATAGCAGGACGATCTCAATCCAGAGCTTTAACTCATGCATCAGACTGTAGTCTTATCTGAGGCTGTTGTTATCACACAGGCTGGCACCTCCGCTCGTCTGTCACTTACCTGTGGCCGATTATCTCCAGGCTAATCAGAGGCCGAGGACTGACTGAAAATGATTCAATCAGCTGTCAGGGATTAAGCCATCTTCATTCAACCAAGTCAGAGCTGTATCACGCTATGTTTGTGTTCAAACAGTCCCTCAGAAATGGTTTTTATTCCACAATATGGCATTGATTGTGAACCACTTCGGCTCCTGAATCATTTGTAGTGTACAGTTTATTTTTTATTAATCTCCAAATTACAGTACAAGTTCATATGATGTTCTTTATTTCTAGCCTTTAATCAGGTTATATTATATTGCATTGTGTGAAAAGTGATTCAGTGAGTTGGTGATTAAGTCAGGGAGTTAGGAACTGAATCAGCAGATTCACTGAAAAGAATCGTTTCGAAAGAATGGTTAGCTCATTGATCCATTATTTGATTTTAACTCACTGATTCATTGATTTTGTTGTTTAACAGCTCACAGGAAGATGCAATTATATGTGAATGCTAGCGGCTTTTATGATTAAGAGGAGTATGCATGCATTTTCTCATTTGCGTTTTTAAAAAAAACCACATAATATAGGGTTGGAACAAGAATGACTAAAAATGCTGTAATTATTGAATTCATATGATTCAAATACTGACAGATTTTTTTGAGTGCATTATTCTTCCTTTAAATGCATTTTAGTGAACTCAGAATGTGAAAATTCCTCACCCCAAACAAGAACCTCTTTAAAAAAAAAAGTATTTTCAAGCAATATAGATAATAATTTCATTACTGTGTGAACAAAATCTAATTCATTAAATGTGAAGATAAGAGGGCTTCAGAATTGGCTTTCAGATCCAATTAAATGTTCCGCTTTTTGTGCCATGTTTAATTCATAGATGTGGGGGTTGCTTCTTTGTTGCATGGTAAACTATCATTTGCAAATTTCAAGCCATATGACAGTAGCCCTTTCGGCCATAAATTTCACATGGATGATGTAAGGTGCACGTGCATGCAAATTCAGTAATGGACATTTCATTCAGTAATTTCAGCACACTAATATGTGTTAGCAAATACTATTCACCAGCAATGGATGCCATTATTTTTTGCTGGGCAATAAATCACTGACTCAGATGATTTATTTGTCAAGTTTCTGATGCATTTGCCGCTTATAAACAACTTACCAGAAACTAACAAGAGGGGGCGCAAGTAAAACAAACTAGTTGTACTTTTGAGTTGAACGTCATGAATGCTGTTTATGATCTTTTGTTTGAGTAACTGAGTAAACTTGAAACATATCTACGATACAGTAACAAGATTCTCATTACGACGTTAGAAAACGATTAAACATATATAGCTACGATTCAGTAACAATTCTCATCATGAGTTTAGAGAAATATATATCTGTATAATTGTAACCAATTCAAGATGATAAGCACAAACAACAACTGTTTTGAAGTCGTGAGTATTCATTTGCATGACTTTCAGGTTGGTAGTTTTGTTTATGAATGTACATAAAAGACACCTGCAAATAGTAGTGATGTGTTACACTGTACATGGATGTCATTGCAGGTCTAGGCCCATGCGTTCCCTGGATCCATTTCAACATTAGGCTGTACCACTGAGAGTATAGCCTGTGTTCTGACCGTCAGGCAGGTGTCATTACTGCACTTCATTTGCAAGGTAAGTGACTATGTGCTGTGACAGTGGTGGAATTAGTAATGCGCTCCCGCTGTCATTTTTATCAACAGGGCCTGCAGGGAGGACGTGATAAAATGGATATTCCTCCCTCTGCATTAATACCCTCTGCCCCACTTTCAATTCCATTTACTTACCCGAGCACAGAATGAGGAATTTTACTATCGATTGCCAGGAGGAGAGGCACATTCTTGCACTAACGTGTTGATTTTAGTGCTGGAAAACCTCACATCTGCTGGATGTATATAGAAAATAATATCTTTCATCTTATTGCTGTTTTTCCTCGTCATGTTATTAGGGACAGAGGAGTGTGTAGCACAGAGCAGTAAGATGTTGGTCCATCACTTCAGTTTGTCCATGAATGTAAAATTAAGCAAAGGAATATTGTTATGCGGGCTGTAAGTGATTCCGTTGTCTCATTTAAGTGGATAGACTGGGGTTAGTTGTCACATTGACACATTTCTTTACAATAGGGTTCTTTTTAAAGACATTTAGACATTTTTTTGACTAAAGCTAATGAGCAATTCTGTTATTGTCCAGGAATAGGGTAAAATTCAGGTTTACTATATGGGTTACGTTGTCACAACTAACCTCAAGTTCAACTGTTCCATGATTTAGATTTCAATAGATTTTATTTAACAAGAATGCATTAAATTGAGTCAAAATTCAAAAGGGATAATGAAGACATTTATAATGTTACAATTTATTCAATTGTAATGCTGTTGTTTTGAACTTTCTGTTCATCAAAGAAAAATAAAACTTTATTAATGTTTTCACAAATGTTTTTAAATATGAATAATAATAAGAAACATTTCTTGAGCACCAAATCAGCATATTAGAATGGTTTCTGAAGCATTGTTTTACACTCAAGAATGGAATAATGACTGCTAAAAATTGAACTTTGCATCAAAGGAATAAATTACATTGTTCAATATTAACACAAAAAAAGTTGTTTTAAATTTTAATATTATTTCACAGTATTCCTATTCAAGTAGATCAAGTAGATACAGCCTTGTTTCAGCATAAAACATGTCTTTCAAATTCGAAAACTTAAAAATATTTCCGTATTATTGAAGGGTAGTGTATATTTATTATTATAGCAAATATTTCTGTAACTGTGTAAATGAAACATTTGACAGACACATTATTGTATTTCATATTGTTGAAATTTGACTTTTAACGATTTGCAGAAGTTATTGTAAATTAAAACCAACATGCAAAATAACATTAATGTACATTTGCATAATTGACTTTGGAATTGGAGATACAGTCCTTGTGACAACTAGCCCCAGTCTCCCTTGTGCGTTTGGTGATTGTCATCACAACAGAGTGATGCTACTATAGTTGAGCATGAGAGGCCAGTGATGCTGTTTAGCAGACGCAGCTGCAGCTTACAAGCTGGGTGGGGGAAGCAAATCAATAGCCATTGACCTTACGGTTCCTTTTCTGCTGGAGTCACTGACCACTGAACAGCACAAGCTATTTCACACCACCCTTGTGTTTAATACAGCCACGCTTCATTCGTTAATAGGAATCAAAACATGGAATTAAAACCTTTGTTTAAATCAAATAATGTGCACTCTAATTTCCACTTGTGAAACATATTTGTAACAAGATTAATCCGTAATGTGCACCGCGCCACTCTGAGGTTCACATCAGAGCGCAGTTATAAATGAATTAAATGGTGAAAAGCACTGGTTAAATATGCATGCGATGTGGAGATAGATAGATGGGAGGTCAAACTCCTGACTACTTACTTACCATTCAATTATTCATGACAAAATGTTAAAATACATCGCCGGCCATATTTACCTGCACTTGGATTTGACAGCGTCTGTGGGACTGGAGCATCAGCTGCGGACAGAGCTGTGGATGAAACGCTTTGGGGATTTGAACTGGAGACCCTGGTCTCATAACTCTCTGCCATACGCACGGCAATATTCAACATTTATGAGGTTATGATTTATGAGCTGCAACCACACAGGTCAGTCTTGTTTCTTCAAAAGCATCAGAGGAGTGTGTCGTTTTCACAATGTGAATCTGGAGGCCTCACAGAAAGCAAAACACCAGATTGTTCTCTGTATCACTTTGGATCTGCGTTCATAAGGATAGTTCATCTAGAAATTAATCTTCACGTTCCTAACTCGTATGACCTCCTGTCTTCTGTAAGGAACTTTACAGGTGAATTTTTGAGGAAAATCCTGGTCACTCTTGTCCAGTCACTATGTTGTCTTCAATAATATCTCTGTAGTTTCATCCAGATGTTGTGAAATTTCTGATTCATTCTTTTTAGTCAGACCTTTAAGTGAACTGTCAAACAAATCACAGAGTTCACAGAGACTGTAAAATCCTGTAAAAACAGAAATATTGTGAAATGTTATAGTTTTAAATAACTGTTATTTTTTAATATATTTTAAAATACTAAAATGTATAATATATATATATATATATATATATATATATATGTGTGTGTGTGTGTAATATTTTGTAGTGATGGCAAAGCTGAGTTTTTTTAGTGGTTATTATTTCAAATGTAAAAATAATATAATAAAACAATTAGTGCTGTCAAATATTTAATCACATCCAGATTATAAATTTTTGTTTACATAATAATGTGCTTTGTATATTTTTCATGTATATACAAAAAACACATGCATGTAAATATTTCTGAAAATGTATTATTTTATATATATATATATAGAGAGAGAGAGAGAGAGAGATTTGTAATATAAATCATATGAATATAAATATAGTCATGCAAATTCAGTACATTTTCTAAATATATATTGTATGTGTGTGTATTTATATATACATAATACATATACACAGAACACACACATATATTATGCAAACCATAACATTTATTTTGTATGCAATTAATTGTGATTAATTGTCTGACAGCGCTAAATATAATATAATATACATAATAGGAACAATATTAAATCTCTAGTATAGTAAATGTCTTCTATAATAAGATATGGTAAATGATGAAAGAACTTGTTATGGAAGCTGCCCCTTTAATTAGCCAATGTAAAGTAGTTAATTGGAACATATAAGAATCTAATAAGAAACTTCCACTTGTCTGAGTTCCAGCAGAAGTACAACAGACCTGAGTTATGACAAAAGTGCACCTTGTACAGTCTTAATGGATCTGAAATGTATGCATGATTTAGTGCCTGCAGGCATTACTATTTCAGGCACAACAACTGACGCTTGGAGTCCCTGTGGAGAGCCTGTTCATCCTGCATGAGATTCTTCTGGAAAAAAAAATATTAGAGTTTGGGGGGGGGGGTATATATTTATCTACAGTATATATATTGAGCTTTTGCAGGAATGAGATCAAGCAAAGAGAATGTTCAGCAATTAGCGTTATTATCATGGCAGCGGTGTGACAGTCAGCATGGATATCCAGAGAGAACTGTAGGTGTCACTCCTGACATAGAATGGGGCCGGGGCCATTCAGTCAGAGCTGTCATTCCGAGTCAGTGAGCTCTGTCTTGCTGAAGAGGGCCCCAGTCAGATGTTCACTATGCATGCTGCATTGTCTGCTTGCCTGTTCGATAGGGCTGGCAGCAAAAGGTGACATCTGGTGACTAATGTGCTCCCATGTTCCCCCTCTTCTCTGGGCGGCAGATGCTCTGCACAGGCAGATAGGAAGAGGGGGTGGGGGAGCGGGGGGGACCTGAGATGGACAGGCAGAGGAACGCGTGTGTGTAATAAATGCAGGCTTTTGTAGTGTTTTTTTTGCAGCTGATCTGTTGGTGGCTGGTGAAGAAAGAGAGGAAACGAACAATTAGCACGTTGAACACTGGTAGATCTAAAACTGCTTCAGATATTTTGGATGACAAGTTATTTATAGCTAAAGTCAAAACAGTAATAATAAATAGACTTCTTAAAATCAGTATTTGATGAAAAGGTCTTGCTTTGACAAATCTGCCATAACGAAACAATTTGAATGTGAAAAGGTTATTTCTTTAAAAATCAATGTTAATCAGAACTCTTTGTTTTTGTCTTTTTTGTTGTTTAAATATCTAAACAACCTGAAAAAAACTTGATTCTTTTCAATTTCTTGTTTTTAGAGTTCATAGAACTCTATAACTCTACTCTTCATTCACTATGTTTACTTATTATTTATATATTATATTTTTTTAAATAAACTTATCTTATCCATATGGAATTGTTTCAGTTCTGACATTTAGCTTTTTATTTTTTTACCAGAATTAAAAAAATTAAATTATTTATTTTAAGTTAATTTAATTTTGTTTTGTTTCATTTGATATGATTTTACTTGATTTGGTTTATCTAGAGAGAATTCATTGACATTTTTATTTTATACAAGTAAATTATTATATTCTTATTTATTTACAAATATCGACTAAGATTGTTAACTCTTTTTTTATTACTATTCAGACATTTAAATGATTTATTTGGATATTTTTCATTTATATTTATTTTTATAGTTATTTTATCTCAGTGCAGTTCTTTTGAGCTTCCTTGATCTTTATGTCTCTTGGCTCTACTTTGCTGAGGTCATTCTGGGATACGGCTCAGTCTTTAGGTTTAACTGCGTCTGGAGATTTTGTTTCAGCAAATCATAAAGATAACACTTCCAGTGAGCTTCTTCAGCCCGGGTCCCTACACTATACCACATATTCCCATCACGCCATGTCACCCAGACAGCTGTGCTTAACCTCCCTCTGGCCTTTTTGCACAGCTGCAAGTGGGCTCTTTTACCCCTGTCTCACCCATGAGTGGGCCTGCGAAGCCGAGTACATGTGACAGAGAAGTGGACAGCTCCCATTCGGCTTCCTAACAGCCCTCGTTGTTTCTTCGCCACACAGAGACTTGCAGCAGAAGTTCACACAATGCCACGCTGTGTCAGACCGGCAGAGCAAAGCTGTGCTGTTTCTAGACAGCCTCCAGCATAAAACAAACACAGAGCGACAGGAACGGACTGATGAAATGTCTCTGTTGTGACATTATATTTTCTCGAGAAGCCGTGCTTTTGTTAGATACGCGTCTGTCGTGGATTAAAGCGAAAAATGCAAAAATAGCATGTGTTCCACTCAGTATTGGTGATAGTCTCTCTTGTCGTCTACACAGGGGTGATTGAACTGCCTTTATGCTGATATGGCGATTCATACATTCCACAGGAAGAGGTTATTAAAAGCCTTTTCATTTTAAGCTATATTGCCCTGTCTTTCCAGAGAAAATACCCTTCCTCTTTGAGATGAAAAATCTGCAGAGAGAAAATGAATTGGCAGGTTGCTTCCCCCGGGGTCTTCTCTATCAGCTAGTGCAGTGGGTGACAAAATGCAGCGCATGTGTTCCCAATACAAACCTTATTCCATCTGTGGCCCTATCAGCCAGGAAATGACATATTTATCAGAGCAGTGTGGCCTCGCAGGCAGCAGAAAGCATAGAGGCTGCTGACTGTGAAATCTCCCAGAATTAACTGGGGCTGTCCTTTTCTCCCTCCACATTACTGTTCCCCGAGGGCCGTGGCGGTTCAAAGTATCCTGCATCAAATTGCTTTCCTATTTGTTGTGCTGCATACAATTGATAACACTTGTTTTGACCGAATAAATGTGCTAAACTAATAAGCGCTTTCGTTTATGCATGCCAAAACTGTGCTGGAAAATGAAGAAGTCACCGGACCAACTGTAATCTTTTGCTATCTGAATTATTTCATCGAACAAATGTGTAAGTAAGACGTGGAATGAAAAGCGTTGCAGGAATTGGCGAGATGAAAGATCTAGCACTAAGATTGAATAAACCATTAAACCATGCCAGGGACGTAACGCGCATGCTATCAGCGCTCAAGCGTTTTAGAACCGCCTGAGGAAATTGTTTCTAATATTGTCACAGTTTCCATGTTTTTATTCTTCTTCTTCAGGAAACTTATGCATGAAAGCCTAAAACAGAATACATTAATTTGTGGACCATGATGTTGTTAGACTGCAGCTAAATGGTTCAAAATTGTTGCATAACATTGACTTTTCCACTTATTTTAGTCAGTTTACTAAAAATTCTAAATATAACCACCAAATGATTGAAAACATTTACATTATTAAACAGCTGTGCATTATTTTTACGGCATTGAATTATGAATCATGCATCTCAGAAATCAATACAGTTCAATACAAAATCCTAAATAATGGCTTAGTATTTTTTTACACACACACACACACAGTTATGTAAGTGCTAGAATGAAGTGGAGGTATGTAAGCAGATGTGGGGCGCAGTGCCAGGGGTGTGTGCATGTGGCTTTCCTGTGTGATCAACAACAAACAGACCTTACACACATCTTACACACAGACACACACATGCCACAATGTCAGTCCAAGTTCATCTGTGACTGTTATGTGAGTCTATACTTGGTTTATTGCAGTCTGTAAAGACAACAGAAACGCACTCAAATGCATTCTGAATAGCATCAAACTGCATGGTGATACACTCTTAAAAGCACAGGTTCCAAAAACGATGAAAAATATAACATTTTTAGTGTGAAGAATATTTGAATTATCTAAAGAACATTTTCCCCCTATAAAGAACCTTTTGCACAATGAGAGGTTTTCATAGATTCTTCATGGAACCATGAATGCCATCAATGCTGATAAAAGACCTTTATTTAGAGTTTGGTTTTCAAGGGCATTTAGATGGCTGATGGTTTTGTGATGTCTGACACCTTTGGAAATTGGATATTACTGAAAAGCCGCCATTGCTTAATGTGTCTTCAGGGGCGACTGGCCACAAGTGAGCTGTACAGTATATCTTAATCAGCCAAGTGTACACAACATACAGAATGGTCACTGAATGTGACCCGTTTTCTTAGCTAACAACGGGAATCTGATTAAATAGGCGTTAACTTGCAGAGCACATGATATTATGTGTAAAAGCTGTGTTTGCGTGTGGCTGGTTGAATAAATCGCATCTTTTCTCCTCGGTCCTATTAATCCATCAGTTCCCTTTAAGAATAAATGGCTAAAATGGGCAGTTTTAGGTGTCTCAGCGTTTTTTCTCTCCTCTCAATCTTCTATATTTGTCTCGCAGGACTGTAAACAAGAACATTCCACCCTTTAGTCACCGTATTAGAGCTGTAAAGTGCAGGTAGCAAGAAAACACATCCGATCACTATTAGCCGGGTAAAATCTTCTCCTGTGTAATTGCAATGTTCCACTTCAAAGCCTCTGACAGGAAGGCTGGTGTAGGAGTGAGATATCCTTAAAATAGCAATTAAAGAAGCTGAGGAATAATATGACCTCCGCTTCCCTGGGTCACAACACTGAAGAGACTGAGTATATTGAGATTCTCAGCTGTACCTTTCAGCCACAGTTCAGAGCTTTTCTATCAACATCGCTGCTTCCCCGATTAACATTCTCTCGCTTAAAGGATTATTATGTCACAGCACGTCTCTATTTAGACTCTTCATCATAAGTACGTATGGTAATGCGGCGGTGAGTTCATTTGATACATCCGGTACCCCGCTTCAAGCTACACTAAAATCACTTTATTTTAATGGATGTGCCAAGGATTGTGATGATTAAATGAAAACTTTTGTAGCGAGGCTGGTGTATTATTTTAATGCTACAGTATGTGAAATATCGATTTGCAGTCGTCATTGGGGTTAGGATTAACCTGGACGAGAGTGGGCAGGAAGTAGTTAAACTCACTCCTTGCCACATTTGTCACAGTAGCATGTATGATGCTCTCCGGGTTGGTGGCCTGATTTCCATTTCGGGATGAGTCTCTGTTTGCCTGCGCTGCCTAGTAACGGTCAGATCTGGAGTGTGATTTATGTAAATCAGCTGGCAGGGGCTCATGGGTCAGAAGCGATCTGTTGTGAGACCACTGCTGGGCAACTGCACGGAATAAACAGCAGGACAAGACTGTGCTATCAGAGTCTTCTGTGATAAAACATCAGGATAGCATATCCAGCACCTTCTAATTATAAATCATCATTCATTTGCATTCATTTTGAATTGATGATTGATAAATTTACAGTTGTTTTACTGTCTTTAGATGCATCTTAAGTACACAATTAAGCAAATTCAGATATTAGCGCTGTCAAATAACTAACTAAAAATGATTGTTTACATAATATATGTGTGTACTGTGTATATTTATGATGTACCTGTATACAAATACAAACACGTGCATGTATATATTTAAGAAAAATATGGTAAATGTATTTATTAAATATATTTATATTAAATTTAAAATAAAGGAATATGAATGTAAATGTAAAAACATGTAAATCATTTTGAAATATATGTTGTGTGATATACACATAATACACATAATACATGTGATTTGGATGACAGCACTAGTATACATATACATATATATACATATATATATATATATATATATATACAGTATTTGGCCGAGAGATAGCTATTAGAAAATCTTGAATCAGTTTGTGGAAAAAATCAATACAAAAAAGTATTGAGAAAAGTGGCTTTAAAAGTTGTCCAAATGAATCCTTATTTATGCATATTACTAAGTAAAAATTAAGTTTTGATAAATTTATGGAAGGAAATTTACAAAATGTCTTCATGGAACATGATTATAATATCTTAATGATTTTTGGTATGAAATAAAAATGTATCATTCTGTACTTTACCGGAGTAGTTTTATTTTTAGCAACTTTTACTTTTACTTCACTACATTCCTAAGCAAAGGATCGTACTTCTTACTTCACTACATTTCATAAAACATATCGTTACTCATATATCACGTGCTCCGAGCGAGACGCAGACGAGCGATTCATTAACAAACTGATTCTTTTTAATGAACCTGTTCAATTCGCAAATCTCACCAAACGATTCATTCTCGAATTGGAATGATCCGATCGCAGCTGTTCGCTATTCGACCGCTCACTGATTCAAACGATCCGTTCAGAGCGAGTCTCCTGTGAACCGAACAACTGCCGCACGACTGATGATGAGTAAAGTAACTTACTAACATTAACTGAAAATCATATTTCGGTAAAAATTTCAGTTTGTTTCACTGCTGTAAAGGGTGATCAATTTAAGCTCACACATCAACATCACTGTCTCAAAGTCAAAAAACGTTCATTTTATCAATGGTATCCATTTTTTTAATTGTTTGGATCAAGTAGACAGATATAATTGTTTATTCATATAATGTTACTGAAAATAAGTAGGTTTAAATATTGTTATCTAATGCTGATTGTTTATCTAACAAGCTTGCTGGTGCTAATTTAGCTTCATTTTTAGATAATATCCAAATATTGTTGATTTATTACATCTGAGGGAAAAAGAAAGGATTTTATATTCAGGTAACTACAGTAATTATCAAAGTGGGTAGTAATGCCCTCTGGGGGCATTTAGCCAAGAATGTTTACAGCACAGACAAGGTTTGAGAAAAAAAAGAAAGAAAATATAACATTTTCCTTCAAATGTTTTTCCTAACTTATTCTCATGTCATATATAACATTTGTGACATTCTGCAAAACAATACCCTACGCTTCAAAACCCTTTTTGCAGTGTAAGCTTCACAGTGAACATTACTACATCATGCTCATCAAAAATCTCAGGTATTTTTATTTACCTGTAAGATTATAAAAAAAGCGCTATATAAAATTAAGCAGACTGTATAAAATAAATCTATCAGTACTTTTTTACTTAAGTACATAAAAAACAGAGTACTTTTGTACTTTCAATCGAGTAAAATCGAAAAGGGAGTACTTTTACTTTTACTTTTTTATTTCATAGTATGGATCTGTACTTTTACTCAAGTACTTGATTTGTGTACTTCAACCACCTCTGCATAAAATACAGAATACATATGTACTGTGTATATTTATATATACAGGTCCTTTTCAAAAAATTAGCATACTGTGATAAAGTTCATTATTTTCTGTAATGTACTGATAAACATTAGACTTTCCTATATTTTAGATTCATTAAACACAACTGAAGTAGTTTCAAGCCTTTTATTGTTTTAATAATGATGATTATTATCATTATTAAAACATGGTGATGCCGCATTCCCCAGGTCAAGCCACTTTTGAACCAGAAACAGTGGCAGAAGCGCCTGATCTGGGCTACATAGAGTGCAAACTAGTACTTTTTTCGGATGAAAGCAAATTTTGCATGTCATTTGGAAATCAAGGTGCCAGAGTCTGGAGGTAGACTGGGGAGAGGGAAAATGCCTGAAGTCTAGTGTCAAGTACCCACAGTCAGTGATGGTCTGGGGTGCCATGTCAGCTGCTGGTGTTGGTCCACTGTGTTTTATCAA
>JAUMHI010000054.1:14367179-14410517 GCA_032359435.1 Enteromius unitaeniatus
ACTGGTTGAGTAAATTATTCAATGACAGTGGCTACTATAGCAACCTGCAATAAATAGGAAATGGGTGGAATTCAGTCCCATTAAGTGTCTCTAATACCTGTTTACTTCCATAGTAACTAGATGTGTATGTAGTATGTAACCACAGTGTAAGTACATATTGCTACACAATATCTACAGCTGTATTATTTCTGTAACTACACGCATGTAACAACCCTCAGAATGGTGTGTGTAAGTACAAATGTGTAACAGGACACTGTTACAGTAATATTACAGCTGTAGATGCTATGTACCGGTGTGTACTCACACTGTACATATATATAAATGTTGAAATTAACATAAACCATAAAACAATAGATGCAGAAAAATATATATATATTTTTTCCCAATGCTCTCTTTTTGCAGTGATCTGTTTATGTATAAAGTCAGGTTTAGACAGGTGTCCATATTAACATTCATCTAACAATAAATGTTAGACAATAAATGAAAGTGTTGAAACACCTTGCCGGGTCACTGTATCTTTGTTTTTTCAGCTTTTCTACAGTTGGTAACTTTGTTGTATTATAAAACAGACATCCAATAAGGATAAACCACAAACTAATGTATGTCTTTCTCTTGAAAGCCTCCGTCTCTGTTTCAGACTCTTGAAGTTATGGTAAAGGAACTGAAAGACTCGCAGAGCCCCGAGGGTGATTTGTTGTTAAGGAAACCAGGCAGGAGCGTGTTACAAGGCATCAGTTCACTCCGAGCCGCCTGTCCTCTGCTGTGCGCTAGAAGAGCAGGTAATGGATCAGACCGGGGCCCAGGAGACCTCTGCCTGAATCAAACCGTTCAATACGTGCCAACACAGGCTCCTCTGCCTCCGAGCAGCAAACAGAGGAAAGAGCCGTAGACAGACACCCGATTTAAAGCTTCAGCTCTACACATATATACACTCATTCTCAGATGCACTAGCATATAACATAGACATATTCCTTTACTCAGAGAAGAAAAACTCAACATTAGAATGGCCTGATTGATTCGCTGTGTTTGTGTATAAGAGGTTGCTGTGCTAACATGGCTTTGTTCCTTAGCCACAGAGCTTTCGTATCCGTCATTGTCCCGTTAAGACTGCCTGCAAATTAGTCTCTGTCTGCTTTTCTTTCCAGGATGCAAAATAAAGGAGTTACAAATGATGAAGTGCAGATGTAAACAGAAGTGTGTTTGCCCTCTTTAGGACTAATTTAAGTCCTTGCTGGATTTGATTACAACTAAGTAGATTGATAACTATTGGAATATCAGCGTGGTTGGCTAATCTATTTACAGACGCAGAGATACACTGAGAGCGGTTGTTTAGGACGTGATGCTAAGAACAAAATTTTTGAGCTAACATTACTTCTGGGACAGATGATCACACTCAAAAAAACAGTATTGTGAGATACAGTAATCTGGGATGCTATGTAATGAACTACACAAACTCTATTTATATATAAAAATAATGGCATTCTAGCTGATTCATCTTGTAATGAAATTACAAAATTACAGCACAGAAATCTCAGCTATAGCCTTTAAATGTCTTTAGAATAAAATAAATAAAAACAAAACAAACAAATAAATAAAAAAAAATGCTCCTTAACCCTACAACACTCATGTTCTGGTAAAAAGTAACAGTATCACATTGTTGATCAATATCTTGCATATATTATATATATATTGCATATAAATAATAATAGAGTATAATAGTAGTAATAAAATAATACTAACACATTATAGTACACTCTGAGAATCAGTTACACCAGTTTTGAACTTTCTGTAGCTTAAACGTGCCTGTGAATATGGATATTATTATCTGTTAGGAGACCAGGTCACTTCCAGAAGACCACTTTAAAAGTGGATAGAACGGCTGACATTTATCAAAAGGGCAGGAGCATTTCATACCATTAGGGCCTCTGGCTGTGTCTAGAGAGACTCAGCTAAACCAATCTAGAAACCAAATGTCATTGCAACGTGCTCAGTCTATTCAACCTGTTTTAAAATCAAAGTGGTGAATGTACTTTGCTTTATACTGATACTGGCTTCCAGCATCTGAGTGGTGTGGACCTCCTTGTTTTTCTCAGAGGAGAACGTTCTTCCTTTGCCCTGAGGACGTCCTTGCCTGCTCTGAGAGGCCTCAACAGCTGTAATTCAGGTGATACATGTGCTACCCGTGACCTGCCTTGCTTTCCTCCGTCTGCGCACCGTTATTACTTAGAATCTTTAATTGCTCTAGACATTCATTCACCAAGTAAGGGTATCTTGTTCCCTGTTAAAGTACTTGCTGTCTCAGTTCTTGTATGTGGATAGATTTAGCCTTGAATAGGACCTGATTTCATTGTTGCAAGAGTCAAAGGTCACACTCAGCAAACATACATCAACAGCTAAACAACTGTATCTAATCACCTTACATTTTTATAAAATGTCTTATGGAGGTGCATTCAGTGCAAAATTTCAATCCTTATATGCTCATGTCGTTTGCTTGAGGCCGGTAAGCCTTTTTTGAAGAAAAGTAATACTTTTATTCAGCAATGACTTGTTATTTTGATTAAAAGTAAAGACATTTCTAATGTTACAAAATATTTTATTTTTTTATTAATCAAAGAATCTTGAAAAAAACAACAACAGTGTATCATGGTTTCCACAAAAATGTTAAGGTGCTCGGCTGTTTTTGATAATGATAATGATAATTCATGTTTCTTGAGCATCCAATTATGACATTAGAATGATTTATAAAGTATAACGTGATACTGAAATTGAAGTAAAAATCCAGCTTTGCCATTACAGGCATAAATTACATTTAAAAATAGGAAATCAAATACATACAGCCTTGGTGAGAATAAGAGATTCTTATTAAAAATTTCTTGTTGAATTTAGACAGACTTTTGCAAGTGATTAAAGTAATTCCTTTATGACCAGCATTTAGTTAAAATGTATATATTATGATATTTTAATATATATAGCATAATATATAATATAATATAGATTCAAATGAAGCAAAATCAAATACAATTGGTCATTTAAAGAAATATAAGGTACAATTCAATAGCTGATTAAATAATTAATATAAGCTTAATTTATGTTAATTTAGATACATTTACAAATGTGTATAATGTGCACAACAAAAAGGAAAATTGCATTATATTAGCCTCCAATATTACATTTGCCTTCATGTCCTTTAAGCATGACTTAGGTTCAAAGTTCCCAGAAACTAATACAGAAAATAAAGGGTGAATGACACTGGAAGAGCTGTCACAATGTGTGAGGTATTAAAAACTTTCTATCTTTCATAATAAACTCAAATGTGAATCTGATCGGCATTCTCAAGGAACCACATCACCTCCTTATCAGATGAGAACAAGTTTTAATAAGGATGTACAGCTCTTACAGGAGGTTGTCCATTAAACTCAAACTAGAAAAAAGGGACAGGACATAAAACGATGGCGCCGGTTGCTACTAGAAGCACCTCTTGCGAGGGGACGATATACTACCCGCTGCCTTGAGGATATTAAAAATGAAATACAGAGTCATTTGCTGCAGAGGGTCAGCCTATACTGATCTGTTTTTGATTAAAAACAAGGAGCTTAGAGGCTTTCCTGTTGCCCTGATAAGGCATCATGTCATTCGTCTGATTTTAACCGTGGCCATACGGACAGTAGTAGTGAGCTCCGGCTGTACCTTAATAATCTTCCATCTAAATGTGTGAGAACTCTCTGAACCCTATAGCATCAGGCACTGCTTTTAAGCTTACAGGTTTTGGCTTTGATGGATCTCTCTTACAAACCTCAATTTGGAAAATCTGTGCTCCTTCCCCCCTCTCCCTCTCTCTTTCCAGCCTTGTACTTTTTCAGGCTGACTCAGAGGGTAAGATATGAAGAATCCACTTTGTTTCTTAATACTTCTGTAAGCTTTTGGATGCAATGATATTTTTATAGTCCAAAGACAGAAAAGAACTCTTGACAAAATGCAATGAAGAAAAGCAATAGACTAGGATATATTACTCTCCAAATAACACTACTGTGGATATCAAAAATAGCTAAGCAGAAACTGACCTATATTTTAGCACTGTAAATGTTTTTTCTGCATGGATGACATCTACAAATGCTTGGGTGGAGGAATCACGCTCCACTTTTATTAGCCTCCGTCTCAGAGTCATGTAGATGAGTATACACCAGCGTGGGCCATGGCAAATATAATATGTTCATGCTAAGGCTACATGGGACAATTGTTCAAGTCCATGAACTAGCCGGCCTATTAAACCTTCTCCAGGTCAATAAACATTTATGATAAGAGCAGTTCCCTTTCAGAAAAACCTTATTTTACAGTCGCGGTATGGCTCTGCTTTTCTCGGCTGCATTGTGCCGAACACTTAAATCCATCCAGTAGGGACTTATTCTAGGCTGTGGGGGCCACTCTGTCCCTCTCTTTCTTTTTGCAGAGGTTCAATGGCAGAAAATCCATAGCCTCTCTAAGAGGAGGAATTCCATTAGATAATAGATATGGAATCCATCTCGATTCTCCACCTTATCTTCTCTCGGGGTGAGAAATCAATACAGAAGCTTCAGCTCAACTGCCAACAATAACAATAAATTGATAGGCTTGTGAGAGAAGGAGAGTGAGGAAGAGCATTAACGGACAAAACGTCACCCTCTTCATTGGCAATGATGCAAATCAAAGTGTTAATTGTGCAACTAGTCTTTGGAATGTGTGAAGGTGGGAATAAACATGTGTATATAGGGTTGGCTTTATATAGAATTGTTATATCCAGCCCTTTTTGTGTGGGAAAGGTGTAGATTTTTTTTACTCATTATGCATCTGCAGGTTGCATTGTTATGCCAATTGGTGGCAAATCCTCTGATTAACAAGGTACTGTCTTATGAGGGAGTCACTGATTTATTCATTTAACCAGTTCACCCAAAAAGGTGCTCCGTCTAAAATTACTCACTCATAAGGAGAGCCATTCGAGGTCACTATAGTGAGAAGACTTGAATGAAGATAAGTGAGTGTTTTTATGAGTGAATCATTGAATTACTCATTTAGTCGATTTGTTCAACTTTGTATACACATCTATTTTCTCTGCAAGGTGGTAGACCGTTTGGAGAAACTGGAACTCTTTTCGTTGATGGAAGAAAGCAAACATAGTATCTGGACCTACAGTGGTAAGTTATTCCGTATTTACGACTTCTTTATTAAAAAACAGTGTGAAAATGCAATATCTCCACAGCACTTAACATTTTTAGCAACAGTGCTTTTACTCTCATGTTATTGCTTGTGTGTGTTATATACAGTTATATGTGTGCACAAATCTTTGGTTAAAGAGACATGAGTGTGCAGTGGGCAGGCTTTCCAGAGTGCTGTGTGGTTTCCTGTTGGAACTTTAGGACTGCCAGGTGTGCTTTTTGCTTCGGCTGTTGCCTGGTGACACGTTCCAAACAGTGTTGACAGCGGTGTGGAGAGCAACCTCGCTCAAGTATTTCCGCGTGAATGAATATCTAATGATACTGCAATGATTAATCTCCTGTTATGAAGTATTTAGACATAGCTCAGACTGTGTAAAGTTTTAGTTGCGGCTCCCATCAGAGTATTGATGGGAGCCGCATTTAAATTCACAACGATGACTGAGGAATGAGGGTTGCATACCACATATGCTTCTATTGACCGTTTGACAAAAAAAAGAAAAAATTATTCTTAATGTTGTTGCCTAGAGAAGCAAAGAGAGTTAATAATTTACATTTTGGATGCCATTTAACACACACATCTGACATATCTTGTGTATATATATTTCTTGGTCATAGAAATGTAGTATAAAAAGCAGTTGCTATAAATTACTTCCTGCATGACACAAAAGTTTTCTTAGTTAAATGGAATTGTTTTAAACATAAGGAAAAAGTGCTTAAATGATAAAAGCTAACATTATGTGACATATTTCCTTGTAAAGCTTGTAATGCTGGTGGGCACCTTAATGATGCCATTTATCTATTGACAACCATTCAGAATTAGCTGTGCATTTATTGCCAATAGTTCATTATAGACTGGTAGCTGTTTTGCCAGCACCCAATCTATCTATTTTTAAGGGGTACTTTAAAGTCTTAAAGCCTTCTGCTTGCATCTTGCATTGATTGTTAGTGAATGCTGTGCACATTTTTGTGCTTCCGTCAGCCAATCAGCATCATAATGACATATTTGTAATGCAGCTCCAGAGTGGTAAGACACGTGTCATCTGTGGTTTAGGTTATTGGCTCAAGCACTTCTGTGGTCCCATGAGCAAAGATGACAGATTTCCAATCACATAAGTCCACCTCCAGGTCCTGCACCAGCCAAACAGCTACCATTAAGATGAATGGGAATGTTAACAAATAGCTTTCTCCAGGCACATGACCTTCCTTTAGAAACACTGAGCATCAACTGAATATCACAACCATAAATCTATAACAGAAGGCAGTGTTTCTCTTCTAACCTCAACCTGCTTACGTTAGCTACTGACACTTAGCCAGCAGATGTCAGTCTTTTCTGTAGTATCAATAGCACAATCCAAATGGCATTGCCTTGGAGGCAGATTTAAAGACTGAAGGGTGAAACTGTTGGAGGAACATGTAATGTTTAAGAGAAAATGTTAATTAGGATGGACTTAATGAGAATAGCAAGCTCTCAGCACCATTGACTTAGCATTAGATGCGAGCTCTAACTATTAATGATAACATTATTCAATTTAAACTGCACTTGAGGCCTAATCATTTCATTTACATGTATGAGCAAACAGTTTAATCAATGTGTAGCCACAGCTTAGAGAGGAACTGTGGTGTTTAGCTACAGAAACAGTCACAGATACTCTATAAAGCAATCAAAATCAACTGCTGTGCCATTTGCCCAGTTAACTAGTGCTTTAGGAATAACACTTAAGAGTACGTGATGATATAATGGCTCATCCTAGAAATTTCAGGTCAGTCATAACGAATGAATTAGCACCCAGACGTATTCTTCAGGAGAAAATCAAAACGGAACAATGGCACGCCGCTAATATATTTAAACCGTGTCATATCTCTTGCGCCTTACACAACTTATCTATTACAGCTTGCGTGGGATCCGTTAGGCAGTTCCCTTTTTCATGTCGAGCCGTGTACGGAGGGAAGACCACCCTCATTGGGAATTGAGTGCAAGTTAATTTCAACCCACACAATGACACAATCTCGAAAGACTGCAGAACAGTCTTTTGTGCAGCTCCGCTCCCCCAACCTAGTCAGTGGGAGGCATTAGCATCCCTGTCATCAGTGCCTGAGAGCCATCACTCCTTTGAAGGATTAACTTCATTAGCATGTTTTCATGCCACTCGTCTTCTAATTGCCCAATTGAAGCGCCCACTTGTTGTGCTTGTGAAACATGCCTGGACTCACAAGACCCAGTCCAGGACTTCTGTCTGAAGGTTATCGCTTTTGTTTTATTGTGTTATATTAATGGTATTTGAACTCGCCTGCAGTTGTTAAGTCATTCAGAGTATTCAAAAGTCAGATTTAGTTTTAGTACTATCTATCTATCCATCCATTTTCATCCATTTCATTCCATAAAATGTCTTTTATTTATAAAAGCTATAAAACTGATTTTTCATAACATGCCCTTGCTATCAGCGCATCGTTTGAATCACAATGCAATAAATTCCAGAACCTGTCGTTCCAATTCAAATTCCTGTTCGAATTCCTGTAGGGGGTGTGGCCACATCAATTCAAACACACACACATGACTTGAAAGGAAGCCAATTCTTCAACTGCATACTTTGCACAATCCTGCTATTCATTCTGATCGTAGACATGATGCAGCGGTGTCAGTATTTTCTCACTTGGTGTCCTAGGCAAGATATAATATGATGAGAGAAAGAAGCAGCACTTTGTAACAGCTTAGCAGTTCTTTGAAAGTATCCCAGTTCTTCTACACGTTCAATTTATTCAAATATTCATGGCTATTTTATTCAAATGTTTAAGAAGAGAGAATAAAAGAGCGAGCGAGAGAGATCTATTGCATGAAACATTTTCATCCAGCCAAACAGAGAGAGGTGTCACCCTGCCTCGTTGACCACAGAGAGAGAGAGATGGAAATCCAAAATCAAAGTAGCCTGTATACGTAGCCTGCGGCCCTCCTCTCATTTCCCTTATGAATCACAAATACAGACACTGCATGCTTAAACTGAAGCTCTTGCCCTCTGAAGTCCTCTACATGATGTCATGTACAGGAAGGTATTTCTCAGTCTCAACCTGTCTGCTCATGCCAGTTCTCCAGTAATACGATACACATCTAAAGGCTCTGAGAAAATGCTGGTCATTCTCAGACAAGGGCTTCATTTATTTCCCCGAGAAGGAGGCTAATTTTCCCGCAATGCAGTCTGGACTGCGTTTTACACAGCAATGAAAATCCTTATGCACTCATTTGGTGATCATATGATGTAAGTGGTGCTGTGTTTATGCAACACGCAATTAAACCCTACCTCCCTTTTATATTTTCACTTCTCTGTTGTCTGTTCAACAAAAATCGGACTGTGTTTTCCTCATTTTGCTAACAATTACCAACACTCATCAAAAACGTATGCATGTTATCTTCTGAAACTGGCTCCCTACACATTTGAAGCGAGTGTCAAAGGCTGTTAGAGAAGCTTTCGATATTAAAAAGCTGCTCATAGATGTGGTGTATCTGAGAGATTAGAGAATGTCTGATTTAAGAACCAACAATCAATAGATTTAAAAAGGTTATGTGGATCAATGTAAAGTTGTTTAGCTCGCCAGCGCTATTATTTGATTATTGCAATCTTGAAGAACAGAAAACATCTTTTGTTAAAGGTGAACAATAATGTGCAGTTTGAGCAAGCATGGTATTTGTATTTGGAGGTCAGCGGAGTTAGACTGGGCAAATCTAGTGCTGGCGGATGAATTTTCCAGAATAAGTTTAGCAGGCATTGAATCATGAGAGAATTTGTCCGTCTCTTAATTTACTCTGAGAGCCACTGAATAAGTTGATTCTCCAGCAACTTGTCATCTAATGGGGATAATTAACAATCAAACCGAATACGACAGTGAACTTTACTCTCTCTGCTGCTCGTCTGCTTTTCCAAGTTCAAATGCTAAAATTAGCCTCTAGAGAGTGGCATAAGTTCATTTTGTGTGTGTGTGTGTGTGGATTTGCAACACTGGCTAAATTAAAAATTAACATTGTGTGCGTTTGTAAACTCTTGAGGTTGAGTATAATGTGTGTATTCCTATCCTGTCCAAACACATTGTAGGTTTTTTTTTTCGCAGAAGAGGGGAAAATAAACCTTGTCCTGCATTGGCTCTTCATTAAGCTCCAAATAAACCTTAACTTAGTCTTTATGTCCATCCCCTACCTCTCCTCTCAATCCTCTTTCTCCTCTTTTCTCTTCCTTGCTACATGGCCTGAGGGAGCAGTTAGCTCTCTGAATGCTCTCGCTCTATTGTGAGCTCACATTGATTGCCTCTACCCTCTCCAAAGCCAGTCGGGCCAGTCAGCATGGGGTACAGGCTGTCTGCTTTATCCACCGTGGCTCACATTTTTCTGAGAAATAAAAGAGGGGGAGAGAGTCTCGGAGTGAGTTCCTCCTCCACTCCTGCAAACAGAGAACCAGATGCATCTGTTTTACTCCCCCCCCCCTCCCTCTTTTTCTCCTTCTCCCGCCTCTCCTCTCAGTGGCTGTACTCTAAAGGGAATCAATAGTGTACTTAAACGGATTTCTCTTGTGTCTTGTTGTCAAATACGTTGTGCACCTCTGCCTTTCTCCGTGTGGGCTGATCGTTTGTGCGCTGCGGTAACGTCTCAGCGCCACTCATTTATATGCCCTTGATCTGCATTTCCGCTCTTTGTCTGTTTTACACTTCTGTAATATCCTTTACACCTACCCAGTTAATGGTGCTTTGGCACAGTCGCTTGTGTTTCCTCTAAGGAGGTCTGTGAGGGCGATAGAGCGCTGTGTAAAGGAGCTGTAAATAATCTGTGAACGCTCAGTCTGTGTGTGAAAGCTTATGTCAGCAGAACTGAAACTCTCCTTCCATCATGTAGCTATGAAGTCCCAGCAGCATCAATCATTTCCCCTGTGATTGTCAGGGAATTAGCTGAGCTGTGACGCTCCGTGGAATGCCGGCTCATGTCAGTCGGGGTCGAAAAGTGCAGCAAACTGTGGATACGTGTTCGAATGATCTCTTTTTTTTGTCCTTTCAGTTTTTCAGCTTTTCATCTGAGAGGGAAGTAGCTAATAATATACTTTTATTGACACCTGTCAGACTCAAAAAAATCAAGCATGGTTTTTAAATTCCACTTCTGTTTTAAGCAAGTAAAATTGAAATGATGTGAAATCTTAAAGGTTAGCTTTTGAATGTTGTCAGGGCTTTGTTTGAAAGTTTTGTAAAAACAAATCTCAAAAGTTTGTGCACCTATAGATATTTCATGAACGTTTGTTCGACACATTTTATTTGTATTTATTTATTTTAGATTTTAATATTAATACCTTTAATATATGATTTAATAATACATTTTTTTTACAATTTTAACTGTTGTTTTTACATTATTTATTTAAAATACTTACAATTTGTATACATTTATTATACTGTACTGAACCACCAAACCAGTCATTAGGGTCATTTTTTTATTTTTTTTTATTGAGATTTATACATCATCTGAGACCTGAATAATCAAGCATTGATGTGGCACAATATTTGGCAATAGACAAGATGTGACTATTTAAAATTGCCTTTAACAAAATCAATATATTGAGAAAATCACCTTTAAAGTTGTCCAGTTGAAGTCCTTAGCAATGTTAAAGCAAAAATTTAATTTTTATAAATTTACAGTAGAAAATGTACATAATATCTTCATGGAACATGATCTATCTATCTATAAAAAATTCTAATTTTGACCCATACAATGTATTGTTGGCTATTGCTACAAATATACCTGCGCAAATTAAGACTGTTTTGTGGTCACATATAATAAATTCATGTATACTTGTATATACATATACTTCAATATAAATATAAAACAATTTACATGTAAGTAATTAAATATATAAAATGCATTACGTAGATTCGCCTTCCTGTCGTTTCCTATGCAGCTTCCTGTGGAATGCGACCAGTTCTGTTTAAATGTACACTCATGAATGAAAAGGGAGCCCATTTTTTTCAGTTCTGAATTTTGCACAACCCTGTCCAGCACGTTTCCAGACCTTATAAATTCTCATCTTGATTTCTTGCATCTGTGTGTGTATGAAATTATAACGAGGTTCAGTCAAGCTGAAGTCACTCCACCTAAAGTCCATCCATCTTCTTGGCAGCCATCTGGTCATATTGTCTCAGAATGTAAGAGTTGAGGGCTTATCCATGAACACTAAGAACCCTTACAACAACCAGCTTTGAACTGAAGTGTGCTGTTCATTGACTGCTCATGATTTTGTTCGCATGAACCGTGGCATCTCTGAAGGACTTCACAAAAACATGATTAATGGCCCAGAACACAGGATATTACAAGCAGCTTAAAAGGTATATCACAATAGACACTGTGCTACTCAGCATTACCAATGCCGGGCTTTGATACTGATGTTACACAGGGATATCCATCTTTGCAAAAGCCATCTGAGGCACCAGTCATCCTATCGACAAATTCAAACAGCATCTGTTAAATCACTTTGAAAGTCAGGCCTTGATAAAGTGCCTCGAGACCTTAAGGAATAAGTGCATGTCAACAAAAAGACATCGAATCAGCCAATCAGGATCGAAAAGGAAGTGTGCTTAAAACAGCAACTGGAAAACTAATGGAAAATATCTGAAAGTGAGAAAAAGGGTGCTTTGACATTGACTACAGCACTTAAATTGTCATTCTGCGGATCGTGAACCCTCCTTCTAAGAACAGGACAGAAATAAATATGAATGACTGCCTGTGACCGATGATGTCATTGCTAGATTTATCCCTGCCAACTTAGATAACTGTACAGGAGCAAGTGTCCTTGAGACAAAGTGCTCAGAGAATGGGCCCCATGCATTAATGTCAGCGGTGGTGCGGTGGAGATGCTAAGGATGTCAAAAGATGCTTCCAGACACTTTCTCTGAAAGCACTGGTCAAAGATTGTTGGGAAATAATTGACAGATGGCAGGAAAAAAAATCTGACGCCCTACTGAGAAATATGTCACAGTGTTCCTATATTCAAAACAATGGCTTCTGTGAATTGACAGGGGGTGTCAATTCTCACACCTTTGGTTTAACCAATTATACGTAAGCTATAGTGGTCATACATGACCACCATCCTCCTGAGGTGATGGTAGTAGACTTATAGACTTAGAACAAAAGAGAAGGACATTGTCATTTTTTCATATCTGATTAATAAATTAATTAGTGATAATGTTAATGGATGCAGGATTAAATATAAAACCTTAAAAAATTTTGCTTGAAAAACAAACCCTGATAAACCATCTAGTTTAACTTACTGCAGTGATTAAAATTGAAACTAAAAACTATACATAAAAATGTGAAAATAAAAGACCAAAAATACAAAAACTGACTTAAAATGAAAAAAAAACAACAACCCTAAATGTATGATAGAAGTAAGATCATATAAATGCACTTGTGGCATATATGAGGCGTTATGTATTTCAGTGTTTGCTTTCAATTAAAATGATTCATTACTATATTGAATTACAGTGTTTAAAGTAAAATAGGGGTGTTGATGCCAGAATTATTAACAGGTTTTCTCATTGATGTGGCCCACAATTTTATAAACTAATTTAATTACTGTATAGAAAAGTTCTAACACTCAAAATCTACACTAAAACAATAATGCCACTTGTCATATTGAGCAATTTGCTTTGCTCCCGTCAGGAGGGAAAAAAATGACAAGCTATAAATTCCCAGGCAGGGTATTTGTATATCTCCATATTTTAGGACATAAGTCATAGGGACATGCTGGAATTCTGTTGTGGTGGTGTGAGGCAGCGCAGTGTGTGATACACTACTAGACGCTCCCCCCGGTCAGTCGAGTCGTGCAGCATTGGCTGAGGAAAGCAGAGCAGAGGAGGCAGTAGATGCGCGCTGTGTTTCGGCACTGTTGGAAGAGTCATTGTTCCTTGACGTCACCACTCAGCCAAGCCTGGCGCTGCTGCTCTCAAACATGTCTTTGTTATTCAGAGCTTTCCATCGGCGAATCGCAAAATACGGAACGAGCTGTTCCTTTTATTCGCGGGAAGTAGGAGGACTCTCCTGGAGGCGCGTTTGTTTGTGTTTGAGGAGATTTCTATCAGATCACTTCTAACCGTTTAGATTTCTAAGTGAAATACAAACAATATGGATTTGTGTAGTGCATTACTACTACTATCATTATTAGCCTATATGCATATTATATGCTTATTTTTGTTTAAGAAATGAAGAAAGGAAAAAAAGTATGAGAAAATCACATTTTAAACTTGATACAAAGGTGCCTGCTAAATATATAAATATAAACCAAATGCTTAATTCTAACCCAAAAAGGTATTTATGTATGTATATAACGATGTTTACTCATAATTAAAGCTTGCCATATTATGCTGCAGTTCTTTTTTAGATTACTGAGTGCAATTAATGACAATAATTGGACTTTACATTTGGTGTTGTTTTGTTTTATACATGTTGTGTCATGCTGTCATACTACTAGCCTAGGTATTCAACAGTAACCTGCTAGGAAAGAAAGCCAAGGAAGCCACGATGAAATAAAGCCAAACGACATGTTGTAGTCAGCGAAAAGCAAACAACTGGCGCTCGCGTGTAAATCCAGTCCGTTCATCTGCGCGCGCCGCCTGGTGTCTTCCAAAGGCGCGAGCGCTTTACGCGACTCTGGGACACATTTTGTCAGCAACCAGCAAGCATGGCTCTGTGGTAATAGAATAGCCCGTGTAATTTGACACTTCAACTTGCGGTGCACTACGTTAGTTGATTCAGACAGTCACACTAACGAAACGCCGTGCGCTTTTCTCTCAGTGTTTGCGAAGTGCGAGGGGAGAAAACAGATCGCAACTTCAAATTCGGGAGATTTTCGGCGCCGTGCTGTGATTGGACCTGAAAGTAAGTTGTGTTTGTGTTTTCCTATCGTTTTCACACCTCGCTCGCTGGCAAGCTTTTTATGCATTGCATTGAAATGAGTCCGTAGCCTCCGCGCTAGCTCCAACCTCAGCTAACAATAGAGTCACTTAAAGTATCGCTAAGATGTGGACACATGTATTTCTGCGCAGGAAACAATTGCACTAACTGAAACGCTGGCGGTACGGGGTTGTGTTTTCGGAGCGAAACACTATTGAGCAATTTTTCCTGGACAGTGGCGTTCGGAGGAACGCGGAATTTTGGCTGAACCGGAGAAGCCCACCGTTTACATACCGTTCAGCGTTTCGTTCTGGTGTGTTGCATTGTTCAGATGAAGAGGGCACTGTCATGCGGTGGACGGTTGGTTGGCACGCTTAGATGGGCACATTTGGATGGCTTGGTTGCACGAATGCGATTTAAATTCCCCGGCTCCATTTGATTAGGTGAAAATTATATTGTGGCTGCTTGATAAGTGATCGGAAACAAGGCTATCAACCATGTGCTGAAATGTGATGGTTCACGCTGTGCTGTAGTAACAGGACAACCGCGTTAGGAAGCACGATGATAGGCTACGTTTGGAACCGCAAATACATTGTAACATCTCGTCCGATTCTAGAAATCCGCGAATGCTTGAATGTAACATTGGGGCAGACTTTCAGGACGCACGCAGTGTTTGGACTATATGCGATCTGGATTTCGTAATAAGATTTATTTTTGACACATAGGACGCTTAATTAGATGACAGTTGACTTGTGGAGCGCGCTATTACATATGGGTCATGTTAAATACTAGGAAATTGCAATATATTCGTGGTTCATACAGTTGTAATTTACTGATCGTGCCCCTGTAGCTGTAAAACATGCACCAAACGTGCAAAAATAAATGCAAACGGATGCAGTAATTGGTTTCAAAATGTTAGTGTATCTGTACTAGTATGTGTAATCTACGAAAATGAATTAGCACTTGATGCACTCCTTAAAGATTCAACAAGACATGTAATATACAAATACGCTGATAAAGCTGAAGGAAGTAGTGTTTTTTTATGAAAATCAAGAAGTAAACTGATTATGATTTAATGACAAAATGTGTATTAGGTACTCAATTACATTAAGAAGTAAACTACCCAGCACAGTATAGTTCACACACACCAAATATATTTTTTTGATAATTAATGTATAAGTTAATTATTTTTACTTGGTCAACATTTTAATCATCAACATTCAGCTGATGTTGTTGTTGAATGGCCTATACTTTACATATTGCCATCTTACTGCGTTTTGATATTAAAACTATTGATATTGAGTCATGGCAGTCGACTCTATTGCCAATAAGAAGCCTATAAACTAGAAAAAAGCCTATAAAGGTAGCTAAAGTTCTTGCCAGCAACAATTGAAGTTTACAGTAAATTTTCATTGTTTTCATGAACATAGGTTTTGTTTCCTCAAAACTAAATTCTAACACAGTAGAGTTTCTCTTTGGTGGACATGCTTGTTGAAAACAGAAACGTATTGTTTTCACCATGACTCTGCAGTCAGAGCTGTTATTTGATGATGATTGCTTGGTCACCTCTCGAGTGCAGTACAATCACAGTCAAAGTTTACATGGCTGTGTGAGCACTGATAATGTTAAAAACTTCCCCCTTACTTCAGGTTGGATTGCTCCTGGAACAAAGGTGAAAGTACTGAGCTCTTGACTCACTCGTTTGGAATCGTGGTGTTGGTTAACATTATTGGAGGAGGTATGTTGTTAAGGCCAATTATTGTTAGCAAATGTTTAAAAATGAACCCACGCATAAGACTGGAGTCTCATTTGGCGAGTCTGCTGGGGGTGTATTTTAAAACACTGCAGATTTACCCACCAGTGTGATGTCCCCTTCTATGAGTGGCTTAACTTGTATGAGTCAGGAATGGAGAATGTGTCTAGGAGAGTAGAGGAGTTTATTTTCCTCCCTCCTTCAGAGGGGGCCCCAGGTTGAGGATCATCATTACCAAGTGCAGAGGCTTTAGCCGTAGTCATGTAAAGGCACAGACAGAGCTCAAGTCATGCTGTCAACGGGACTAAAGAGGTATTGCGCAGGACTTAATTGAGTTTAATGTGGGATTAAACTTCCATAAGATCGTTGAGAAGTTGCATTTAACATGCCAAAATAGAGAGAATCGTCAGTAATGTCATTTGAACGAATTAACATTGTCAAAATTGATCAGATTTTACACGCAAATTATTCAGTAACAGGTTTATTAGTCATTATTGCTCACATCGCTGCCTATTTGTGCACATTTGTGTCTCTATTGTGTCTAGCCTAACAAATGTGTTCAAGGTTGTCCAGTTTAGAAGCGTAGTCTAGATGATCTCTTTTCACATTCAAATTCTTGGCATGTGTGACAAAAGCTCGCTTAATTCACTGGGCGATTTAAGGGTGGGAATCGTGAGTGATCCGGCTATAGAATATTATGATACTTGGGTCACAATACCATACATAAAGGGTTCAGTTTATTAATTTTGATACACAAAGTATTGTGAACTTTTTCCTTTTTTCATTTAGCACCGATATTGAGTAATCAGATGTGTAGTGGTGCCTTTAGGACTTTAAGTGAGTGAATACAATCTTTCAGTTAGAACTTTCATTGTACTAGAATACATTAGTTCCACCCACTTCTAGTCAACCAATTCAAATTTATCACAAAACAAAAGTTTGTTTAGGTTTTGAAACTTGAAAAATGACACTTACTAAGAGTAACACTTATTATTGTGTATTAAAAGTAGGTTAAAATGACTTTGGTAGTCTCCATTAATGGTGTTACATACTTCATTGCTGATTTCCTCTTTCTCTTACAGCCAGAATAAGGCACATTGTTTAACCAGCTAAAAAAATACTAATCAGTGTTTTGACAGGTTTACATTCAACAGTGTAGCACACTATTGTGGTGAAATTGTGAAATAGTTGGCCTACGTTCATTCGTCGTCTAGCCACCACCCGCACACGCCCACTCTTGAACCCAAGTCAGGCTTTGTTTGAGTCCACATGCTGCACTGTGGATCATTTATTACGCTTAATACACTGATGGCCTTTTTTAACGGTTCACATTATGTCTGCATAACCGCCCGCTCGACTTGTGCGTGCACTTTTGTTTCTGTGGTGATCGGGGTTAATGCGCTAACATGATGTATAGCCTCCGAACCACAGATTATTCAGACAATAGGAGTGCATGACTTGTGATTTCCTTGCAGACTTATGGGTATGTTGCTCCGTTTCATCTTGCGGTTCGTGACCTCGGCGAAGCAGAGGGAGAGGGACTTTTGATTTTAATTACATGCATCTGCAAAGAGCGTGGCGTGGGACCGAATCTGCTTCCAGGCTGCATAAGTTGAAAGCTTGTTGAAGGCTGCCTCCGACTCTCAAGCTGACTATGTGACCAAGGATGCACTGGGATGCGATGTGCAAAGCGTTAGCTAGCTGGTGCCATTCTAAGTGCTTTACCCCTCAGATAGGGACTTTCAGGCCCACACTGTCACGGGCTCATGCATGTTTGATTTGACGCTCTTTGAAAAATCAACGCAGAAGATGTCACAATGGCTGTATCCCGTTTCTGTCGGCGAGAGCAAGTACTTTGAATCAAAAATGACACCCAGCTTCTCTTTTTCCAATGTGAGGGCTTGATATTTGGCACTATAGCACAAAATGTCCCCACCGTACTGACAATTTTGCGTGATCACAAGCAATTACCTTCGTTTTTCGGTGCCAATAAAAGCTCACAGCGCTTTGAAGTCTGGCTGCCGCTGTGTACCGTGCAAATCCAGCTTAAGCAAAACAAACATATTGTCCTCAACCTGTTTTCTTTTGACTGAGGCAAATTAGTATACATTCAGGGAGCCATGTTCTCCATGCTACACTGTTAAGTCCTGCTGCTCTCTTAAAGAGATCCATCTTTCTTTAGGAAACAAATATGTGCGTTGTTAAGTACACTGATTTTATAGACTCAAACTCAGGGCTGAAGTAACTTGTTGTATGAAAGCAGTGTAACAGATAATTCGACATGTAGAAATTCTGCTTTTGTGCTTTATTCAGCAGTGTTTATCTGTATGCATTTATTCAGGCTTTGCAGAAGAACGCCAATGCAACCGTGTTCATTTTATGTATTGAAATACTGCCATGTATTCCATCATGTGGAAACCTTGGACCTTGTCACCGTGTCTGAGCTGTCTGTCTCTGTCTGCGAGCGGGAGATTTCCCTCCGTCCCGGCGAGTGATCACTGTGTTTCTGAGAGGGACTTGCAATTACGTTCAACACGGCCCGAGGGATTCATGCATGTTTTCTTACAAAGTAAATTAATTAGGTTTTCTTAGGAAAGATAAATATTATTTCGCATCCAAATTTGCCTTTTACGGGAAGGAGGATTTGCGTTTGCGTGCGCCAAATGACACGCGCATAACCTTGGCTTAGACATTTGCACAAGGTGAGACTAAATGAAAGCTGAATGAAAGGCAACTACGAGATGTCAGGAGAACATGACAAATGGACGGTGGCGAATGAAATTCATACTGGATCCGCCAAATCCCTTAGTGTCGCAGGAATAAGGTGAATTTATATTAAGCAGTAAAAATGCATTTCATTGTTCTCATATTACTTTCTCTCTCTCTTTCTTTTTTCTGTTTTTTTGACGTGCTGAGTATGTAGTTTTATGTCTGAATCTGAACCTGAATCTGAACCTTAATGATTTTTCAGGGTTGTTACTATAATCTGTCAATTTACTTGGTAAGAGACTAGATGGTTTCTTTAGGTGCTTCTCTATCCTCCAGTAACACGTGAAGTACTATTTTAAGCATAATTCAACGTTATGTTCAGTTAACATAATTGAGAACATAGTTGAGAACTTCATACATTTGGATGTACGCAATAAGAAAGTCAATGCCTACACACAAATATTTTATAAGCCAGTCAGTAATTATACTGATTCAGTCAAATTTCCTGATTTGTTTTGTACAAGGTACTCAACACACAGGACGTTAGCATCTAATATTTTAGATGGCGTTTGTGTAGTAAGAGACTGCTTATCTTACTACTCAGTGACCACCCTGACAGATTCAGTGACTGATTCACGAGTCTGATTCAAACTGTCTTTTTGATCAATGTGAGAATCGCATTGTGATGGTTGTGCTGTATGTGATGGGAAATGATACTCAAAAGCCACATTTGTTTTATTTTGTGATATCCAACTCTTTCAGTCATTATATTCAGATTGCGAGTTCATAACTCTGGTAAAATGACTTTTTTTTGACAGTATAGATTCAGCAGCAGCAGAGCGCTACTGTTAAATAATTGCGGAGGAAACACTGGTGTGGTGTAATATCTTATTAATCTTGCATAGTACACTTTTAAAACCGCTCATTTTCTTTATATTAAGCAATTTTCTGAATTTTTGTCCTATCACATGCGTATCAATCTGCTTTTCCGGGTTTTTGTTTCAAAGCTGTTATTATCTGGATTCTGCTGTGTCAAAATCACACAACCGCACGACCCAGAGCTTTCTTTAGCACTTATTAATCGTTCAAGGCAGATCTCACAATGAAAATGTATTCCATCTGAGAACACACCTCTTGCTCCACAAATACACTTCATGCATCACAGCCTCCGTGCAGAGCTCATGAGGTGACAGCTGTAGGCAACAGAGAGACGTTCATGGAGTGCTAGTGCAGACTCGGCGCCAGATAGAGCATGATAAATCCAGAGCCGTGTAAGTGTGTTTGTCTGCGCATGTATGTCTAGGCTCAAATTGGCATGCAATGGCAAGCACCACTTCCCAGGTAAGTGCTGTGTGCCCTGGCTCTTAATGACTGTTTCATAAGCCACACTCTTGGTGGCCACTATGCGCCCTTCTCTCTCGTTCACCCCTGCGGTTCTGAACCAGACTGCTTCACACTCTTATGAGCTCATGTCTTTTAAGTTCTCTACCTGGGCTGTTCAGATAAAGAGCCATGTTAGAAACCCCAGAGTGCAAATATTGTAAAATGGCAGGTCTGGTGTAGTGGTTTTCACTGAGCCTTGTCATGCCGGAAAAGTAGAGTTGATTCAACGGTGACTAATTTCTTAGAAATCCAACGCAATTAGTTTTTTTTTTTTTTAAAAGTAGTCAGAGGTTTATTTATGCCGTAACAAATTGAAACTGTAAGTTTTGCGTTGTCTGAATACCACCACAATAAAGTTGTCAGCTAAATGAGGAGCGATAAGAGTAAGTGATATCGCAAACTAAACCTTGATTATTTCGTACCTCATTCTTGCGCGCATCTTCTTAGAAAACAGAAGCCATTGTTGCACTGATCATTTATCATTGCTGTAATGAGATTAAACTAATCGTGTATTCCAGAGACAGCAATGATACACTGTGTGGGGCTTGCCAGGGATCATCTTCAAACAGTATTTGTCATTGTCTCTCAGTGCTTTTTAATTAACTGTTGACAAACAGCGTAAGCCTTTTGGGTGTTATGATTTAAAAGCAGTCCCATTTCAGTGCGTCATAAAATATGGTTTCTTTAAAAACAAAAGATAGAAACAAATATGTTTTTTCATCTAATGGACAAAAGCTCTGTTATGTTCCACTTGGAAATCTAGTGAGCTGACTCAGTAGATTAGTAGTAACTCTAACCTTGACGGGGTAGTGCACATAAAAAATTTTGATTATCATAATTTGCGCATCTTCAGGTCGTTCCAAATGGAACGCAAATGACATTTTCCATACAATGAACATTAATGCTGTTTTAGAAGGACAGAAGCAGCTAAAACAGTCTTCAAATGTCTATTATTGAGTGTTCTTTAGAAGAAAGTTATTCAGATTTGGAATGACATGAGGGTGAGAACATGATACCAATATTTTCTTTCTTTATTCCAGTAGTTCCAGTCTTTATTCCAAGATGTAACGACATTGATTGTGAATCTAGTCACTGCCTATGTTTCAATAATGCTACTACTTCAGTATTAATTATAATGTTTATTAAGATTTCAAATTACTTTTATTTTTGTTTTCTAGGTTTCTTTAATTGAAGTAATTAGTAATTTTCTTTTATGTTTATTTTTAAATAATTGTAATTTTTATTCTTGTAAAAATATTAATTGTAGTACTTTTAAAATTGACAGTTAGTTGCCAATTTAACTGTTTTGAATTGAGGTTTTAATATATTTATTTCAAATACTCAAACTGATTTTTAGTAGTTTTAGTTATCGATAGCTTCACTGCAATCCAGTCACTTTTAAAGTTCCGCAATGGTTATAATGTTCCCTTAGATGGCAGCTTCCTATGTAGGCAGCAAAGTAGCTTGCTAGCTTTTGAAGCTTCTAAGGGAGTAGTTTTCATAAACGTGTTCAATGTTTCATTAGCGGCTGCTGAGATCGTTAAGCTGATCTTTCTGTAGCTTGTTGCTGATGCATAAGCAAACAGTGTTCACATGAAATGTTTTAATTGCACATTAACTCACTGCTGGCATATTAATCTGGCATGCCTTAAAGTCGGCACGACGTCCGTTACATTCCCCCATAGTTTTCTATGATGCTGTGGCCCTGGGTGAGATGTTGGGCATCAGAGTGAATTGTTGTTTTATTAGCTAGATTGAGCCGGTGGCGTGTTGCATGTTGGGTGCGTTTCCTCAGAGGACGACTGTGAGAGCTCCTGACTCTGCCGCATCTGCAGTAAGTAGTCACCAGGGACGGATGGCACATGCCATCTCAGATTTTCACGGCGCCCCTCAGACGAGAAACAGCAGGCCGGGAATAACATGCAGTTTTTTTTAATATTTCCCTGTCGTCATCACAGATATAGGAAATCAAAAGCACCTTTTTCAGGACATCTCGAGCGGCTAATCGATATCACTGAGCGTTATTGAGGTTGGCTTGCTGTGCCTTACCCTGTTCTAGCTCTCAAAAGCAGGCTTCGTGCACATGGATGTCTGTCTCATTTTCTCTGGAATTCTTTTGACGCTGGGACACAGGAACAGAGGAAACTCAATCTGGAGTGCCCTGAGGGGTTCCTCTGCAAGAGAATTCCCACCCAGATAGTTGCCAACACCCACACAAACATTTATGTAGGTCTGTTTTCAGGAAAGAGAGCGCAAACCTCAAACCTGCATCACGCCACAGCCATCAAAAACCGCAGAAGGCGAAGCAGCTTGATTGTTAGTGGGCAGGTGGGAGTGTGTAAAGGCAGTTGAACATGTGCACAGGGGCCACTGCTTATGTGCCGCAGTATCATTAATAAGTTGTAGTAACAAAGAGCCGCAATGTACATGCTAGTTTATTTAACATGTTTATACAAAAATTAAAAACAAATCAGAATATTACATTTCTGAAGGATCACGTGACCGTGAAGACGGAAGTTATGGCTGCTGAAAATTCAGCTTTGCACCATTTGCATGGTTTTTAAATTAATATCTTTAATATCTTTTAAATATCTTTAATGTCTATAAATATTACAGTTTTTATCATGTTTTCGGTCAAACGGATGGCCAGCCGTTTATTACAAGGTTATAACTAGGTTATTATTAGCTTAATTCAAATTTATCACTGTCTAAATTGATTTTACTGTACAAACGTTCAAATATTTTGAATATGTGTTCAAAACCTGCATCATTTATTTATTTATTTTTAATAAATGTAATATTTTTCAACTATTGTCAACTATCCACTTTATTTTTATAGTGTGGAATAAAGCCTAAAATCATTGCAGTGTTCAGAAATAACCTTTTTTATAATAATAAATGAATGAATATAAAAAAACATTTATTTGTTTTAATATAATTTTTATTTTTCTGTGTGCTTTGAGTCTGCTGGAATTAAATTGCCAAAAACAGGCTCTGAGATTTCAGTGTGTTTTCATAAAGAACTTTGTAGTCCCAAGTACAATTTTGTGTCATGCCATCAAGGTCAATTGTGCTTTTTGTCTCTATATTAAAATAAAAAGTGCTTTATTTAGACAGAAGAACAACAGTGTTTTGTCTAGAATTGACCCCAATAATGAGGTGGTGTACCCTGCGTTGTTAGCTGCAGCTGGTGTCTAAAGAATTACCACACGTCACTGCCCTCTGGCTATGGTTCGTCAGCTCGTCTGATATTGAATAATGATTGCGGCTGGCTTGTAGCGAACCGCCGTTCCAAGTGTCTGTCACTTTAAGTGACTTCCACAATGGCAGCCTTTTTCTCCACCCCGTTTGGTGGTGGCTTCTTTTAAAGGGGTGAATTGAGAGCGCTCGGGCCTGTTTCCCGTTCTTGGCCTCCCGCGAGCGGAGGGGGTTGGCTGTGGCAGTCACGTGAATAGTAATTGTATTTGTGTTGGGCTCCTTTCAGGCTGTCGCTGTAAATCTGTTTGACTCGTCACTTTGTAAATCATTATGATGGCTAAAAGCCTTTTTATTGAATTAAGGGAGGGGGGGGGGTTGTTCTCCTGAGCAAATGTAAGATGTTTTTTGGTTGTTTGTTTGCCTCACTCTCATCTTTGGTAAAGATGCCATGCAGTTTTTGTGGGCTTCTGTTAAATCGTTTGTCAAAAAGAAAAAAGTTGGCTTTTTTGAAGGCAAGACATTTTTCAGGCACTGGTCAGTTTTGAGAGTTTGTGCTATTTTGTTTCTAGAACTTGGGCTTCTTTAGATTAGTGGAAGGAAAAGATCTAAAATGCACATTTAATTGTTTATTTAGACCTCATATGCATTTGTAGTACAAAGTCTTTAAAGGCCATTTTCTCAAAGTGAGTTTTGTTTCTAGTGTACTGAGACAGAAATCAGCTTTTTAGTTACAGAATGTTACATATAACTTAGGAATACTAAGGAATTTAGTATAACTTATAATCCTTATAGCTAAGGAATTTTGAAACTGGCTTCATCCAGTTTTCATGTTGGGAGATTTATGCAAATTAGTGCATCTTTTTATATGCCTCATTTGAATATTTAAACAATTGACAAAACAATTGTCTTAAAGGAGTTGGCTAAAATACATATTTTCTTAAATTGCCGACTTTGCAAGGGATGTTCTAGATGCTACGAAAACATGGAATATTTTCTAACTTGCAAACTGAAAAATCACTAGATGAGGATTGTCAAACTCAAAGTGTCACTTACTAGCTGAACTGGTTCAGCTGACAGAAACATGACAAAGTACATCATGTCCTGAAGATCAGCTTGGCTTGTTGTCTGATAAACATCTCCGTGCTCCTCTGCACTCCCCTCTGCCACTCGTGGCTGGCATCATGCGTGGCGGCAGGCATTTGTCACTCTGAGCTGATGTACTGTCAGTAACGCGCTAGACAGGATCAGAGAACTACGGTTCTTCTTTATTGTGTTACTTGCTCGCAGAGGCAGAAAGAAAGTCATCTTCTTGAAAAAGATGTCTGTTATCGTTTCCATAAAGATGGAATTGTCAGCTGAAATATGTTTCTTGTAGTTAGAGATAGGGGTGTTATGAGGGCAGGTTTAGATTTGAATGAATGAAGGCCCTTAAGTGTCAGTTGTATACTGATACACTTGAAGGCCTCAAACAGGTAATATCAACTTTAGGGTGCAGCTACTGACGTCAAAAGAACACCCTGCCTGAAGTTAATGCGAAATTCTGTTTGCAGCCAATCTTTTTTCAGTAATGTGATGCATTTCAGAGTGAAACAGGATATTCAGTGAGAAAAAAGCAGTGCAGAACTATATTTATCGCAGTTGATTGGCTTGTGAAAGATGTCTTTACAAAAGGAATTGAAAAGTAAGACAGATTCTTGAACTAGAGCCTAAAAGGAAAGTTGTTTCAAAAATCTTTTAGATTATTGCTAGTTTCGATTAGAACTGTAAGATATATTTTTACTATATAACGCGATAATGTGGATAATTTGTAGTTTTATTCATATATATATATGCATACAAATATACATGGACATTTTTTTTTCCAATATATAGTTTGATGGCACTGTTTTGTCTTGATGGCATTGTACCAGAGAAAGTTGGTTGTATGTATCTAACATGTTTGTAGGGGAGGGAGGGCTTGAGGCTCCAGGGCTCCGTGCTCTCCGTGCTCTGATGGGCAGCTTCTCTTTTGTAGTACCAGGGAGGAGAAACCGCTGGAGTTTCTCACAGTTGCCTGTCTGACAGAGTAACAACTCAAGCTGAAAACTCTTCTGGAAAATATTGATGTTGGAGGAAGTCAGTAGGTTGTCACAAGCGTGGAAGACTTTGTGTGCATGGTGATGAATGTGTCCTTGGCAAAACAATTGCATCTCCAGCTCTTTCAGAGTTTTAGTTTAAACACTTGGATATTATCTTTGTGAACTAGATTTCAATAGCTGTAGAATCAATCTGGATTGCGGTTGTTTCAACGGTTTATCAGTTCTACAAATTGGTCATGACAATTGAGGAGAAGATTAATAATTATATCCCATTACTGTAATAGACGCCCTAATACTGCCTCCTGGAAAGATGCAGCTCTCCAAGGAGTGTGGATTTGATCATTCGCTAAGGCTTCCGTGAATTATCTCAGAAGTGAATCTGACATTTTGTTTATTCAGTTTCCCCACAAAGTATTGTTCAGTGAAAGACAGTGCAGACAGATTGCATTCGGGCCTGTCAGTCACAGGTGCAGTCTTTTCCATCTCTGATAGCTAATTAAGTCGTGACACATGTTTGGCAAGTTGCCCACGTCCCAACGGATTATGAAATTATTATAGAAGGCATTCAGAATAGAGGAGCAGAAAGATCAATATTGCATGTTTGCATAAGCTCATTACTAAAGACTTCAAACGTAGGAAACCATGTCTGTTGTATTATGTAGCAGTTAACACGTGGTGGACCTTTTACACCCTTTTTGCTGATTTGCTAGCGCAATAATAAAACAAATGATATAGCTTACATTTAAACAAAGTAATAAATGTATCGACTTGATTTACTGAAGCATTCGAAAGGCAAAACAGCATTTATTGTTTTTACGCAAAGTTGTGTAAGACATTATTCTGGGCTTGGAGTTATGAATTATGGCCGTGTGGCTCATGTTTACTTGATTTTTGCATTTTCAATGATGTTGCATGTGTTTTACAAATCGAGATTTGCATTCAGATATTTCTAGTCATTAATCATGGTCAAATTGTGGCATGCTGTGACTTATATGTATATGGCATTATTTGTTTGCATAGGATCACAACAATCTAAGCATGCTTGTTTATAAGGCCTCTTAAGTTCTGCGTTCATGAACAATTTGTTAAATTACGATTGCTAATGACGAACATGGTCAAATGTATACAATTGCAAACGATTACTTGTGTTTTTGGATGGTGTTACTGAGTGACTTGTGCTTGCACTCCTTGTACTCTGTGTTGACTGTGACTGAAATCAAATAAATAAGATCGACTGGATGAGAGCCAAGACAGATTACTGGCACAGGGATTGCTGTCAAAAACATCTCCGAGGATCATTAGCTGTGCTCTGTTACCACCGTTTTGGCTTCTCAAAGCCACGTTTATATACGCGATGCCCAGGCCTGTTAAGTCTAGAGGGTGTGTAATAAATTATTGTGACTTTATTGCTAAGGTAAATATAAGTTTCCAGTCATTTACGCAATAATAATATATTATTTGCTAATAATGAATCAGATTATAAAGCGTCAGCGCAATCGGAGTGATACATAGCAGAACGCCCACTAAATATTTACCTTTTTAAGACCGACTGGGATGTGGTTTTGTGAAAGTGGTTGGTTCGCGTTCAAAACGTCCTACTTGTCGACCAATGCAGTTTGAAGTCGTTCTGCCATGAATAGCAGGTGGGTGTTGTGCACTTGTCAATAATTTTATCATATTTCCTGTCTGATGTGATTTCTCAGTTAGCCAAAGCTGTCTTTCAGCCCCACTAGAAGACTCTACTGTATACAGTATACAGTACAGTATGATATGATCTCAGCAAAGCTGACACTGACACTGCACAAAAAGAGTGCTTTTAGCTATTATCCTCAATCAAAGGTCATTTGGTTGTTGTAGAGACAAATCAGAAGCAATAACAGAATTCAGCTGAAATGTCATTGCAGACTATAGACTGAATCGATGGATGGAGAGAAGGAAAGGGTTGTACTGGCAGGGAACGTACAGGAGCTGAGTCACGGCTTTGGAACCCAGGATTACTGTTGACGTCTAAGGAAAGCCTCGACCTCACAAGGGATTCCCCAAATCATTGATGTGTTCCACCCAGAAAACATAACTTTTTCCTAAAAGGGAAAACATGGGATGGTTTGAAACCTAATATTGTGAATTTGCCCGGATGAACTTTTAGTGCATTGTACCGTTTCTGCTTGATGTCCGGTTTATTTTTTTTTCTGTTTGATTAAAAAGTACTTTACACTTGTAATGGCAAAGCTCAATTTTCCAGTTGTCCGTCTCGCATGATCCTTCAGAAATCATTCTAATATTATTTACTGCTTAGTAAATCTTTCTTATAGCTGTAAATATATCTTATAGTTGAAGGTGTTTAATCTTTTTGTGGAGAACTTTCTTGGATACTTTGAAAAAAATATTTATTCAATAGAGAGTTCAAAAGAGCAACATTTAGAAATTGAATGCACTGTTGCTGAATTAAAGTGTGGTTATTTTATATATTTGAACAGTTGTATATATGCTACTACTATAATACTATACCCTGTTTCTGCAAACGTTAAAGGACTTGGTGGCACTATGTGATCGAGTACCATTCTAGCTAAAATAAAACTAAGCCGTTACTAAAATTGTAGCTAGAGTCCTCAAAATCCCTGTGACAAATTATGACATTATCAGCAATGCCTTTCCTTCAGATCACTTCTTGTTTTTGCTGATTGAGGAAACCCCAGATGTTTGTTGGAGGTTTCAGGGATTCCTGAAGACAATAAGCAGCTCTGATGTTGGCAGGTAGACTCTATCGCGAAGGGCTTGCCAGCCTTTGATGATGCGATGACAGGGCAGAAAGCACTTGCATGCAGACACTAATTGGGCGATTGGCACCAAAGGACAAGAGCGTCTGTATTCTATTAGTCCGAGTGGGTGCAAGTTTGATTACGCTCACCGTAGGCATGACCTAATAGAAAATATTTGCCTGGCTCTAATTGTTATATAGTCAGTTTGTAATTAGACATACTGGCAAATGTTTCCCAGTGCAGCTGTAAATGACTGATTGTTAAAGAGATGCGAGTTGTTTATTAGTCCACACCCAATGCATTTGCTATCCTTGACCTAGGGATCTGTTCTATCAACTGCAATACAATTTGTTTAGGGATGATAAATTCTAATTGTCTGGTTTATTTAAATCCTTCAGTTGAAGTGAGATATCGGAGCTTAGGCCCTCCACCTTTAAGTGAGATCCGACACTTGAGGGAGTGAAGTGTTTTCGCTGGGAAGAGCATGAATGATTGATAGCAGGAGCAGAGCTGTTTAAAATCGTCCTGCTCCCTGCTTATCAATAATTCAAAGCACTTTCTGTATTTTGGTGGCACATTAAATATCAGTCACCGGTTTGAATTCTCAATTTGATTTATATCTGTCAAATACATTAGTGGTTTGTTCGGGATTCTCTTCATTTAAATTAGTTAATTTTGGCCATGCTGGGAGTTATCGCGCTTGTCTTAGTTTTGACATTACTAGTGTTTCATGTTACAAGAGTGAAGTGTTGATTAATAATTAGGCAGCTCTTAGAAAGAAATGTCTGTTGGGAACATTGACACAGGATCCCTGTCATTGGTTAAAGTCAACCATTTGAGGTCTGGAAACCAAGTAATTGAAAAGTAATTTAAAGTTTTTGAAAAGTCATTTTAAAAGAGAATACTGTTTTAAAAAAACTTTTAATTCAAAAGTTTCATATTTAGCTCAATGTGTTACTCGCAGTTTTCAATTGCTTTTGAATTGTATTCATTTCTAAGTGCAAATAGTTTTTACCATTCTACAGTGGTTATGGTCACAGGGTGAAGCTGATGGTCGTGTATCTCTCTTAAAGGGTTGGGTTTGCGATTACGACCAAGCAATATTGATTTAAGGTAAAATTAGTTTACTATATGAGGCCAAAGAGTCCACAGAGAGAAGAAAAAATAGTCCAGTCTCATACTAAACTATTTGCCAGGGGTAATTCTATACAGACAAGTGATCATTGCAGAAAGTGCCCATAATTGACTAATCAGAATCAAGCAATCATTTTTGACGTGACCAAGCACTCCTGTCTTACACTTGATTTACTGTAGGGCACTATCAGCCTGTGTTCAACATGCCTTCGTTTTCCTCTGGCGATACAGTGACGGTTTGACCTTTACCTCGTCAGAGGTTGAGGAGCCGGTTGCGGCGCATGCTGATGTTTCCATTTGTTTGCTCTCAGATCCATGAGGAGCTACTAGGATCTCCTGCAAGACCAAGAGGGCTTTTAAATTTTCAAAGATAAATCATGCGCCCAATTCATGGTGTTAAAAGTCTGAGTCGACTTTGCTCTCAACCATTCGTGGAGACGCTCAGCGTCCGGTCCATTTACATTAACAAGGAAACAGAAAAGGATTTGAAGGAGGAAATTGCCTCTTGTAAACACAATGGCCTTTCCTGTGAGTTCTCATGATAATGTCCTGAGTGGCCTTGGGGCAGAGTCTAGAACATTCCGTTGAAGAGCACACTGAGGTCTGCCTCTGTTTGGCCTTTAGCGTGAAATGGCAGTGAGACTTGCGCCCTGGATATTGAGCGGCAGTGAGCGCAGTGGCTGGCTGATGTGTACTAACAAGCTTGAATTTAACGTCAAAGCTGTCTGGATGCGCAGTGCCATGCGTGTCTGTCAGACAGAGCTGGAGTGACTGTGGCACGGACGTTGATCTCCAATGCCTTCGGGACCTCCGTGTTGGCTTTAAGAGAAGGAACAGTAACAGTAGAAGCCTCTCCTATCAGCCACGTTGTAGCCCTGATTAAACATTACTCTGCATGACTGAACATCCCACTTGAATCGTTTTGTGCTGCTGTTAAAGGCATAGTTCATCCAGTGAGATCACTATACTTGGCAAAATGCGGCTTGCATTTTGTTTTCTCCATACCTTTAAAAATATAAAGGGATAGCTCACATAAAAAGTACGTTTCTATCATTGACTACTTAGCCTTGTTTCTTTCTAAACTCGTAAGACCTTCATTCATATTTGGACAACAAATTGTCTGTGAGCACATTTCATTTAATATTTGTAAATATGTACAAAAAATATATACATATGCATACATATAATTGTTTTTTTTAATGTGCCAGGTATGTATATTTTGTGATTAGAAAATAAATGTTAAGTATTGTTACATACTTTGTGTATGTGCTTTGTTTGATAAATATAGTCGTATAGATTATGATGGGCCTGCTGTTGATCTCTAGCTTTTGGCAGTAGGAGGAGGAGAGGGACAATTTACATCAGTTGACATTAGCGTCCATGGCTGATTTTGTTATCGCCTGTTCCTCATCAGCTCAGCTTGTCAGTTTGCTGAAATATAGTCGCACTCTTGTGTCAACAGCTAATATTTACATAATCCCTTTCCTCCTGCTTTAGTAACATGCGCATCTGAATGGCCAGTGTTTAGATTAGAAGATGGCGATTCATTTTTAACGGCGCAGGCACGCTGTGAAAGTCTTGAAATGGGATGTTTGGCCTTTTAAAAGGAGCTCATGTAGCCTGCTAATGAAGTCTGGGAAGTGTGCATATGCAGAACATGACAAAATGAAATTTTAATTTGTGTGCAAACACTCTTTTGTGTCTAGCATGGTGTCAACAGTGTAACTGCAGAGCTTTTACTCTCCAGACTGCTTGGATAAGATGACGGTTTTATATGTAAACTTCCTCTATTGGGTTTGAGGTTTTTTTTGCCCGTGACATACAGCAGATGCAATATGATTATGCTCTACGCTGTGATTTATTCATCTGTGCTGTTTCCTATGGGCAGTGATTGCATAAGGTCAGTTGAATCATAGAGCCTGCAGTCTGCATGCTGCTCAGTATGTCAGGGAGTTGCATCTGACAACGGAGAACTTTATTAGGTTTTTGTTTTTTGAATTGGTAATGCAGCCCTGCGTCATTGACACTCCCGGTGCAGTTGCACACAGAGCACATTGTGTTTTGCCTGATAAACAACCTCACCAATCGAACCGTCGCAGAAGTAATTCAGTGGAGCCGGTAAAAACAGACAAGAGAAAGTGCATTAATGCATTTGTGTGCCTAAATAATGAGACTGTCCAAATACCTGGATTCACTGGCCTCACCTGTAATAGGACAAGAACTGGTCGATCAATGATAATAAAACATTTATTTCTATAAAATTAATAACTATAATAATAATAATAATTACTCTCTCTTACATACGCATTAACAACAGATAAAAATGTTGACACCGATGTTGCATGCATGTGTGATATCACAGCAGATCATTAAACCAGTTTTGAGTAAATTTATTCTCTACTAAATGTAAAAAAAAAAAAAACAATATTACTAAATATTACAATCTTTAATGTTGCTTACATTTTTTTAAATTTTCACTTTATATTGGGTGTATGTGTGTATATATATATATATATATATATATATATATATATATATAGTATTATTATTATATAGTGTGTGTGTGTGTGTATATATATATATATATTAAGATTTTATAATTTAGGTTTGTACACTTCAGCTGTGGAAATGTAGTTGGAAGTTATATACATTTCAATAAGTAAATAAAAAAAAAAAAAAGATTTAGTTTGATGTTTCCTCTTCATAATGTTTGCAACTTCTCTGGAGGTCTCATATTTATTTTATAAAATAATATATGTGTGTTGGTTAACTGATGCTTTATGTATTATTGAATTGCTGTATATAAATGTTTATTTGTGAAATTGGCTATAATGGCTGTTTTATTGCCAAAACTATGCAATAATGAGAGATTTATTTTCAGCGCTAACATGTACCGTTCATAGAAAATAGAGAGGACCAGGACACACACTCGCACTCAGTAAAGCTCTTAAAAAGCAGGAACAGAAACCTGCCTGAAAGCACTGCATCACGGTGGCTATTAAAAGGAGTGGTGGTTGCTCCTGATAAGCTCAGTTTGCTTATTGCACAGCACAAGTGTTGGGGGCAGAGGATTATTGCCACTTGTGTATATTTCTGCTGATGTATTTTTTTTATTTTTTTTCAATCCCCTCTTTGCTCAGATGGTGTATATTAGAAAAACCTGGCTGATGCAGAAGTGGAAGGCGTTTACTCTCACCTGAATATAAAGTGAGAACACACAAACTGGCTTTCTTCCTCACACGTGTGCATGCATGTCGCTCAAAACAGCTGCGTGCTTGAAACGTAGACAGATTTTGCTTAACGTGGCATCTGTCAAAACGAGCAGATAATATTCTCGCACCTCACGAAAAGCCTTAGAGGCCACACCCTCATCTCCTCGCTATCAGCCACCTCCCCACACTGACGTTATTTACATAAATGATAAACACGGCGGATGGCTGGATTGGCAGCGTAATCCACTTGCAGTGTCATTAGGGAGGAAAAGAGAGAAAGGCTATTACGGCTCTTGCTTCATCAGTGCGTCTCTCTTAGGCCATTTATGGAGGTAATGGAAACCTCTCTCATTAAGGTGCCGCTCACTGTGGCGCTGAGAAACATCTCCACTCGGTAATTGATCTTGTTGGTCTTTAGTGCTGGAAAGTGGCCCTGAAGCGCCGCCCGCTTGCTGCATTCATTTTTCAGCTCCGTCAGAGCCGCCCTGCCCGCCTGCTCTCATCCAGTCACCTTCACTTCTGCTGCCGAGCACCTGCGTGTGGTCTGCGCCTTTTGCTCTTTGTGTGTCTCTCAGGGAGAATCACAGCCGTGTTTGTATTGAAGGAACAGTTCTGTCATTATTTACCGCTTCTAATGTTCGTTTTCTGTGCGAGACGCAAGGGGGGAACGTTCAAGAATACTCACACAGCTGTAAGACAACATTACAAAGTCATTATTCACTGATCATTTTCCCCTTCAGTGAGGTGTTAATTCGAAAACTGCTGTGACCGGATCACTGAGTCAGTAAGTTGAACCCAAACAAATGGATCAGTGAATGATTCATTTGTTTGAACTGGTTCATTTCAGTGAACCAGTTGATCAGGCTGAGTTCAGCTCACTAATTTAATCATCCGGGCTGTAGCAGTTTCAGAATTTTTAGTCTGGTCTTTGCACAAAGCTGTTGTATATCTTTAGAAGATTCAAAATATAGCACGGGTGTCTTATGGATTACGTTGAAGCTGCTCATTTTGGAGCATAAGGGCCATGGTAAGTCACTGTTGAAAAGGATATTAATTTATTGGTAAACTGTTAATCAAATGGGTTTTCTGCACTATTAGGTCACCAGTCAGAACCAAAGTCTTTTTGTTTGGATGGCATAACTCCATTTTTTATTTTTGCAAATGGCAACAGTAAGAGTGTTTAGTACCTGTTTGTGTTGCAGAAATGAAACACTTTGCCATTGTAGTGTAATTATTAGCTAAAACTGTAACTATTAGAAATCAGTTAAAGTTTAAACTTGAATAAAAGTGACAAAAACAACTAATTAACTATGCACTTATTACATGTATTAATAAATAATACCATATCAAGTATACTAAAAATGCACTGCACCTTTAAACTTCTTAAAATATAAAAACCAAGTGGAGTGTAGCAAATTATCACCTTTTGTAGAGAAAACAGGGAAAACACTTTGGTTGTAGTCTTCTGTCGCAGCTTTTTATAGTAAATAAGAGTGTGCACAATGAGATGTTATACAGAAGTGCTTTTTGAGTTGTCTATGTTTCCATATAAGTGTGCTCTTTATTATCTCTGTCTTGTCTCAGTGGGTGATGTGTTTATGTTTAAGTGTCTGCAGCTGTTTTGGTGTGTGTGTCAGGCTCTTGGGGGCCACTGGGAGTTGTGACATGTGTGGTGTAATAATAGACAAGTTTTTGTGATCCAAACAGCCTGCTCTGCTCTGTGACTCACTGTAGCTGGGCCTGAGGTCTGGACTTGCATCATCACTGGGATCCGCTGTGCTGTCAAGAGCGCACGAGGGATTCGGCTCTGTCCGTCAAATAACAAAATAGAGCATTTCATTCCCTACATTTTCTGTTTTGTTCAAAAGCAATCCTAGCAAAAGACAAAACTATCCTTATTACGCTTTTTAGTAGTCTGACAGTAGATCAAAGTTTCTTTCCAGTTACAAACTTTTTTTTTTTTTTTCCCAAGGTACAGAAGGAAGAGTAGTACACGCTACTAGGTGTCTCTTTTATTCTGTATGTGGAGTTGGAAAGTCTGGTCTGTTCTCATAAATCAGTTCATCTAAAACGATTGTTTCTCTCATATGTTGTTCAGTTCAGTTCATTTTGAGAAGTTCACTGTATGTGAACAGAGAGAACTCTGTTGTTGTGACATGTTTCATAAATGAATCATTCGCAATAAGATGCATTTATAAAATCACGGGTCTTCAGTAAGGTTATCGGTTTAAACAGCTTTAATGTAGTTGGTTAATATTGTTATTAGTAAGATGAACTGCACTAGCCTGGGCCCGCCCATACTTCCTGTGACGCTACATTTCGGTTCCCAAAAAAGTGGGAACCAATGAGAAACGAGCTCCCCCACCCCCGGCGCGACTGTGGCGGGTGTAACGTGACGACGCAGCATTTCTGCGTTGCTCAATTGCTTGCTAAACTCTTCGAAAATAATCACCGAATGACTGTAAATACCAGCTACTTTCATATTAATCGGGCAAAACCCGCAGAAATTGCTTGACGACATTTTCCTGCTGCTTTAATGAAGCTAGCTACAATTGGTTACGGTGGCTTCAGGGTCCGTCGCTACGCATACATCATCGTAGTGGTCTGATTGGTTGTAGATTCGTCCAGTAGTATACAGAGGCATCTGATGGACACAGGTTAAGTAAGGTAGCTTGGCCAGACTAAGCTCCTATGAGCTTTATAGTCGCGGAAGCCAGGCTATAACTGCACTGGAGTTTTATAGTATGAAATTAACCTCAAGATTGGTTTTACAGGTTTTTTCCCCTCAGAGTTAAAAAAATGGAATCTGCATAGATGAATCTTTCTCAATATTTGGTGTATTTCCTTTTCATGGATCTTTATGTAGCTTCAGTGTAGTAAGGTCATCTTGTTATTCGCTTATAGTGAGAGAAACCCACTTTAGTTTTATAATGTGAAAGTAGCTTTCCCAGAATGTTGCTCCTAGATGTCATTTAGTAGGTTAAAATGTCCTGCAATATGACTTGGCACATTAAATGAAGTTGCTACGTCGTTGGTTTAGTGGATGTTAGTGAGCATTTTTAGCTGAATATTGAAATAAGCCTAATTGTAAGTATTTTCGAGCGTTTCATAGAACGTTTAATTTTCCACCGCTCTGTTCTTCCCCCTGTGGCGACATGCTTCCATTTAGACCCTGAAATGAAATATATTTACTGTTTGAGGGATGTTATTGTTCATCTCAGACAAGCAGCGGTTGGGTTTGAACACACTCAGTCAGACCACTGTAATGTGTCTGACCTTTTGTTCCCATTGACGGATGAGGTATTGGCTCAAAGGAAAATGAGATATTTCCAGCACTCCCTTTGACAGGCATACAAATGAACGAATCAAACAACAGCATGATTCCACTTAGACGGATCAGTATTCTAGCATGGTGAGCAAGAGATCATCAAGCTTCATAGATAATACGAAAATTCTGCCTTAAAGATTTGTTGGGAAAATGTGTGTTTTCTTCTTGCATGCAGCGAGCGTAGGATGGAATGATCAGAACTATTGCTTTAGTTATTCCATATAATAGCTCTATGTCTTTATAGTGTCAGTTGACGTAATAAGGGGCTGCTGCTATCATCATCAGTCACTCTGCCCTTGATAAGACCTCCGACATCCCCCTCGAGAGTTATTCATAAAGACTCTTGCATGAATAAACACATAGCTCTAGGCTACGTCCGAATTCCTGTACTGCATCTGAGAATATGTTCTGAAATTAATCTTAACTATTGATACAGTATGCACTGTGGGATGCAGGTGTGTAGTAATGCGTTTTCTTAACATTGAATATTGATAAATACTAGTGCCAGTCAACGATTAATCCAACATCAAAGTTTTTTTGTACATAATATATGTGTGTGTACTGTATATTTATTGTGTGTGTATATATAAATACACACACATGCATGTATATATTTGAGAAAAATGTAATGTTTATATATGAAATATATTTGTGGAAAAGTTCTTTAAAAATATATGTTATGTTATTTATTATGTGTGTGTCTTTATATATACATAATTAATATACACGGTACGCACATACATTAGGTTCACAAGTTATTTTTAATACGATTAATCGTTGGCCAACAGTAATTAATACTTGCCAAAATGTATTGTATTTTTGATCAAATACGCTAAATTTAGTCTCGGTGAGCAAAAGAGACTTCTGCAAACAGGCATGCAGACCTTTTACTTTGTACTTAGTTTTTCACATTTTCAAATAAGATGTTTACTGAGTTGGTTGCACATTTCAGTGTGCCATCTAGATATGGTTCGTTCACTGTATTATCAATACAGACTTTTTGGAGATTGTCATTTTCAAGTGCCGCCATTTAAATGCTGAAGTATGTATATTCGGACTCCAGTTCTGTTTTAGTTTGACCATGTTTTGGTTTATATCTCGGCCATGTGTATCTGACTGTTATCCCCAAAAAACAGAATAAGTCCTCTATGGAGGACTTGACCAGTCACTCATTCCAATCTGCTTTAAAGAAGCTTATACGGGCTTTACTGAATGGCTTCCCAAATGGGCAGATTTGCAGGCAACTGAACAATCTACGAGCAAATGAATGAATTCGAGAAAAGCATTCTTTCTAAGAACAAACACATGAGATGCCACGTGTCATATCTTGATCAGGTTACTAATGCAGGAAAATGAATCGTTAATCAAGACACTGGGGAAGTGTGCTCAGCATGAAGCAAATTACCTGGATTAGCATAGCAAAACGCTGCATAATGTACCTTTACCGCTATGCGGAGTCTCAGTCAGAGAGAGATGCCTCTGTTAATTACAGTAGCGGTAAACAGAATGTGAATGTGACAGGGCTAAATGGAGCCGAGAGAATGGAGAAGCTAAAATGGAGTCTGATTTTTATATTCCTGTCATGTTTGTTTTGAATCTCTGACATTTGACTCGGTATGCACATGATGTCTAAATGGATGAGAGATGTTGGACTCTGGAGGTACTTTTTGACGAGTAAAAAGTCATCAATATATAACAGATCATCTCAAATGGCCTGTAATCAGACTTTTCAAGCCAAGAACCGCATTCAATCAAATCAGAACTTCTAAATACTACAGATTTTCCTTCTAATGTTTTTTTTTTCAGCTTTGTGGAAACTTCAAACCCACATTTTGTGATGGATATTAATATTTCTGTATTGAAAGAAATGGCTTATAATAAAGCTTAAAATATAAGTATATATATATATATATATCTCTTTTGTTCCATACAGTCAACAAATACTATCTATGTACTAGGTATGTCAAACTGCATAATAATGACAAAGCAACAGAGAACATAAATGTAGTCCATATAACATTTGTGGTGTTTTTCAAGTCTTCTGAAGTCATATGATGTAGAACAGATAACATTTAAGTAGAACAACTTGCTTGGTTCAGCTGTCAAATGACTAAAATGCCCATCCCTAGTAAATAGTGTACGTGCTACAGCACTTTGTGTACCATAGTTTAAGAAGCACTGATTTAGGACACTGTTTGTAGTTGTGTTTATTTGATGGATGTGCTTTTGGCAGAGATGTTTTAGTTTAAGCATAATTTGAGGGAAATTTAAACTGTCAGTGGTAGAAAATTTGTACTTTTTTTTTAGTTGTTTTTTTTTAGACATTGTCTTCGTTTTACATGATGGACTTTTCCGCAAATATAGGGTTTAGGGTTTATAAATACACGTCCTTACTAAAATTTACAATTGTAACCACAGTTTCCACTAAATTATCATGTGGTAAAACTGTGGTAGCTTGCTATTAGCCACTGCTGTCATCCAAAAAAAGTAAATAGAGTCTAAAAGGGTTGTTTTATTGTTTGCAACAAATGTTGTTATTTTAGTTGTAAGAATAACTGTTGTTGCTGTGGTGTTATTTACAGATGGTTCCCATGGTAATTTTTTGTAATTATGTGGATAATGTGCGTGACGTTATTGTGCAGCTCCTTTCAGAGCAACGGTCTGTTCACACTGAAGACAGATATAGGTCACTTACCAAACATGAATCTGAGTTACAGTCAAAACTAAAACAAACAAGACCTGATATGTGAACTTTGCCACTGAAAGACATGTTAAAAGTAATTTTAAGCGTTTATCTTTCAATTTTCAGACTATTGAAAGATACATTTTATATTACATGCTTTTTAAATAGAAAATCATGTTTGATTCTTTGAAAAATATTCCATTTTTTTAATATTACAGTATAGCAGAGAGTATGTTAAAACATTTCTCTGGTGTCTTTTTATTAGATCTGTATCTGTATGGGCTTTTCTTTGACAGGCATGAACATCTGGCCAGGGCTTTGAATACATTTCTGCACAGTTATGTTTTTAATACAACTAGTACTGTTCCACTTGGGCTCTGTTTGTGCACAGATATTTGAGCTAAAGGGGTTTTTGTAAGAAGACTGTTGTCTGCTTCATTAAACTTCTACAATCAAAGATAAAGAGTTTCCTGAACACCCCTAGCTTTTATTAGCTGCGGAATATTTTATTGAATGATGATAGTTCTTCCCCAGACTCACTTTGTTGGCTGTTTTGGACTGGTTTTTGTAGGCAAACCGAGCAATGCTTGATGGTGCCACCAGAGATTTCTCCTGCAAATGGCTTACTTGTTGCTTTTTGCATATTAAGCTAGAGAAAGCATTTTAACACTTAACAATTTTTAATGGAATTGCTAATGGAAAAATTACAGTTTTCATCTTAAGTGAAATGTTTAAGGGAAAAACAGCCTAGTTAAATGACACATTTTTGTTCAACTTCTCACATGGAAAGTCTTTGAAATCTATCCTGTGTTTTAAATCAAAAGAAAAAGGAGTGGTTTAATCAGGTCATCCCTGAAGATTCAACATGTTCTACAGCACTAAATGGCTTGGCGGTGTGCTGCAGAAGTGGCTACGCAACAGAAGGACTCATTCTTATACTGTATTCGGTTTCTGCTATATCCCCAGGACATTTTAGAAATGACCAATTGGAAGGAACTGTGCTCAAATCATTTCAATTGTTGACATTTACTCTGGAGCTCCAGTTGATGATATCGCTGATTTGGGAGCGAGGTGGAACGCTTGACCTGTTTGTTTTTGGGTGGGTTTGGGGGGGGGGTATTCCTTAGCTAATTTCCCTCTGATAAGTATCTGACAGCCTATAGCGTGGCACATTATCTCCGGCTGAGGAAAACGGTTTCTTCAGAGTGTGAATTGATTTTGCTGGATGCCTGTGCGATGCTGCACTTCAAAACGCTCAGTTTTGTTTTTTTTTAGATGGAAGCCATTTTTTGCTTTTTCTATTTGCATGTAAATGATCAATTATTGCACCCGACTCTTGTCTGTAGTGTGGAACTGTACTGTTTCACCTTAACAAATGATGTTTGCACTCCCGCCCCCCACTTCCATTCGCAATTATCAACTGTTTGCACTGCTGGCTACATTGATTTATTTATTTATTTTTTCTTTCTTTCTGGATGTCATGACTCAACATTTAGTAGTCTGTTTAAATTGAATTGAGGGTGTGTTGTGTGAAAATGACTGGTTCTTTTAGAATTATGCCCAAATTTTAGGATACAGAGATTTCCGTGCATGCAGGAGCACGTCATCTACTGTAGTTCACAGCATTTAGAGGTTGGAGAAAGGTCATAGTTTTGAGGGGTTGAAGCAATTTAGTGGAACTGTGCAAGGTTGAAGAGTATATATGGATGCTTAAATAAAGTCTGTGGATATTATTTGTTAATGAATATATTATACTACTGTTATTTCTTTCAATGCAAGGAAACCCCTGGACTATATAAAATACAAATAGTTAATATAACTTTATTCAATGTGTTTAGAATGGTTTTTCCCAATTGTTGTTCATGACTTTGGTGGAACAGGCCTGAAAGCATTTGAAAGGCACTTGTTACTTGTCCGATGCTTGTCAGTGGAAAATGACTTGTATATAGCACTTCATAAAGAGTGATCACAGAGGATCGACACATTTTAAAAGCGTATGCAGATGTTTTCTCTGTATTAGTAATTGTATTGACACGTCCAATAATCTGTCTGGTTTTGAAACGCATGCTATTACTCAAGCATGTTTTAGAGCACTTTTTGAAATCTCATTGAGAAACAGTTGACACTCGATATCAGTTCGATTTGCCTTAGCTCCCTTCTTTCTTGCTAGATCTTGCGCATGAAACTTGATTGCAGATACGCACCAAATTTTCCACTACATTTATTTTCTCATGAATGTTTGCATATTTCAGTGATTGCCTTCTAGTGGATTCAAATATGCAGAAATGGCAATCTTCTTCTCCTGGAATGAAACATGTACTCATTTCACAGCCTCTAATTGTGTTTCTGTAAAATGGTCAATTGTTCCACTTGCACAAAGACTAAAGTAGAATCTTTGCTCTGATTGTTCATATCGGTGTGTGATATAAGTTCAGCTACCGATCCAGAAGATTTTTGCCATGTTTTCAGAGTGTTGTAGAATTTTGCCATGTTGTTGCTTTGTGATATCTTATGTGTTCAGAGTGTGTTTTCCATGTTGCTAAGCGTTTTTAAGGGTCCCTAATTATGACTCGAGATTGCTTATTCAATGTTAGTTTTGAATTTTTATGATTTTCAACCCTCTACTTACACCTTGGCAATATGGCCATTGGCTAGTATATAAAGAGCTTATCACAAAAAAGAACCTTTTTTTTTTTTTTTTGCGAATGTACACTTATCCTATGTGATATGATCTGAAAGCAAGTCATTATATTAAAATATGACAATCCTATATGAATGAACATGCATGACTCTATCATACTAAACAGAACTTGTGCTTTGAACTGTTACTTGAGATATCGTCATTCAGTATTTCTTTAAAAGAAAAAAAAACATTAATGCTGTGAATGCTACTGTGAATTCTGCCACGAGTTATATTATAGAATTAACTAAGGTCGGATGAGCTGCTGGGTAAATGAATATTAATCATGCTGTCTATGTTTTCTCAAACTGTTTTAACAAAAATAAATAAAAGCGAGTCAGTTAGTGGTGTACGTTCATAGGAATAGTGGAACTCTCAGATGAGAAGTGTAGGAGAGTGAAAATAGTATCTGTGCAAAACTTATTCTTAGCATCTAACTCACTAACAGTTGATTAGCCAGTTGCTATCAATAGAAATTTAGTCGCCTGTTGCAAAATGAAGGTGCATCGGTGAGTAAAAATGTCCAAATGACATGCATATCAGTGAGAATGAGGAACTTTGAAACAGCTGCTTGGTTAAGTTAGAAGCTTGGCTTTCCTCTTTAGCTCTTACTTCAGCACGACAGAGACTCAGTATTCCAGTGTTTGCTCCATCGCAGGCATTGCTGCACATGGTCATCCGCTGATCCTGTTCTCGTCAGCTTAGAACATATGTGTATCATGCTCATAGAGATGTGATGGTCGGGCCATCCAATCCAGTTAGCAGCTATCCGAGCTGGGTACGATGAGAGGGGCCTGTCATTATCACTTGCACATTCGTGCTGCACATTACCGGCTGACCTTCCCAGCGCTGTCACTCAGTGAGCGGCCCCTGTACCCTGTCACAGGGTGGCCGTTCATGCCAAGAAACCAAAGATTCTCCACCCCTATCACTTATACAGGGTTAATAGGCACTTAATTGGCTTACCTGGCAATGTGCGATGGGTTGCGAGGTCAGTAAATTAGATTTGCTGCTGACACACATCGCTATACATGTTTATGTCGCTTTTTTGCGATTTCACAAAGCATCCTTGTCCTTACCTCCCAGCGAACTGTGAAGGAGCTCACCCAGCCATTCAGGAAACGTATCGTATTAAAGTGTGGTAACTGCTATATGTAATGAATTTTGGATTAGGAGCGACAAAGCGGCTCTATGATAACCTTTCGGAAGGACGCAGTTTGTGAGCAGAGGGAAGCGGGTTATAGCAGGAGTCTCTAGTCTCACACACCCCAGGGTGGCTGCATTTGATGTCACACTAGCTGAAAACTCCCCAGCGCAACACAAACAAAACATGCCGTATACCAGACCTGCGCGGGATACATCAGTAGAGCGGGAAATGTCAGATCGTCAGGGGTGTGCATGTGAAGTCAATTACTCTGGTTTGGAGAGCGGTCCTGGGAGGATACTCTAATTTCAAGCTGAAGGTGTAACGTGTCTTTTATTTTTTTCACAGGTGCAGTGGACCCTAGTGTAGACAGGAGCTCACGGAGGGACCTTCCCCACGGACTATATGAAGGGAGGGGAGGGGGAGGGGGGGCAGCTGACGTTACTCCCAGCTTGCAGAACACACAGGTTGGCATGCCTTTACATTTGACATGTTACTTGTCTTGAAATTTCATGGCTCAGTGTTTTTGTTTTGCTTATTATTTGTGTCTGTAAATTTAGATGATTGTCTTTCTGTACAGCTACTTTATTACTTTTAGTACCTTTTTGCAATTTGAGTAGTACTGCTTTTGACTTTACGGTAGTGTTGCCCGTTTTTTTGTCCAAAGTACTCACAACTCTATTAGTTAAGGCCAAAGAGGGAACAGAATGCAGAAAGTGAAGCATATAGTGAAATATATATACATATATTTATATATACTAAAAGTTATTTATATATAATTTATTTTTATTTATTTATTAATTTTTTTATATTTATATTGGTACTAATATATTGGTTACATTTAGTTTTTTTACTTTTTCTAAGAATTTATATATGGTATAAAATATATAAATGTATAAATAAAATATGTATAATAAACGTTATATATGCTTTATTATTATTATTAATTGTTATCATTTTATTATCATTAAATCTATTTTTAGTATAAATACCTTTTCTTTAATAATAATAATTATTATTATTTTTATTATTATGTTTTTTGTGACTTTGGACTTTTGGACAGTATTGGGACAGATATAAACAACAAAAATAATAACAATAACTATTATTATTATTATTATTATGTTTTTTTATGACTTTGAACAGACTTACCAAAAAGATAACCAAAATGATATAACCA